>CM054805.1:2809750-3255917 GCA_028984105.1 Lavandula angustifolia
GCGGATAATTTCAATCTCCCAAACTTCAAATTTTAATTACATTATAATTCAGATAAGTGTCTTAGTTCAAGATCAAAATAATATTCAGTCGACGAAGATTACTAGACAAGTCGGGCAGAGAACAGTAACATTTAATTTAATTTAATTTAATTTGAATTATAATAAATATTTGAAAAAATTCAAAATTTAACGAGTCGAGTTCCGGTTCACAAATAATCACCTGACAAATAATGATACTGGTTTATGGATCGGTGCACAAATTAGAAAGGCGGGAGAATAGACCTAAATCCTTTTCAATTCTGTGTTCCACTGTTCTTGCCACTTTCTCTCTCACACAGAAGCAAGGAGGGAGACATGGAGAGGATTCACGTCTCAGTTAGAGCAAGGCCTCTCTCCGTCGACGACGCCAAGGCCAGCCCCTGGCGTATTTACGGAAACTCCATTTCCATACCCAACCAACCTGCTAAATTCGAATTCGGCATGTTCTTAACTCTATCCTTCTAATTTTACTCCACTATTTCAAATTTGATTCCTGAAAGCATTTTTTATTTAATTTTCCTGTTCAATTTCGATGAGTAGATCAAGTTTTCGGAGAAGATTGCAAAACTAGAGATGTGTACTCTGCTCGGACTAGAGATATTGTGGCCGCGGCAATTGGTGGTTTCAATGGTAATTCTTCAAATCAATTAGCTTATTAGTTATTTAGGAAAATCAACAGTCATCAATTTTGCATTTTTATCCCAGCATTGCTTTCTTTTCCGGTTATGTGTACTCTTTACTATTAATTAAAAAGTGAATGTTATTCTTTGCATCACTCATTGTGTTGAATTTAGCTGTGCAATAACTAGTTAGATTGTGAAACGAAACCTATTTAGCCTAGTCATTCTAAATCTGACTGCAAAAATCTGGTGCTTGGGGTCTACTTTTGAAGTACTTAGCCAGTTCAAATTTCAGAAATCTTGTACATTTACATGTCGTTCTTGTTAGGAACCGTTTTTGCATATGGACAAACTAGTAGTGGAAAAACGCACACAATGCGTGGGTCAAAGTCTGAGCCTGGAGTTATACCCCTAGCAGTCCATGATCTTTTTGACATTATACAGAAGGTAATTGTTTCATCTTTACCATCCTCCTGGTTTCTCTGTTGCATGAATTAGAAAATAGAAACAGACTTTGGATCTAGTTCCATCAGGTGCAGTTTGTTCTTTGATATTTCTATTGCTATTATGAGTTACCCACTCTACTACTTTTTTATTTTCCCTTTAAGGAAATGGATCGAGAGTTTCTCTTGCGCATGTCATACATGGAGATTTACAATGAGGAGATAAATGACTTGTTAGCTCCTGAGCATAGAAAGCTGCAGATACATGAGAGTCTTGAGGTAGTGATTTACTTTTATTCTATTTATCTGAATGTTATTACCAGGAGAGTACTATGTCAGCATATGGAACATTCTTTTTTGAAAAATGAAGAGAGGCATCTTTGTTGCTGGCTTAAGAGAAGAAATTGTGGCTTCTGCTGAGCAAATCCTTGAACGTATGGAGTTTGGAGAATGTAAGTTTTTTTTAATTTTTGTAAACTTACCCTAGACAATTATGCCAATAAATTGTTTGTATAAAGCTCTTGCTAAAGAGTGTGGCTTAAATTGTTCTGTTACAGTCCCTTTTCAATAATCTGTCCAATTTATAGGGGAATGAAGAAATTTCCAAGTTGTTTAGAAATTTATTCATGTTGAGAATTACTTCCGTGATGTTTGTTGATGTAATAGTAATATTGGTGGCAATTTAACCCTTTTCCTTTTCCTTTTCACATTTACAGCTCATCGTCATGTTGGAGAGACAAATATGAATACTTACAGTAGTAGGTCTCATACAATATTCCGCATGGTACGTATGCTACACATGTATTTCTCACAAAATTTTGAGCTACTTTTTATCTAATCTAGGGTTTGTTCATCTAGATTATTGAGAGCAGGGAGAAACCTGACGATACAGAAGCAGAACTCTCATGTGATGCAGTTCGAGTCTCCGTCTTGGTATTAATGCTCTTCCTTATTTTTCATCCACCATAATGCATTCATGAACTTCCCCGTGTTTCAAATTCCAGTGTTTAGATTTTCCTTTATTAAAATCTTTCTTTTGGGATGTAAGAACTTATATAATGTCCCCATGTATGTCCAGTCTAACAAAAAGATATCTCCATGGAATGTAAGAACTTATATAATGTCCATAATTTGTTTCTTTGTGTGTGTGTTCTGAGAGCACTAATTCATACAGTGTAGTGAAGTATTATAATTTTCGTGTGATTGCATTGTGCATAGGTGTTAATGTGTTATCTTTATGTGCTCAAAAGCATAATTGCTTTGTCATTACAGTTACTGTGTCCTACTTGGCTGGAGAGACTTAATATCCCACCCACACTTTTACCTTTTTGCCTGTATTTCTTCCTTAAATAACTTTTTGGATTCTTCATTGAACTTTGGTAGAATCTAGTGGATCTTGCTGGTTCAGAACGTGCTGCAAAGACTGGGGCAGAAGGTGTTCGCTTAAAGGAGGGCTCCCACATCAACAAAAGCTTGATGACTTTGGGAACTGTTATAAAAAAATTGAGTGAAGGGGCTGAGAGCCAAGGGTATGCATGACTTTCTACTGACACATTTATTGAGATATCATTACTATAACATGCTGCCCAAAATATATTGCAGAGGACATGTCCCTTATCGAGATAGCAAACTGACACGTATTCTGCAACCTGCATTGGGTGGCAATGCAAATACTGCTATCATATGCAATATTACACTAGCACAGGTGATTGTTCGAATCTTATTTAACTTGGAAATGATTTCAAATCTCAGATAATGATACTGGATTTTCTGTTATTTTTCGGAATAGAACACTAGCACCATTTGTACTCAAATTATCATTGTGCTATGAATTTAGGACCTTCTATAGATGAATTTACTATGTTTTCCTTTAGTCTTCTCTCTCTCATGAAGAATTATATTGGTTAGCAGAAATACAATTTTTCACAAGTAAAACAATGCTTGGAGCAATTATGGCTGTTGTGGAATGAAATTACTGTTTTGGAAAACTTGTTCTCCTTACATAATAATTTTTCTCTATAAACTCATAACTGCTTCCACTTCATTTTTGTTGTGGATAAGACTCTGGATGTATCCTCGATGTTTTAACTGTATACAAAACTGGACAACTCTGATGTTTGAGATATGTTGGTTTTAGACCATGTCAAATTTTCTCCATAAAACGCATACTTGCTAATAGAATTTGACTATTTTAACCTTGATGAGAAAAATGTAGGGCAGAAGTTACACTCCTTTACTCAATGCATAATTTTCTTGTAACCTTGATTGAAATTTCAGCTTGAGAGCACTCAGGTTCTTAAGAATTTAATCCAGTTACTATCCTCCCTTTCCAAATCAAGGTTTATGCTGCTTCTTGTCTTCTTGTCTTCTTTTCTTTTTAAGAGTTTACCAGTGTACTATTTCTCGTGTTACCCAAATCTGTCCTTTTTTTACTCTTCTGGAGATTATCTGTTCTAAGCCATTTGGTTAGTTTCTGTATTCTCAACCTGTCAACCAAGTCCTAGCTATCAAACACATTCATTTTCAATAATTTTGATCCTTATTTAATTGCAGATTCATGCTGATGAAACCAAAAGTAGTCTTCAGTTTGCTAGCAGAGCACTGCGTGTAACAAACTGTGCTTATGTCAATGAGGTAATGTTTTGCAGCAGTCTCCACATAATATTAGCTATTTGCCTACTTTGGAAGTTCTAAAACATATGTCCTGGATTATCTTATTACTAATAATCTCTTGCTTGCACATAGGTAACATTGAAAGCCTTTATTTTTCCTTTGATAATTGTCTGGCATTTGAGCAAGTGTAAGTGCAATCACAGGTATTGACTGATGCTGCATTGCTAAAACGTCAGAAAAGGGAGATTGAGGAACTTCGAGGAAAATTACAGGTGGGTACTAGATATAAACGCCTATGTGCAGTATATGCATGCTCTGTTGAAGTTGTAGTATCAGTGATGGTAGCTCTAGTATGCTTACTCATCTTGTTTTATAAGGGTTTACACTCGGAACATCTTGAAGAGGAAATCCTGAACCTGCGGAATACATTGCTAAAGGTTTGCTTATAATTGTTACCTTTTCGTATTAAGGTTTATATATACGATCTAAAAGCATGTCATATATGCAGAGTGAATTGGAGAGAGAGAGAATGGCTTTAGAACTGGAGGAAGAAAAGAGAGCTCAGGCTGAACAAGAAAAGAGGTTGCAAGAGCAAGCCAAGAAAATCAAAAACTTAAGTTCTATTGTATTTTGTGTTAATCGGGAAGAGGGTGATGATTTCATCAAGAAGGTTTGTCTTGTTATGCTGTTTCTACCCGGTGTATTGCTTACTGGATGTGTAAAGTAGTAGTACTGATCTACTCTTTTCCAAATTCTTGGTTATTTGCTGTTATTAATGCTTTAACTTTCGATTTTTGTGTTTGAAAGTACACGGTAATTATTTTTCTATATTTTTTTTCAAATATTTTGAAGAATAAAAGCAAGTTATGACTCCAAATATTTTGAAGAATATTGTAAATAGTGCCACAATCTGCCATGACTCCAACTGCCTTCCTCTCAGGGTATACAATATGCTATTGAAGTCCAGGTTTGTTGTCAATAGTTAAACCACACTAGTGCATAGTAGATATAACTTTTGAATAAACTCATTGAATCATGCTTCTAGCTTTCGCTAAAAAAAAAGCATGCTTATAGCTAATGCATTAATTTTTGGGTTCAACTGCTGAAACCTAGAGAAGTGATATTCTATATGAATGGACATATCTCAGGCATATCCTCTACTGCTACTGGAATAGACTCTTTACTCATTCTTGCATCGGACTTGCACAAGTTGTATGTCTTATTGGTTCTTCTGTGATTGTGCAAAATTTTGGATTTCAACCAGGGGACTTCTGCTTCGAGCTATACTAGGAATTTAGATCCCTTAGAAGATGTGTTTGTTTCCTACTTATAGAGGGATAAAATACATGAAAACTTTTACAAGTTTACCATTCCCATTTGAGTTATCTGCATTCATCTGTGATTTGTACTTTCACTCTATTATATTTTGGCTTATCTATCTGCTTTTCATAGCTCTGCTTCTATGTTCTATGTGGCAGGCAAAAAGGCGTGATACTTGGTGCCCTGGAAAACTTGGAAGGAAGAAATTGGAGGTAATAATTTTATAGTTCTGATGTTATGGAAGGCATGCTTTCACATTGTCTGATTACCTGCTCATTGATAGAAATGGAAATGATGCTTCTTAATTGGGCTGGAGAAATGATTTACTTTTTATCAACCTGTACAGTACGACGAGCATGTTGATTTTGTATTTGCTGCCTTTGGAAGTGTTTTGATGCTAGGATAAACAATTTCTGTAAATAAGTATCCTTGAATGTGATCCAGATGGTTGTAGGTACTTAAAGGCTAGTGTGCTACTGGAGAGAGAAAGTTTTGGCTTATCATTTTAAAATATTTGCAAATGGTGAAGATGGCTAACTCTAATAGACGAAGTGTTGGCTCTTATTGTGGATTTTGTTTTGAATATTGCATATTTTGTTCTTCTTTTGCAACTGACTGCCTTGGGATAACATTTACACTTTTCCTTTAGGTGCATTGCATTATTTATTTCCCTGAACATTCTCATATGGTAATTAGATGTCCATAAAATTACTCATCATCATTCTTCTATGGTGCTGTAGGTATCATCTGTGGTTAAAGAGAACACCCTTGAAGTTAAGCCGACAAGAGAAGATCGGTTAGTGGGGCCACTTCTTCCCTTTGAAGAGTTAGTCGAAGAAGCACTTATTACACATTCTTGTATACAAAATAAGGAGCACATTATTGCCTCTGAAGACTGCACTCTTCCTGCTCCCCAAACACTATTGCATGTTACCAGTAGAAGAAAAGTTCCGCCCATAAAAAGAAGTTTACCTATGGTTCGTATTTATTATATGTTTTATGTTAACCTTTACCAATTTTCTTTATTATTGATTGCTTCTGGTGCAGGAGAGCAATGGCTTAGCTGATCTGGAAACAGAATATGAAAATCTTCTCCTAGAATTCGAAACTCATGTCAGTTTCTCTTGTTTCTATGCTTATAATACTTTGGCAGTGTTGGTTTTTCTTATCACTAACTTCTGTACTTAATAGAGGACAATGAGCGACATCCGAATTGATTGCTTGATGAGGAAGATTGCAGAGGTTGGTTCGGCTGATCTTAGTGGGAAATGCAGTGAATGCTCTGCTCATATTACCAGCTCTGTATCTGATTTAGATGGTAGCAAAAGTGTGAGGGACCCGGATGCAATTCTTGTGATCAAGAAGCTACAAGAGAAGGTCTCTCATCTATTGCTTTACATTCACCGTTATCTGATAGTCTGCTCTTCCTTTTCGTACTATATTTCAGTTGATTATAGCATGCAAACAACTGGTTTTGGTAGCTGATGGCTGGGGATATACAGGATCTAGGTATTTTTCTAGGCAAATACTTCCTTGGTTTTGAGTATACTAAGCAAGGTGCCGTAAGTTATTTGTTTAGTTGGTGAAGACCTTGCTAGGTAATAATGCGGTAATGCCTCAATACAGTATTTGTGGGTGCATGTAATCTCCAAGTATAGTGACATTAACCAAGGATGGGCTAGGTTATGTCGGAATTTTATTTTATTTTATTTTTCATTTGATGAAGATAATTATCAAGAATGACCGAATAACTGAAATATATCAAAAGCGTGCATACACATTCTACCTATAACCTCTTTTATGTACATTGAACTTTCTAACATGATGGTACGATGGGTGTGACTCATGAGAGTGGGAGATTCAATAATAGAATTGTCTAAATGTTGTCCAGTAGTCCAACTTCATGGACCACCAATGTTTCTGAGACATTTTAAGTTTTCTAAGGGATTTGGCAGTCTATAATAACTCTTTGATGAAACTGCTCACTAAAATTCCTTTTGGTCGAAGGATCGCCCTGTAGCTAACAAAGTTCCGAATTAAAATTTAGGAGTTAAATTGGCAAGAAGAAATATCGAGTCTTTTTGGTCCTTTTAGATGCCTAAGCAATGGTGGACTTTCTCGCTGACCCCCTCTTGTACTGCCATATCTACATTCCTTTTGGAGTTCTGTTGTTGCTGAGCCTTTACTATATGTTATTTGATCAGGTATCTTGTCATTTTATATTTCTAGTTTAGGTTCATTTGGAAAAGCCTTTTGGACGTCTTTTTTCTAGCCTTATGTATAGGGCCTTGGAGAATGTAATCCCTTATGTAGATGAAGATATTAATTCTCTTTTGAGAACTTTGAAAAGTCCCTGATAGGTGGATCAACTAGGAGGGAAGAAAAGGGTTGCACTCAACTGAGGAGAGGAGCTGCGTGGCAGACATGCAACCACACCAAGCATGATCCCATGTTTTAATTAAGTAAATAAGGTGTTAAGCATTTAACTATGGGGCCTTCATTTTGTGAGACTGCGATTAGGCCTCTAATTATATTAAATAGGATGGGTTGGCTTTTCAATGTACAAAGAACCCTAAATATTAAAATGAAAGTAGTAAGTGGGAAGGGAGACAAATGATCTTAGTGTCAGAACAGCATCGTCTTCTCTCTCTCTTATGGGCAGCAGCTCTCCATGAACTGTAAGGAGGCTGCGCCTATTTAAGATGTAAGATTGTCCTATCTAAGGAAGTCACTGGATTTGGTGTCATGGTCCCTCTCGAATGGAGATGACGACGTAGCTTCATCAAATACCTGCAACTCTTCGCTAATTTACACAGCCAACTATCAGCACATGCTCTCTCATTCCTCTATTTCATACACAAAAAATCGACTCATATCAGTCCCCTCCTCTCAAATGAGGGATTATCGATCAAGAGCTCTCCTCTCTCAAACAGTGGGCCGAATGAACTGTTAAGCTTCCCTAAAAGCTTTAACAAGTTTCAGTCTAGATGTAGGCTTTAGTGTAAAAGTCCTCCTGAATACTAAAAGTTTAATTTGTACATGCCAGGTCTTAAAAGACAAGATTTCTATCTCTCTCTCTCTATCTGTTTTCTCTCATAAAATTGATTTGCAGTTACTTTCTAGTCATGCTTTGGATCTTTTATGTGTTGAGACATAAATTCTTATGCAGATCACTATCTTAGAGATGGAGAAGTCCTCAAGCCAGAAAAATTTTAATAGCGTATGTGACTTGGCAACTGAGCAGACTATATATGCACAGGAAGAATACGTAAAGGTTCGTTTCCTGGCCCACGGTATATTATTTACCATTGTGAAACAGTATATTCAGTTACGAGGCCTTGCTTAAGTTATCCTTTATTCTTCCAAACTCTCTTGTTGTTAGAAACACTTTTTCTAGTTATCATACTCTTTACTACAGCTTTCTGAGGAACTTAGGCTTGCACGAGAAGAAGCAAAGCTAGCTCGTGAAAGACTTGCTTCAGCAGAGTCTAGCCTGGTAATAAATTAGAGATTCAGCTTAATTGTTTCCTACATGTTTTTTCCTTTTTTCTTTTTCGTTAAATAGCAGCTGTGAAGTAGCAAAGCTAATAATGTGTTAACTTCTCATAGGAAGAATCTGATTGGTTGAGCAGTCTACTAACAGAAGCCCAGGAAATAAAGATGGAATTTGAGAATTCAAGAAATCTTACGGAATCTCTTTCTTCACTTATGGACGAACTTCACAGTTTCTCATCTCAGATACCATACCAGTTTCTTGTGAGTAGAAATCTTCAGATTATTACCCCCTTCAGCTTTCAATCTAAAATAAACCTGATATTGGTTTATCGAAACGCTGGGGTGGGTGGGTGGGGGGATTATCTAAAATGAGGTTACTGTATTTTGCATATATATGTACATGTACTGCTGCAATGTATAAAACTATTTGTATTGTCTCAAATTGTAATAATATTATTAATGGTATAATAAGTCACAAATAATATTACTATTATCCTTATGATTATTATGATAATCTTTTGTTATTTTTGGTTGCTTTTTCTTTGTGAGTCAGGATCTTACACCTTCAGTTTCACAAAGTTTGGTTCAACTTCAATTGGTAGTTAGGAGCCATGAGAAGGTAGAGTCTTGCTTGAGGAAAAAAGTTCTTGAGCTTGAGGATGAGAAGGTATTTTCTGCTTGTAGATGCTTCATACTTGGTGCTTTAACAAATTCTGTTGCTGAAGTTCATTTTGTATTTCCTGTTGAAATCTAGCTTGCTCTTCACAACCTGGCTTCAGAACATGCTAGTAGGATAGAAGAATTAAGTATAGAGGGTCAAAATTCTGCAAATATATTGATGGTAAGTTGCTTCATGTTTGTTCAGATGCCCTTCTTTTACTCAACCTACATTTTTCACCGTCAATTTTGTCATTAGGAACTTCATGAAAAATATGAAGCTGAAAAGTCGGAACTTCTTAATCAACTTCAAATACTTCAAAAGGAGATTTTATCTTTGTCTTCTTGTTCCTTGGCAAAAGAAAAGGAAAGTATCAGAAAGGATTTGGAGAAAACAAAAAATAAGTTGAAAGATGTGGAGTTCAAGCTCAAGAATACTGTACAGGAGAAAACAAAGCTTGAGGTGTTATTATATCATCATATTTTGCCTTTTGATACTGTATGTTTTTTGATCTAGATATTATGCTCATACAAATATTTGTTTGATGCTAGGGTGAGAAATCATGTGCGGAGAGAGAACTTAAAAGACTTCAAAGCCAGAAGGCTATTCTTGAACGTGACATGTGCAAACGTGAATCTATTATTGGTAGAAAGCATGGTTCAGTTATTGATAGAAGCTCAAATGTGAGGATCCAAAGGAGGATTCTAAATAACCCCTCTTTGATGGATAACTTATTTAATCATTCACTTCTTTCTCATTATTGATTATATCTTATTTATCTGTTTAATTAAGGATTACAAGAAGCTGGAAGTCCTTGCTTTTGAGATGGAGGCGACAATAGCATCGTTAGATAACCAACTAGAAGTTGCAAATGAGGAAAAAGATATCATCACTTCCAGAGCTGAAAGTTTGGCTTCCGATTTGCAGGCGTTGTCGGATGAGTTGCACTTATCAAACTCAGAAATGAGAACGTTACAGGAAGAAGTTTCAGTTCTTGTAAGCTTTTTTGAGTTTGTACTCTATAAACCCAGACATTGGCGTTATCCATGTCTTGAATGTTAGTGGAGTTTGTTATTAAGGTTTACAGAAGTTACCATCATAATATTTCAGGAAATAAGTTTGGAAGAGTCCAGATCTCATGCACGGGAAATGGAGAATTCTCTCGAATCTTTGTCAGAAGAGAAGGAGGAGTTATCAATGGTATTGAAGTAAAATGCTTTGTTTTTCAAATCCCTAAAGAAATTGTTCACTGGTAGATTCTATTATTGTTTTTTGCAGCAACTCACTGAAGCTCTCTTGACTTCGGAGGAGGATAAAGCAATATGGCTTTCCAAAGAGAAAGCTTCTGTGGAAGCAATTGGAGAAAAGGAAAGATTACATGCTACTGAAATTGCCTCAATTTCTAAGAAATTGTTACAGGTAATCTTTCCATTAGATGCATTATCTTTTCATCAGCAGTTACTGGACAATTTTCCTATGGCCTTATTTCATTCTACATTTACTTTGAGTGTATGCACAGCTCTCCTTTGTCTAATATCCCAGGGCCACACCTGCGTACACTGTAGAAGGCCAATAGTAATTGCATTTTCATAATTTGCTATTATGTGCATATTATGGCAATCTAAAATCATGTGACTATCACTAGGCAGGCACTTCCATGTGATATAATCGATGCATATCCTTTTGTACGATAAATAGTATGTTCTTAAGCATGGTTCATGTCTCTTTTAACAATGATGTTACCCTAAGCCACCACAAAATGTTATTTTCACGCCTCTCTTAAATAACTTATGAATACACTCGGCATAGGTTCTGAATTTAGAAAATTGGCTCATGTTACTTTTAATATATTAAGCATTTGGTGATTGCGACTTGTCACTATCTTGTAATAATGACATTTTTCATAATTATGGCATGTATGTCATGAACACGAGCATATTAGGTGGTCTCATACAAGCTCAGTACATGGTGAAGAAATATGGTTATTCCTTTACGTTGTACGGTTGTAGCATATGCCACTCTTACAAAATATGGATCCCTTGCATTCAGAAAACAGAGTTTCCACTTCATTTTTATTAAATTCTATTTTGAGCATTATTGCTAATTTTGCAAGTCCTTCTAACTGCTATGTTAAAGTTCTCATCATCTGAGAAATATTCTCCTCACATTGACTATATGGTGCGATTAGGTAACAAATGAACTGGAGATTTGTAGAGAAAATTGCAAAGGTCTCGAAGAATGGGCAACAAGGTCAGAGCAAAGTGCTGCTTCAGAAAAGCAATGCAGGTTTGTCTTTTCCCTTGTGTTAATAATTGCACTTGAAATACTTATTCCTAAAAGTTGTGGATACTTTATACCCTTTCACTCCCAGATTTTTTGTTGTTCTTCATCTCGTTTCATGTGGCATGCTTTGTGTCATGTATATAATGTTGGCATTTCTGGTATTGATAAGATGTTCCAAGGAGAAACAAGTGAACCTCAGCAGAAATGAACAAGAAGCTTCTGATGACCAGAGCCAAATGTTACGTGAAGAACTGGATATCTTACAGTTGGAATTGAGCGTTCTCAGAAATGAAAGGCAAAGTCTGTTGGCCCAAGTCAAAGAATTGGAAGGAAGGCAACCTGTGGATTTAGATGATTCTCAGGTTAGCAGAGCTCGATTACAAGAAGCAAAATTTAGTATTCATTGCCTTCTACTTCTTTTGTTTTGCTATATTCATGGAAACACAAAGCTTAATGTATAATGCAAGAGCATATATAATTTGTGATTATATTTCTACATCATGGCAATAACTGCAGGATGATGTTAATTGCTCCACAGGTATTAAAGCTACAACATGACTTAGAGCAGCAGAGCAGTAGGCTTGTCAGTATGGAAGAAAAGATTAGCAAGGTAAGGTTTCTAAAAGTCTCAACAAGTTAGGACTTCAAACTCTTAAAATGATTTATGTTTTCTGCTGAATGTGGACAGGATAAAGCGAACAAGGATAAGGAGGAAGCTAAACTGAGAATGAGACTGCGAGGAACTCAGATGAAACTTGATGCTTTTCGTGTTAGATACCAGGAATCGGTGGATGAGATGGACTTCATGAACCGGAAATATGAGGAGGCTTCGACGAAGCTGAAGAGACAATTGGCTCAGTATGGAACTGAAGTCCTTAATCTCAAGAAACAACTTGCAGTCTCCAAGGGACAATGAAAGTCACAAAATGTATGCATTTTGATTCTTTCCCCCTCCTTTTTGTGGGATAATTCTTTATCTCTTGTATAATAATTGTGAAATTTAAGAGAATGAAAGCTAATCTAACCACTTCTCTCAATTGTGCAAGTCTTTGGAATTTGATTGGCCATCGAAAAAGAGCTAGAATGAGCAAAATTGATGATCGACCTGAATTAAGAATAATACCCTTCGTCAAGTTTAATATTCCCTCTTTCCATTAATAATATCAGTTTTATAAGGCTATTAAGAAACTTAATTTATAATACTCCATCTTTTCATTTTAGAAAATATGACGTTATTATTGAGTAGATTCAATCAATAATACAAGATGTTATTAATGAGATAGAGGAAGTAATCTCGGGCTCTGAAAACTTTTAGCAAATTTCTCAGACTTATAGGTCTACTAGTTAATTTGTATTTCCTCTGTCCTGTTTCAAGTGATCCATTTTTCTCGGCGGAAAAATTAAGAAAATTGATGATAAAGTATGAGAGAGGAGTAGATGATTAAATAAGAGAGAGCAGATAAGTGAGATAATGACAGAATAAATAATAAAGTATGAGAGATAAATAATAAATAAATGATAAAGTAAGAGAGAGAAATGATGAATATGAGATAATTTGTGATTTTTTTAAAGTAATTTCCTTTTTTTGGAAACGAGTCACTTAGAGCGGGATGCCCGAAAAAGAAAATATATCACTTGAAGCGAGACGGAGAGAGTATCTAAAATGGATAAAGAATAAATGAGAGAAGACTATAGTGCAAATTAATGTTTTCACATCATCTTGATTTCAGAATAGAAATGCCTACAGAAAATGAATGCCCATTTTCTAAAGTGACCGAATACCTAACATAGTTTCTAGAAACCAAACGCAAGAGAAAATCGAAGCACGTTTTTTATTATAATTACAATAAAATAATACTATCTCGGTCCCGCTATTAGTGGTGTCTTTCTTTTCGACACGGGAATTAAGAGAATATGTAATAAAGTATGAGAGAGTGATAGATAATAAAGTAGGAGAAAGATGAGTGTGATAATGAGAGAGTAGGGGAGAGAAGATGGGTGAGATAATTAGAGTAAATGATAAAGTAATAGAGATAAAATGATAAAGCATGAGAGAGAAATGAGTATAATAATGAGAGTGGATGATAAAGTAAGAAAAATAAAATGATAAAATATAAAAGAGATGGTAACTTTTTACTAATTTTGGAAAGTCACCACTTATAGCGGAACGTCCGAATTAGGAAATGTCGCCACTAATAGCGGGACGGAGGTTGTATATCTTGTTATGATGGAATCTCGAGCATCAAGGAGAAAGCGTATTCCCTTGAAAAAATAAAAAGGAGCACGCGTTTCCACGTGCATTGATGATAGTACTGTCGAGTGACTGAAACCCAAATCATTTCTCATAAAAAGTCTCCTTATATAAAGTACTCCCTCGTCACACCCGACTTGGCTTCTCCTCCTTTTTTTTCCTTGTACTACTTGACTTGGTCACTAATTATAATAAATTCTAATGAATTCCACCATTTTACATTACTTTATACACAATATCTACCATCCTTAATAATCGTGTCCAAATCAAAGAAGCCAAGTCGGGTGGGACGGATGGAGTATCATATTTCCTATTTTGATATATTGTTATATATTTTTATTAGAAAGACTCACATTTTACACTTCCCTTCGTCCCACAATTCTTAATCCATTTTTCTTTTCGAAGTGTCTCATAATTGTTGCTCCATTTTCAAAAATAATAAATTATTACAAACACAGGCCCCACAAAATATTTGCGACAAGAAATGAATCCTAATTTTAGGATGACCGACCCCTTTAATCTAGTTCATATAATGTCTTTTTCGGGAGCTAGAGGAAATGCATCTCAGGTACATCAATTAGTAGGTATGAGAGGATTAACGTCAGACCCTCAAGGACAAATGATTGATTTACCCATTCAAAGCAATTTACGTGAAGGGCTTTCTTTAACAGAATATATAATTCTTGTTACGGAGCCCGTGAAGGGGTTGTGAACACTGTTGTATGAACATAAAATGCTGGATATCTCACGCGAAGTCTTGTTGATGTAGTTCAACACAATGTTGTATGTCGAATAGATTGTGGTACCGTCCGTGGTATCTCTGTGAGTCCTGGGAATGGTATGATGCTAGAAAGGATTTTTATCCAAACATTAATTGGTTTGTGTATTAACCGATTATATATATATGGGGACACACTGTATTGCCACTAGAAATCAAGATAGTATCCAATTTCTCAGCATATGATATAGCTTGAGTTTCAATGAGTTGCTGAAATTGTGTTGTAAGATCAGTCTTTTGAGCTTGCCTTGGAGAAGATCGCGTCAGTGTCATTAATGATTGGAGTACTGACCGTCTATACTTCAGTTGTTAAGGAGCTTGGTGGTTTGGTCCTTTGTGAATTGGCACCATTTGATGTGAACATCCTTTGCAAGAAGACGATTCTTGTCTCCTTGGTGTTTTAGGACCTTGTTAATACTTTTGGCAGAGGCATCCGAAATTGCATTCGCCTGATATCGAGACATGCTAAGCCTTGCTTCAGATGTGGAAGGTGCAACTTTGATGAGACTGGATGAAGGAGGTGGTAGTGGTGCATCATCGTGATCGATGGGAGATTTTCCCTCAGTCGATCCTCCCTAGTTTGCATCCTTGGGTGCTGAATCGTTGTCAGCATTGTCGTCCTCCTGAGTCTCTGGTTGAATGAACGATTGAGTACCTTTCAGACTTAGTAGGTAGAGCATGATTGTCCTTAGATCGTCCATTGACGCAATATCAGCTGGCTCTCCGTAGCCTATCTCAGACCTAAGTGTCTGCTCTTCTATCATAAGTATTGGGGACAATCTTTAGTCGATAGTTTCCTCAAGGATATCCCAATCCAAGAAACGAATACGCATTTGGATCATAGCCCTTACTTCAATATCTACCAGATCTGAGTGATCTAGTATCTCCGGAATCTTTTCAGCGATTTCCTCAATTGCTATGTTCCTGGCCATCATAACAGAGTTTAGTATCACCTATGAAACTTCAGTCTGAGGAATGTCAGCTTATGGAGCGGGCTGAGTTTCTTCTGAGTTAATCCTCTTGACTTATGTTGGGAATAATATAAGTTTTGAATGATCCCGAACCCATATTTGATTGGTGAACCAGTCCGATGTATTTTGTAGATTGTTTCAGCCCGTATCTATATAGTCAGGCCGATTGTTTATCTTCAAACTAGGTTTGTTTTGTTTGATCAGCCCATTATTTCATTGAGTTATGCTCTTAAGCTGACACCTTTCAGACTGTATAGATCTTCATATCAATGTCTTCACCAGGCCGCATTGAAGATTCAAATGTGAAGATAGTACTAGGTACAAGGCGCGCTATTCAAAGTTGATGGTCAACGGAGCAAGACGAAAATCTCGAAATCAACATTGACCAATCTCAGGCCGCCATGTACGCCTTAGTCAAAGGGAGGCAGAACAATACCTCGTATAGAATCTGCAGAACCAAGCAGAGCACGGCACATGTCCATTGATTCAATGCATAAGACCGTTGTTAACAAGGAGCCAATGAGAGATCGATCTTGTTCAATGGATCTATCATCAAGCTCACCTATAAATAGCAGAAGTCCTCTCACAACGAGGTTATGGAATTTCAAGAAGCTCAAGTATACTCTCAAGGAAAAGAACCAGTGCTCTACCTTTCTCTTACAAAGTTATCTTGCTAGAAATTTCATATATTGTTCATACTCCAAGTATTCATAGCTTATCATAAGCTTGGAATCAAGAGTTTATTAATAATCTTGTTGTTGAACAAACCCCCAAACCCCGCCCTTTCAAGTTAGATAGATCGAACATGTCAGATAGATCGATAGATAGATAATTTGTTAGATTGTTTGTATGTGTTGATCTACAACTCGTCAGTCTACGAGTATCATTAGTGGATTCCTGCTGAGAAAGTAGAAGGATGGATGTAGGACCTTGTGAATCCGATCCACTATAAAATGTGTGTTCTTTACTGTTACATTCAGTAAACTTAATGTTCATATCTTTATCATCAGATTAACCATTGCGTTGAAAAACATATTTCACAAGGGCCTATCATATTTCCGCATTTATTATCCGACTGACTCGCTATCAGTCAGCCTCTAATCTAAAAAAGCAAAGTTAGACATCAAGTGTATTCCCCCTCCCATACACCTGAAATCGTACCGGGACCAACACTTTATCTTCCAGAGTGGGTTTCTTCTTTCCCGACTCTGAGTCCCGAATATTACCTTGATCAATGATTATCATAAGCATTTCTGATTTCTTAATCAGTTTCCTTTTCTTTGATGGTTCAGGATGTGGCTCCTGAGTTGGTGCTTAATGCTTATCATAAATGCCACGTCCGACCGATTTCTTAGTGGCTGTTCGCGTCTGAAATTTTACGAGCTTCTTGTAGAACAACCTGGAGTCGGCAAACAAGACTCTACCAATGCACATGTCCTCGAAGAATCTTCTTCACTGAGTCTAGGTGACTTGGCTTGGGGTTTGCTTGAAATCTTGTGCATACACCTACAACATAAGTTATGCCAGGTCTGCTTGCTGTCAACTACAACAACGAACCAATAATAGCTTTGTAATCAGTAGAGTTAACAAATACTCCCTCTTTTTCAAGATCAATCTTTAGATTGGTGTTCATAGGAATCTTGACTGGTTTGCTAAATTCATAGCCAAATTTCTTAATGAAATCTCTGATATACTTTGCTTGATTGATGAAAACTCCCTTCTTAGATTGCTTAACCTGAAGCCCAAGAAGATAGTTCATCTCTCCCTTCATAGACATCTCAAATTTCTCCTTCATCATCTTCTCGAACTAGTGATACAAGGTCACATTTCTTGATCTTAAGATGATGTCATCCACATAGATCTGCACTAGTAGAATGTCGTCTTCTGACTTGATACTGAACAAGGTGTGATCTATAGTTCCTTTCTGAAAAACTTTCTGAAGGAGGAACTATGAAAGGGTATCATACCAAGCCCTTCGTGCTTGTTTTAACACATACAGAGCCTTCTTATGCTGAAAGCCAGGTGGTTGTTCTACATAGACTTCTTCCTTTAGTGCGTCGTTCAGAAAAGCTGACTTTACATCTATTTGATAGACTTCAAAGCGCTGATGTGTTGCCTAAGTGAGGAATAGACGGATGGCTTCCAATCTGGCGATTAAAGCAAATGTTTCAACCAAATTTATCCCTTCAGCTTGACAGTAACCTTTGGCAACTAGTCTGGCTTTGTTCCTGATGAGGACGTTGTTTTCATCTCGCTTGTTTTTGAAGATCCACTTAGTTCCGGTTACATGTTGATGTTTAGGTCTATCAACTAGCTCCCGAACTTTGTTTTTGATGAACTGGTTCAACTCTTCTTGCATGTCGGTGATCCAATCAACATCATTCATTGCGTCCTCTATGGTTTGAGGTTCTTCAGTAGACAAGAAACAGGAGTATAGAGCACTTTCTCTTTGAAAAAATCTGGATCTTGTCTGTACACTAACTGATGGATCTCCTATAATAAGGACATAAGTGTGAGCATCGAACCATGATCGTCTTTTCTTTGTTTCTTCTTCTGAAGTTACTTCTATACAGATAGTATGATGATTAGGAATTTCAGTAGTACTGTTCTGCGATTGAAGCAATTCAATACCAAGGTTGGGATCTACTAACTCACCAGGTTCAGGAACATTAGGAGTTCCCCCTGAGTTGTTATTCTCAGTAGAGGTCTCAATTTCCACTCGGATTTCTTCATCGACCTGAGTTACATGGGATTGATTCTGTTAAGTAGAATCAATCAGTTCAGCTGCATTGCTTGTTGGATGAGTATGGATTTCGTCTTCATCATCTAAATCATCATCCCAATAATGCTGGACCTTTTCACTTGTGTCGTTTAAGTTCAGATCCTGTAGTTTGCTGCTGACCTCTTCAACATCTTTCTTAGAGTCCTATTGCTTGTCCTTAGTAACATACTCATTAAATACAACGTGAGGGCTTTCTTCCACGCAAAGTATCCAGTAGTTAAAGACCCTGAAAGCTTTGCTGACTCTGGAGTATCATAAGAAGACTCCTTCATTTGACTTGCTATCAAAGACCTTTAACTGATCCTTTCCATTATTGTGGATAAAGCAAGGACAACCGAAAATATGAAAATGTGAAATAGAAGGTGTTCTCTCTTTCCATTATTCATGTGGTGTCTTCATGTGAGCTTGAGTCAGTAGTGAGCGATTCTGAGTGTAGCAGACTGTGGTAGTAGCTTCTGCCCAAAACATTAATGGAAATCCTGAGTCTGCGAGCAACGTTCTTGCTGTTTCTTTGAGTGTTTTGTTCTTTCGTTTAGCAAGACCGTTCTGCTGAAGCATGCGTGCTGCTGACGTCTCATTCTGAATTCCCTCAGCTTCGCAATACTCTTTCATCTTTGAATTTAAGAACTCATTTCATCCGTCTGAGCGAATTCTGTGAATTTTGATATCCTTTTCTACGCTCAATCTCTTCAGAAGTTTTGGTAGTTCAGTCTTGACATTAGACTTGTTTGCAATGAAGATTACCCACATATATCTCGAGTAGTCATCTATAACCACGAGAGCATACTTCTTGCCTCTAATTATCACTGGAGAGACTAGCTCGAATAGGTGCATGCAAAGGATTCCATCAGTGGAAAGTGACAGAACTGTTTGATTGCTTGACTTTGTCTGCTTTCCCTTCATACATGCTTCACAGTTTATATGTCGTTTGAAAACTTCATTGGACAGTCCTCTAACTTTAGAGTGTCTTTCTAGCTTGTTCATCATTTTGAAGCTCGGGTGACTAAGTCTTCTGTGGTATAGCCATGAAGTTTTGTCATTTGACTTAGTTTGAGCAAGCAGGCAAGCTTCAAGTTCAGCGGCATTCCAATTAGCAACATAGATATTTCTTCTCCGAGATCCTGACAACACAGTTTTCCCTATATAGATTTGTCAAGAACATCACAACTCCTCCCGTAAAAAATGACTTTATTAGAATTATCATAGAATTGACTAACAGAAAGGAGATTATGTTGAAGTCCTTCAACATATGTTATTCTAGGAACTGTGGCAGTTCCAATTTTCAGTGTTCCAAATCCCTTGTCTATCCTTTGGAGTTGTCACAAATTCAATTCTGGATCCTTCTTGTTGAACGTAGTTTGTCAGTAGATTCTTTTGGTACGTCATGTGTCCTGAGCATCTACTGTCTACTATCCAAGGATCCTTATGCACATGCAAAACAAACATAAATTCAGGTACCCGTTGGGTTCAGGTTGGGTACTTAGATGTCAGTCATTTTAGGAACCAAAATCTGTCTGACAAGTCTGGTGTTCTCAAACATCTTCTTCCCTTTGCTGTCTGAATATCTCACTGTTGATCTAGGATATGTTGACTTCTTCACCGACTGAGGTTCAAGAGTTCGCTTCTTCTGAACTTTGGGACTTCTTCTGAACTTGAGCTCATAATAGTATGATCCATATTGCGTTGGATGAGTCTATTGTGGTTGACCACACTGCTTAGCCCATCTGACCTTGTCGGTTCCCCCTGAATTTGATCTTAGGTGTTCTGGGGCTTGAACCTCTAGTCATCTACTGATAGCTCGGCTGAGGTGCTTTCATCTTTTGTTTGTTCTTTGTTTGGATTGATTGGGTTCGCCATATTCTGTTTTCCCTTGAACAAATATTTCAGTCAACCTTTCTGAGCTTTTATGCGTTGAGGTAGATGCTTCATTTGTGTATCTAAGTCCTCCCTTGGTGAAGGTTGGCCTTTGTACTCACAACATTCTCTCAAGTTTCTCTTTAGCGCCAAGGTATTGCTCAGTCATTAGAGTTCTCCAAACCTCATCACTTTTCCTTAGTGCTTCATAGTCAGCCTTGACTTATGTAAGCTTCTGATTTAGACTTCAATTTTAGTATTTTCCTCAGAAATGTCCTTCGTCAGAACTGAGATATTTTCTTGTTGTTGAGACTTAGTCATCAAAAAACTAATCTCTTTCTTTTGTGTCAAAACAAGTCCTTCAGACTCAGTAGAGACTTGACTTTTCAAGAGAAGTTTCTGATTTTCAGCTCTTAGGAGTTCCAGCTCTTGAAGCGTCTTATGAACTGAGTGCTCATCTGTATCTGTTCTTCTAAGAGATCTTCATAGGCTAGAACCACGTCTAGATTTTCTCCTGCAGCCGACCATGTGTCTTGTGTGTGCGGTGAAGAGGGATTCATATTTAAAATAGAGATTACCTCAGCCTCTTCTCCCGCCATAAGACACAATTCAACTTCTTCTTCAGCTTCAATTGCCATGAATGCCACTTCATCTTCAGATGAATCCATGAGCATTTCTTCTTCACTAGTGCGATCTGACAGTTCTCCGGCTATATAGGCCTGCATTTTCTTAGTGAATTTGTCACGTCTGGCATGCCTTTCAGCTCTTTCAGCAGCTGAGAGCTTTGGAAATTAATACTGAAAATGTGTCGTGTTTTGCAGTTGTAACACGTTGATGTTCTGCCTTTTCTCTTTGGAGCATCATTCTTTACAGTGGCAGTTGTCTTAGTGTTCCTGCATTCATTCTAAAAGTTAGACTATTCTTTCTTATTATAGTTGTTTTTCTTACCATGAGAGTTCTTGGTATCTAACTCTCTTCATTTTTCTTAGCTTGTACTTCTCCTTATGATATTTTACTGCTAGAAGGGCATATTTCTTAGCTAGGTTGTCAACAGTAGGGATTGACATTGTGCTTGCAGCTGATTGACTTGTAGCTGATGGACTTGCTCCTAGAGTGTCGACTCTGGCTTTATATGCATGATCCACTGACATGTCAGCAGGAGCGCTCACGTTTTGTTGAGGTAGACTGCACTCAAATTCTTCAGTTTTAAGCTCCGAGAATATAAAATAAGGAGTAATAGTGTTAATATCAGATCGTCGTATGTAAGTACAAAATGAATACCACTTGGGCCTAATCAGAGCCCGTAAGATCTTGGTGTTGTGAACATCTTTCCTGTCCGTTGATGACGTTGATAAGGTTTGTAAATCGCATGATGAACGTCTTATGCACCACACAATATAATTCTCAACTGGGAACATGGGCACCATCCTAATACCTGACATATCAGACATTGTGGAAATACAGTATAGGATGCAATGAAAGAAATGTGAATGCAATGAAAACCGTTTTTCAGGATTTGTTCAAGTAGACCTCTATATTCATATAACGGTGATTAGAAGAACACCGCTCTGATACCAATTGTTAGTATAGAGACGAGTCTTCAGGTGTTGGGGGGGGGAGTGGATAAACCTGAGTCCAAGTTTAACTCAAACGTGAAAGTCAGTATATTACTGAATGTGCTTGCTGATAGTTCAGCTTGCCTGCTTTGTTTTCAGATCAGAGGGCAGAGTGATTTGAAGTACTGAATTATGTGTATTGACTTCAGTCAGTCTATAGTAAACTCTGCACACGAATAAGTGCGGAAGTGTAGGCCCGAATTTTATTGTCTCTTGTTGAAAAACATTTTTATGAAAAAAATAGTTCAAGTCGTGCTTGTGCTTTGATTCAGTTTTACTGAAAGTCTGCTTCTATAAATTTTGTAAATCAGTTTATGTAAAGTGAATAGTAAGTAATAAAACAGTAAATGCAAAGGCGATTTTTTTAAACTGGTTCGGATATGCAAGATCCTACGTCCACTGTCCTAGTTACTAGGTGGTCTTGACTTCATTATAGTGAGCAAGTCTCAGTCGATTTGTGCACTAGACATATACTCTAGTTATAGTCTTAGTGACTTTACAATGTTCAAACAGATAGTTTGAGCTTCTCCAACTATGAAGGAGTTCTTACAATAAGAACAGTTCAATAAATATGAACTCCTTCGGTGTTTCTAAACATATAATCTAGCAAAGTTAGCTTAAAATAGAGAATGGAAACAAGGATATCTCTATAGAGAAGAACTAGAAGAATATATGTCTAGATAGTGAGTTCTTAGCTGAGTAAGCTTTATGTTGGGTGATGATTCAATCCTCAGCATGATCATACTTGTGGGAAATGATTCTATCTTCTATACTGAATCACGCTCAGTAGCCTCGTGCTCTGACTGTTGAGAAGATTTGAAGATCCCAAAACCCTATCTGATTGGTGAACCATTCCTTTGTATTCGTATTTGTCTCTGAGGTTTCAGACTCAGTAGACACTCTGCTCTGGTCAAGGCACTCAGTAGCTCATCAGCCTCAGCACCAGTGTAGAAGACTCAGTGAATACTTGGACTCGGCGAGAAGCGATATGCGAGAGAGTCAGTTGAACTGAACTCAGCAGGAGTAGTTCACTGGACTCAGAGCTGATTTTTAGTAGACCCTTCTCATCTGTCTATCTACTGAATACAAAATCAGACTCGCAGATCGGGCCGACGGTCTTACGAACCGTTCCGAATCTTTTGATAAGCTATCGGTGTTGTCAAGTACGAGGAAGAGAGAAGTCAACTTCGGTTGCCTCGAAAGTCCGTTCGTCTCAACCACCACATCCACCTCGACAAATGACAAGCATACACGTGTCGTCTCACCTACTAAAGCTACAGTCAACATATTTCCGTAAAAGGAGGGAAAGGACACTGTACCTACTACACAAAAGAGCCGTTTGCTACCACAAAAGAGGGAAAAAAGAAGAAGATCGTCTCCAACGGATCTATTCTTCTCTCCACTCTATAAATAGAGGGATCATTCAAGATTTGAGAGAGAAAAACCAACACCCAAGAACCTAATGCAATAGAAGCAAGAAACGCACAGAGCATTCAAACGAGCGAAATTAACGACTAAGTCTTCCGCAAGAATCAACCGAGTTATCTCCAACGAAAGACTACATCCAGCTCAAAAGGAACCAAGCTGAACCGACATAAGCTTCTAGTATCCAAGCGACTGACACGTACCTATAGCTAAACCCTCAGCTGTTCGTCGCTCTAGATAGCTACATTCTCGTTCCTTATCCCTCTAACCCTAAGCTCACTTGTTATATCCATAGCTTAGACGAAGGAGTTCACATTTGAACCCAATCCTTATTGTATAAGGACTCCTTCATTGTTGGAGAAGTTTGTCAAACACTTAAAGTTTGATAGAATTGTAAACTGGGACTTGCTCAGTATAATCCCCAAGCCACGGCTTTGTCCGATGTACAAGGCGATTGAGACTAACTCGGTATAATAAATAGCCTCCTCGATCTATCGGGACGGTGGACGTAGGATTGTTGATATCCGAACCACTTTAAAAATATACGTGTCGTTTACTTACTTGTTTCATTGGTTTTATTTGTGCATACCGAACATCATATTTAAAATCGATTTAACTGTCTCGGTATTCCGAACTTCTTATCTACCGAATCGAGACTTGCATAAAACGTTTTCCTCATTAAAAGCGATTTGGGCCTACACAATTCCGCACACCGAACTCTCACCGATCGATACCGAATTCGACCTAGTCGGTTAGCGAGATCTCGGTCGAGTCAAGATTCTTCTAGCCTTTTAACACGATTCGGAACGCTGTTTCGTGCCTTGAACTATTCGATGCGACACCTTCCCCGAATAGGATGTTCGTGTTCGAAAGTTGAGAAATTTGGATTCAGGTGTATTCACCCCCCCCTCTACACCCGAACTCACTCACGGGACCAACAATTGGTATCGAGCGGGAGTTCTTTGACTCTTGTTATCTTTGAGGCCGGTCAATTCGAACGGATCCGAGGGAAAGCGTTTTTCACCGCATATCACTCTACATTCATATCATTATTCTTCATGGCCGATATGTCGGTATAAGGATGGTACCTATGTTCTCGGTGGAGAACTACGGAGTATGGCGAGTCGGGATGGAAGCTCATCCGACATCCCTCCATGACATATGGTGAAGTGCTTGAAGATGGACCTATCGTTCCTATGATTGATAGTGTCGTGACTCGGGACCAAGCTCAAGGAGGAGGAATGGTGACCGGGAAGAAGATCCCCAAAGACGAAGTCTCTTCACTCCCGAAGAGAAGAAGCTTCACAATCTAGGCCGAGTCGCCGGGAATGCTATACTAACCACCCTTAGTGATTCTTATCTTGGCGGGGTTCGGGAATGCAAGACTCGCTAAAGAACTCGGGATGCTCTTGCGCTACCGAGTCGAGGGACTCGAAGATTAAAGCCAACAAATTAGCGCTAGAACTCCAAAAGCTGGAAAGCTTGTCTCTCATGCCCGGGGACAAAATCGAAGATCTAAACGTCAGATTTACCAATCTGATGAATTCTATCAATGGGGTGGGAAAGACATTCAGCAACCAAGAGATGAATCTAAAGATTCTGAGGGCACTGCCGGACGGACACTGGACACCTTTTGCCACTTTATTGCGACATTCTGATTTAGATGCTGTGTCTCCTGACCATATCTTTTCGAATTACAAGTGCGAGGAGTATGAGTTCGACGGACCTCAAAGAAAGCTGAGAGCTGAAGCTGATACGAAGATTGACCATGCTTTCAAAGCTACAGTCAGCACAACATCTCCCGCTACGAGCAAGACGACGAGTAAGACTGAGCCTTCACTCACTAACCTACAAGAAGGAAGTCTAGCTCAGAAATACGCGCTGCTCGCAGTGAAGTATCAGAAGGAGAAAGAAAGGCGTAGAAAACGACTAAAGCATACCGAGATACAAAAGGTAAGTCGAATATACACCTAAACGCGCTCCCGATACTCAATCTTCCGAATGCGAAAGAAAGATGACTCAGCACCCTCAAGGGATAGTGCAACCAAAGAAGAAAAAAGTCATCACTTGCTACAACCGCAAGAAGCCGGGACATTATCGGTATGATTCTCCCGAGCTCGGTAGTGCCGAACGCGCAAGACGCAAGGCAAGGAGAGAGAAATTCGCCCGAAAAGACAATCCTACATAGTCGGCGAAATCTCGGACGACTCGAAGAGATCGACTCCTTTATGGATTCATCTCGACGATGAAGCAGCTTTCATGGCCTTAGAGCATGAAGCGATGAATCAACCGAAATGTGCATGATGGCAAAGCGAAGAGGATGAGGTAAATTCTCATGAACCGGTTAACTCCTCTTCACACCGCACACACGACACTATTTCAGGTGCGGATAGGAATTTGGACATCTCGACCGCATATGAAGATCTACTAGATGAACAAATTCGGATGAGTCCGGCTCAGTAAGACTCTTCGGGGAGTTGGATACCCCGAAAGTGGAGAATCGAGACTTTCTCGGGAGAGTCGGGTTGTTACCGAGGCCGAAGGACTTGTGTTGAGACTCGGGAAGGAGATAAACTCTCCGATGGCCAAGTCTCGAGATCAAGAAGATCGGATTTCAGTCTTGACCAATGACTTGACTCGAAAGATGCGGAACCGAGTCTCATAAGCAAGAACTGTCGGGACTTCGGACCGAGCACGGCGCACCGAAGAAAAGTGATGATGTGCGGAGGAACCGATGAGAGAGGTATATGGGCGCAGAGAAGAAATTGGAGGCTATGCTAGCAAGCAATAAGCCAAAGCACCGCAAGGAAGGACTTGGATTCGATCTAGGAGCTTCCTCATCTCGCCCCAAGACACTCGGAGTACGGCTTGGCGATAGATTTGTTCGAGGAGAGACTATCAACGCAGATATACTGAACCCCCTAGCAAAGAACAAACGGAAGATGAACGCACCTCATCCCACACATCAGCATTCCGACAAGAAGAGCAATGCCAAGAAACCCCGGGTTCGGTCAAGGGGGGGAACCAAAGCAAATCAAACTTGGCGGATCAGTATGGACCTCCGAAGCCGACGCATCTCGCTCGGTATGGATCATATTACTATGAACCTATAGTCCGAAGAGGCTCCAAAGGTCGAAGAAGAAAAGGGTCGCACGAAGGCAAAGGTCGGCGGTCCACCAACTCGGAAGATCGGGACTCCCGAACCTCGAAGCCTCGAAGTCGGTCGTGACCGATCCGGTGGTCGAATATGTTGACTCTAGTGGAAAGAAAATGTCCGAAACCACCGGGGTTGTTAGGACGATTTGGGTTACTAAAACTAACATCTAAGGACCCGAAATCAAAAATAAAGGGTACTCGAATATAATTTTGTTTTGCGGGTGCGTAAAGACCCGTGGTATGTGGACGGCGGATGCTCAAGACACATGACATACCAAAGGAGTCTACGAAGAATTATATCACCGAAGAAGGACCCCGAGTGAGTTCGGAGACAATGCAAAAGGCTATACCGGAGGATATGGAACACTCAACATTGGAACGCCTAACGTTCCAAGAGTATCATATGTTGAAGGACTTCAAGCATAATCTTCTCTCTGTTAGTCAATTTTGTGATAACTCAAATAGAGTGATATTTGACGCCGGTTTTACGTGATGTTATTGATAAATCCACAGGGGAAAACGGTGTTATCGAGTTCGCGCAAAAAGAACATATATGTGGTGGATCGGAACTCTGAACAACTGAAGCTTGCTTATTGGCGAAGAATGACAACCGCACGGGGTGGCTATGGCACAGAAGACTCAGCCATCTCAACTTTAAGACGCTCAACGAGCTTGCAAGAAACACTCTAGCAAAGGGACTGCCGAATGAAGTATTCAGCAAAGACACTCAGTGTGAAGCATGTCTGAAGGGAAAGCAAACAAGGAATCAAAATCCTCCAGTTCCATCGCCTTCCACAGATGGAATCCTTCAGCTGCTACATATGGATTTGTTCGGTCCAGATCCATTATCCCAACTTGAGCATGGGCTTGTATTTTATACTTAATTAATCTCCGTATTTAAGAAACAAATATTCGTTAATTAATTAAGCTCACCGACACCTTAAATTAATTAACATCTTATTATATTCCTGAGTAGTACCACTGGACCTTACTAACACACCTGAACTTAATCAACCGGTCGAGTTTAGTGTACTAATCTTTACGAGTTCCTCAGGGGATATTATCAACCCATTTAAGAGGGATACAGATGCAAGATACAGACAACCAGCCTGAGCCACAAATGATTACTAGCACCCAAGATACGTAGATCTTGTCGCAATGACGTTCACCACAGTAGGTCAAAGTGATAGATAGCCAAATGCACTCAGTTGAAGTCTTACCAAGTTTAAGACCAGCTAAGTCACCGAGATCTTGGTTCTCCACTAAGGTCAGTTAGAAGAACACATCTCACTGCGATCCATCAATACACAACCTTCAGTGTACCAGTATAGACAAGCAACCAAGACAAACCACTTATTATCTAAACTGCAGCTTAAATCGACAACTTATCCTTAAGTTATCTCAACTGTGATAACTATTTATATCTTGTCAGTTCAACCAATTGTGTAGTCTTTTGTGATACCCGACACACTAAACAAATCTAACTTTTATACAAGATAAAGGATTACATGTGCAAATATATATTTATCCGATAGGAGAATAAAATATGTATACAAGCATAAAAATTGCTTCCAGTATACAAAATCCCAACAATTCTACCACTTATACTAAAGCAAACTTTTAGTATACAATGTGTCAATTCTGGTACTAACTAGTACAAACAAACACGCACAACTATACATCCTACTTGTTGGGATTTTGTATACTGGAAGCAAATTTTATGCTTGTATACAATGTGTTTTGTCCCTACCACTATTTTATTCTCCTATCTGATAAATTTATATATTTGCACATGTTATCCTTTATCTTGTATAAAAGTTAGATTTGTGTGGTGTGTCGGGTATCACATAAGACAACACAAATTGGTTGAACTGACAAGATATAAACAATTATCACAACTTAGACAACTTAAGGATAAGTTGTCGGTTTAAACTGCAGTTTAGATAAGAAGTGGCTTGTCTTAGCTGCTTGTCTTTACTGGTATACTTAAGGTGGTGTATTGATGGATCACAGTGAGATGTGTTCTCCTAAATGACCTTAGTGGAGAACCAAGATCTCGGTGACTTAGCTGGTCTTAAGCTTGGTAAGACTTCAGCTGAGTGCATTTGGCAATCTATCACTTTGACCTACTATGGTGAACGTCATCGCGACCGGATCTACGTATCTTGGGTGTTAGTAGTCATTTGTGGCTCAAGCTGGTTGTCTGTATCTTCCAACCGTATCCTAGTAAAATGGGTTGATAATATCCCCTGAGGAACTCGAAAGGATTAGCACACTAAACCCGACCGGTTGATTAAGTTCAGGTGTGTTAATAAGGTCGAGTGGTACTACTCAGGAATATAAGATGTTAATTAATTTTAGCTATCAGTGAGCTTAATTAATTAACGGATATTTCTATCTTAAATACGGAGATCGATTAAGTCTAAAATACAAGCCCTTGCTCAATTTGGGATAAAGGGGTAAGTCAACACGGATTCTCTAGTGGAATGAATCTGTGTTTATTAATTAATTTTGCTCTGGGCTGAGCATAGATAATTAATTAATTTGAGGCCCAACTTTATTTCTTGTATTAGATCCCTGATCTGACCCAATTAGTTGCCTAGTTATTTATTGTCTCTCAGAGATCATTATTAATAGATTAATGTAATTTTTACATTATTTAATAATGTTATTTATTTGGAATTAATTGGATGGGCCAATTAATTGATAAATATTAGTAGTCCAGTGGATTAATTAATTATATTATGGGCTAATTATGTGGAAGCCCATTAGGAAAATAATTAAATTAATAGGCTACAAATATATTAATATTATATTGGCTTTTGAAGCCTATGTATATTAGTATTATGTTCATAAATAGATATAGATATATTATATATACACGCACGCACGTGTTTCAAGAGAGAGATGATAATCTTATTTTCTCCAGTTCTCTGACCACCCAGAGGGAGTAAAACGCCGGGACACAGATCAGAAGATCTGACACACGAGCAACAATCAGAACTGTAACAAAATACGTAGGAGGAAGGTAATCGTTCCTAACCTAATATTTTCCTTCAATTGGTATCAGAGCCTGGTTTAGGCTCTGAATGTTGTTGTTAGGAGCATGATTAGGGTTTAATTCCGTCGTTATCGGGATAATTTTCGTATTTGGGGCGGCGTGCGAGCCACTTTTTTGACCCATTTGTAATGTTTTTCTCGTGAGAAAATCCACGAGTAGTTGATAGGACCAATGTGCATCGTTGTATTTGCTGTTTTATACTGTATTTTGGTCCGAAATGCATGAAAATCGAGGCGCGACGGCGCAGAAGGACAGACAAGGGCGAAACCCTAGAAACTGACAGAACATGACCGTCGCCTTGAGGAGGTGCATGGGGGCGCGTGCCGACTCATATTTCTGATCCGTTCAGATAGTTTTGTTCGTTTTTTCATTAGCTTCGTCTGGATAGGTCGCACGACCCATTCCGATTTTTGGTTTGTCCGGAATTACGTCGGAAAGGAGAAGTGGTCGTGCTGTCCAAAAATCCCCAATTCGAACGAAAACCCTAATTCAGCTAGGGTTCCGCCGCATCTTGCGGCGGCGATTCCCGGCGGGTCCGAGGCCCGATTTCCGATCGGCGTGAACAGCTAGATTCCTCGTCACACAAGCTTTGTGTTGATACGTCGTATGGGATCATCCGATCCCGGATGCGATCGAAATCAACGTCTGAAGTTCGCTGCTCACCATAAATTTTTCCGGCGACAAATTCAAAAATAGAGGGAAATTGATGGACGATTTCGGCCGGAATCCGCTCATGGTGGCCTAAAATTATCCAAGGATCATTACCCGTGAATCAATTGAACGAATCGCGGATCGGAAAGATATAATTTCGCAACGGCGGAGCCGGCGGCGACGGGTTGCGGGACTCGCTGAAATCCCGTCGATGAGGCTGAAATTAGCCACCGTTCTTCTCACCCCAGACGTTTGTGAGACATCTGGAAGGGTCGGGGACGACGGACGAAGCGGCGGGAGGCAGCGGCGGCCGCGTGCAGCGACAGCGCGCGACGACGCGGCTGCGCGCGCTCCCAGCCAGTTTTTCGGCGACAGCACTAGCCGGCGAGGGGTGGCAAGGCCGCGGAAGACTCCCTCTGTGGACGATGGGCTGCGGCGGCGCCAGACGGGGCGGCGGCGGCGGCGTGATTTCGTGTTGAAGAAGACGATGTTGATGTGGCGCGCCACGTCAGCCCTTTGCTGAATAGGCGTACACGTGTCTGCCACGTGGCAGACCCCTTGATGACGTGGCGGTGCAGTTTTCGATGCAGTTTTCAAATTTGAAGATTTTGAAGATCTGTATTTTGATCGGGCTATGTAATAGTTAGGAATTACGTGTTTTTAAGCCCGATAACGACGTTTTAAATTTCCTATTTGTGCATTTCTTTATTATTATGCTTTAGCATGCGATTATGTGATTAATTGCGCTTAGAAAAGCATGTAAATAGAATTTACGTCGTATTAAAGCATGTTTTAATTTTCGCGAGCACCTTTTATTATGTGCGTTTAGAAATTGCATGCTTTAGAATTATGTGGATATGCATGATTCAAAACGAACCTTTTGAAGAAAAAGACTAAGCAAATAATAAATTAAATATTTAATTGGATTCCATTTAAATTGGAAATTAAATATTTAATTGGGCCTCCATTAATTGGATCCTACACAAAAGTGGAACAATTATATAAGTAAACGTCCACCTGGGTGGCTTGCTTGTATTTTTGAACCACGAGTTTTGTGAGATGGGTTTTCTAACGTAATATTTAATTATTATTGAGTAGTGGGAGCGAAGCCGTAAATGTCCACCTGAGTGTCTTGCGTGCCTAGTAAACACGAGTACTCTAGCAGATAATAATTAAATAAGATGGCCAATTAAATCAAATTGAATGCGGTATGGTTCGAGTAAGTATGCCAATTTTGAGAATTTGATATTAATTCGGTCAAAGCTTAGATGTCACCGCAGGTACAACTTCCTGAGAAGTCCCTTCCCGTGTTTTAATAGTGACATGGTCCAGAGATATCGAATTATTAATTTCATTCGTCTTAAGAACCTAGGCGTGGATCAGAATTAAAGAGCTAGGTATATAGCTTGGTCTAGGGGTACATGAGTAAACGTCCACCTGAGTGGCTTGCGAGTGTGATCTCTAGGGCTATTCGAGTATTTAACATCATTGGTTTTTCAAAAGGTTACAATGATGGTTAATTACGAATTATGTGCAAATATAACTTTCTTACTTGCTTAATTTATATTTTTCAGATATGTCTGTTCAAATATTTTTTGAGTTCCTAAACAGTCTCACCAACCAAACCCTAACGGGTTTAAACATTTTAAATAATTTCATAGAGTGAAAGAGATATCTTACATTCCCAATAAATTCTCTGCAAAGGTCCTATAAGAACTTCTGTTATTTGGACTGCTATGTCTGAGAACGAGATTACTATGAGTATGTTACTCAAATCTTTGGTAGCGGTCAAAGAGGTTATAGGAAAGGGTAAGAGTGTTCAAGTCTTGCATATCCCTAGTAGTTCAAGTAATCATCCGAAAGGCGGAAACCAGAAAAAGAGCATAAAGGGTGGTCAATTCAAGAAGAGCAGTGGGAGTAAGAAGACGGTCCTTATCGATGGCATACGAATGCCAAAGAAGAAAGGAAGGTTCTTCAATTATGGTAAGAAAGGACACTGGAAGAGTTATTATCCAGATGTCAAGGCAAAACAGAAAGAGACGCGAATCGCTCTTGTAAGTGAAACTGTTCTAGTTTCCTCTTCTACCCACGAATGGGTAGTGGATTTGGGGGCAACTGATCATGTTTGTTACACCTTGCAAGGTTTCTTGCAGAAAAAGGCAATTGAGCAATGGCGCGGTGGTAGTCTCAATATGCAATAGATCGAAAGTTCCTGCAATTGCCATTGGAGATTTACATCTATCTTTTGATAGTTCCATTTTAGTTCTTAAAGATGTTTAATATGTGCCTGAGTTTAGGCGAAATATTATTTCTGTTTCAAAACTCTGCACCATGGATGGTTATAAATCAAGTTTTGATAGTGAAGTTTCTATCATGAAAGACGATGATTTTATCTGTGGTGGACCATTAAACGGATCTTTATATATATTACTTATAAACCGCGTAGTTCTGTTAATATTGCTTCCTCATCATCAAATCCTAAGAAGAGGAAAGAGTCTTCTAAGGTAAACCAAACTTATCTGTGACACTTAATACTAGGTCACATCAATCTTAATAGGACTCAAAGGTTTGTGGAATATGGATCATTTGAGTCTCTCCAAGTTGAATCATTTCCAACTTGCGAAACCTATTTGGAAGGAAAGATGATGACTAGGCCTTTCAAGGCAAAGGGTTATAAAGCCACAGAAGTATTAAGTTTAATACATTCTGACTTGTGTGGGTCTATGTCTACACAAGCTCGTGGAGGGTATGAGTACTTCGTCATATTTACTGACGATTACTCGAGGTATGGATATGTTTACCTTCTTCGCCACAAGTTGGATTGCTTTGAAACCTTTAAGGAATTCAAGGTAGAAGTGGAGAAGAAGCTAGGTAAAGAAATCAAAACACTATGATCTGATCGAGGTAGAGAATACCTATCCAACGAGTTCAAGGACTACTTGACAGAATGTGGGATTACATCCCAGCTGACAGCACCGGGCACGCCCAGCAGAATGTTGTGTCAGAGAGAAGGAACCGAAGTCTCTTAGAGATGGTTCGGTCGATGATGAGTTATGCAACTTTGCCAGTTTCCTTTGGGGATATGCCCTAGAGACTGTAGCATACTTGCTAAACCGTGTGCCTTCCAAGTCGGTACAAAAGATCCCTTTCAAGTTGTGGAGCAGGCACAAACCCAGTATACACCACTTAAGGATTTGGGGTTATCCTGCTTAAATAGGCAGGCCGACAAATTGGAATCACTTTCAGAAGTGATGTTGTTCATAGGGTATCCGAAGGAAACGAAGAGTGGATACTTTTATGATCCTAAAGAACAGAAGATCGTTGTTAGCCCTAACGCTCGGTTCTTAGAAGAGAATTACATTAGTAACCATAAATCTCGAGTCGACATCATCCTTGAGGAATTACAAGGTGGTCGAGTTCCACTTGAACAACCAGTTGTGCAAGATAGTACTCCACGAGTAACTGCACAATCTGTTAACACAGCGCCTGACACTGTTCGACGTAGTGGGATGGTGATATTTACACCTGATCGGTATATGTTCACTGGGGAGACGTTTGATCATCTCCCGACAGATGAACAAGATACCATGGATCCCTGGACTTACAACGAAGCAGTGGGAGATGTAGATGCAGATTCCTAGTGAATCGTCATGGACTCAAAATTTAAGTCCATAATTGATATGGATGTATACGAGATCACTGAACTACCTGAGGGCTGCAAGGCTATTGGTAGTAAGTGGGTATACAAGAGAAAGAGAGAGGACCGAATGGAGAAATCATGACGTTTAAGGCCAGGCTAGTGGCGAAGGGTTTTACCCAGAAAGAGGGTATCAATTACGAAGAGACCTTCTCGCTTGTAGCAATGATCAAGTCCATTCGGATTCTCCTTGCCGTAGCTGCTCACATGAACCTAGAGATCTGGCAAATGTATGTCAAAACTGCATTCCTAAACGGTCACCTTGAGAAAAGGTAGGGACATCTACATGTACAGCCAGATGGTTATGTGAAGGAGGGCGAAGAGCATCTAGTTTGGAAGCTTAAGAAGTCTATTCATGGATTTAAGCAAGCTTTCCGATTATGGCACCAGCATTGTCGACGAGGTAGTCAAATCCTATGGATTTGTATCCTGTCCTAACGAGGTGTGTGTACCGTATTTGTGTTAACGGATCAGTGGTGTTTCTTGCATTTTACGTAGATGACATCCTTCTCATTGGCAACAATGTTGAAGTGTTATTAGACGTAAAGACGTGGTTATCCGAGCAGTTTCAAATGAAGGACTTAGGTGAAGCTGCTTACATCCTTGGGATCAAGGCTATCCGAGATCTCCCGAAAATGATGTTAAGTTTGTCACAAGTGTCCTACATTGACACTGTTATTGCTCATTTTAGCATGCAAAAAGCCAAGAGAGGTTCAGTACCTTTCAGACATGTCATTTTTCTATCCAAGAATCAGGGCCCTAAAACGCCTGAAGAGATAGAATGTATGAGGCTAGTACCATATGCTTCCGTTGTCGGTAGTCTCATGTATGCGATGCTTTGTACGAGAGCAGATATCTCATATGCTGTAGGCATGGTCTCAAGATATCATTCTAACCCTGGAAAGGAACACTGGACTGCGTTCAAGCATATTCTCAAGTACCTTAAACGGACTAGAGATTATAGGCTTGTTTACCAGTCAGACAGTCTAGTGCATTCGGGTTATACAAAATCGAATTTCCAGGCTGACAGAGATGAGAAGAAGTCTACCTCGAGTTATGTGTTTACCTTGGGAGGTGGAGCCATTTCATGGAGGAGTGCAAAGCAGAAATGCATTGCGGACTCAACCATGGAAGCAGAGTATGTGGCTGCTTCAGAAGCTTCGAAAGAGGTTGTTTGGCTCAAGAATTTCCTCCTGGATCTTGATATTGTTCATAATTTGCCTAAGGCGATCACGATTTATTGTGATAATGCGGGTGCAGTGACAAATTCTAAGGAACTTATATCTCACAAGGCGTCTAAACACATAGACAGGAAGTACCACATTATACGAGTATTCGTAAATCGAGGTGACATGGTGATTGACAAAATTGGAACTGAAGTCAACCTAGCTAATCCTTTCACAAAGAGCTTACCATTCCCGGCTTACGAGAAGCATGTTCGTGGCTTAGGAGTGGTAGAGATGCCCCCACTTAAGACTACAAAAACTTTTGTATAAGTGGGAGAAGATGCAGTGATAGATAGGATAGATAGCTGAGTACTAGTTTATACCTAGATAGCTGAGATATAGCTGAGTACTAGTTTGTACCTAGAACTGACACATTGTATACTAAAAGTTTACTTTAGTATAAGTGGGAGAATTGTTGGGATTTTGTATACCGGAAGCAAATTTTATACTTGGATACAATGTGTTTTGTCCCTACCACTATTTTATTCTCCTATCTGATAAATTTATATACTTGCACATGTTATCCTTTATCTTGTATAAAAGTTAGATTTGTGTGGTGTGTCGGGTATCACAGAAGACAACACAAATTGGTTGAATTGACAAGATATAAACAGTTATCATAGCTGAGACAACTTCAGGATAAGTTATCGGTTTAAGCTGCAGTTTAGATAAGAAGTGGCTTGTCTTAGCTGTTTGTCTTTACTGGTACACTTAAGTTAGTGTATTGATGGATCACAGTGAGATGTGTTCTCCTAATGGACCTTAGTGGAGAACCAAGATCTCGGTGACTTAGCTGGTCTTAAGCTTGGTAAGACTTCAGCTGAGTGCATTTGGCTATCTATCACTTTGACCTACTATGGTGAACGTCATCGCGACCGGATCTACGTATCTTGGGTGTTAGTAGTCATTTGTGGCTCAGGTTGGTTGTCTGTATCTTCCAACCGTATCCTAGTAAAATGGGTTGATAATATCCCCTGAGGAACTCGAAAGGATTAGCACACTAAACCCGACCGGTTGATTAAGTTCAGGTGTGTTAATAAGGTCGAGTGGTACTACTCAGGAATATAAGATGTTAATTAATTTAAGCTGTCAGTGAGCTTAATTAATTAACGGATATTTCTATCTTAAATACGGAGATCGATTAAGTCTAAAATACAAGCCCTTGCTCAAATTGGAATAAAGGGGTAAGTCAGCACGGATTCTCTAGTGGAATGAATCTGTGTTTATTAATTAATTTTGATCTGGGCTGAGCATAGATAATTAATTAATTTGATGCCCAGTTTTATTTCTTGTATTAGATCCCTAATCTGGCCCAATTAGTTGCCTAGTTATTTATTGTCTCTCAGAAATCATTATTAATAGATTAATGTATTTTTTACATTATTTAATAATGTTATTTATCTGGAATTAATTGGATGGGTCAATTAATTGATAAATATTAGTAGTCCAGTGGATTAATTAATTATATTATGGGCTAATTATGTGGAAGCCCATTAGGAAAATAATTAAATTAATAGGCTACAAATATATTAATATTATATTGGCTTTTGAAGCCTATATATATTAGTATTCTGTTCATAAACAGATATAGATATATTATATATACACGCACGCACGTGTTTCAAGATAGAGATGATAATCTTATTTTCTCCAGTTCTCTGACCACCCAAAGGGAGAAAAAGGCTGGGACACAGATCAGAAGATCTGACACACGAGCAACAATCAGAGCTGCAACAACATACGTAGGAGGAAGGTAATCGTTCCTAACCTAATATTTTCCTTCACTACTATCACTGCATTTTCTCCCACTTGTACCACTCCTAAGCCACGAACATGCTTCTCGTAAGCCGGAATTGATAAGATCTTTGTGAATGGATCATCTAGGTTGTCTTCAGTTCCGATCTTTTCAATGAGTACGTTGCCTCGATTTACGAATTCTCGTATAATGTGGTACTTCATGTCTACGTGTTTAGACGCCTTGTGAGATCTAAGTTCCTTAGAATTTGCCACTGCACCCGCATTATCACAATAGATTGTGATAGTTTTAGGCAAATTCGGAACAATATCGAGATCTAGGAGGAAATTCTTCAGCCAAACTGCCTCTTTCGAAGCTTCTGAAGCAGCCACATACTTTGCTGCCATGGTTGAGTCTGCAATGCATTTCTGCTTTACACTCCTCCATGAAATAGCTCCACCTCCCAAGTTAAACACATTACCCGAGGTAGACTTCTTCTCGTCTCTGTCAGTCTGGGAATCCGAGTCTGTACAATGTTGGGATTTTGTATATTGGAAGCAAATTTTAGGCTTGTATACAATGTGTTTTGTTCCTACCACTATTTTATTCTCCTATCTGATAAACATATATATTTGCACATGTAATCCTTTATCTTGTACAAAAGTTAGATTTGTGTAGTGTGTCGGGTATCACAGAAGATAACACAAATTGGTTGAACTGACAAAATATAAACAGTTATCACAGCTGAGACAACTTAAGGATAATTTGTCGGTTTAAGCTGCAGTTTAGATAAGAAGTGGTTTGTCTTGGCTGCTTATCTTTACTGGTACACTTAAGGTGGTGTATTGATGGATCATAGTGAGATGTGTTCTCCTAACTGACCTTAGTGGAGAATCAAGATCTCGGTGACTTAGCTGGTCTTAAGCTTGGTAATACTTCAGCTGAGTGCATATGGCTATCTACCACTTTGACCTACTATGGTGAACATCATCGCGACCGGATCTACGTATCTTGGGTGTTAGTAGTTATTTGTAGTCATCGCGACCGGATCTACGTATATGAGATATCTGGTCTCGTACAAAGCATTGCATACATGAGGCTACCGACAACAGAAGCATATGGTACAAGCCTCATGCTTTCTATCTCTTCAGGCATTTTAGGGCACCGATCGTTGGATAGAAAAATGTCATGTCTGAAAGGTACTGAACATCTCTTGGCATTTTGCATTCTAAAACGAGCAATAACAATGTCAATGTAGGACGCTTGTGACAAGCTTAACATCCTTTTATGGCGATCTCGGATAACCTTGATCCCAAGGATGTTAGCAGCTTCACCTGAGTCCTTCATTTGAAACTGCTCGGATAACCACTTCTTTATGTCTGATATCACTTTAACATTATTGTCAATGAGAAGGATGTCGTCTATGTAAAGTACAAGAAACACTACTGATCCGTTAACACAGATACGGTACACGCACACCTCGTTAGGACAGGATACAAAATCATAGGATTTGACTACCTCGTCAAAACGTTGATGCCATAACCGGGAAGTTGGCTTAACTCTATAAACTTAATTTTGCGATTTCACATAGAGTTTGGGGTAAAGAAAAAAGAAAATACATGAGCAATAATTAAGATCAAAAAAGAAATTAAAAGAGAAAAGAGGAAGAATGATATCATTAAATTGGATTGAAAATTGTAAGGGCAAAAGGGCCCTAAAATTATGTAAAATTATATTGAATTGTAAGTTGATTGAAATCAATGATTGAATATATATATCTACAAAATAATAGGAAATATTTGTTAAATAAGAAAGGGATAACTTTGGAATAAATTGTGTAAAATTTAATTAATTAACATGATTTGTGTTGGGTGATGATTCAGTCCCCAGAAATAGCATTAATAGTGGGAAATGATTCAGTCTTCTCAGTTAACACTAACTCAGTAGCCCTGTGCTCTGAAAACTTACTGAAGATTTGAAGATCCCAAAACCCTATATTGATCGGTGAACCATTGTGTTGTAATCTATTTTTGTCTCTGAGGTTTCAGACTCAACAAACACTCTGCTCTGGTTCAGGCACTCAGTAGATTATCCGCCTCAGTACCAGAAGTAGAAGACTCAGTGATCTTGGACTCGGCGGAGCGATAGCGAGATAGTGCGAAGGAGTCGAGTGGAGCCGAACTCGGCGGGAGCGGATTCACAACGGCGACAGGAACTCGAGAGTTGATCTTGATCTTCGCAGAGCCGACTCGAGCGAGGAGCATGCTACTGAATCAGAGATCAGACTCAGCAACGGCCAGACAGTCTTCTGACTGTTAGGATCTTTAAAGTTAAGTCAGCAGAGTCAAAATACGAGGAAAAGAGAAGTCAGCTTCAGATCTCCTTGAAGTATGTTCTGTCTCAACCACTTTCTGAACCTCGACCAATGACAAGCAGCCACGTATCCTATATCTATTAAAGCTGAAAGTCAACAACTTTCCAGAAATAGAGGGAAATGACACTGCTACCATACTTCGAAAGAGCCGTTAGCTACCCAAAAGAGAGAGACAAAGGATCGTCGTCTCCAACGGATCTATCATAATCTCTGCTCTATAAATAGAGGGATAAATCAAATTGAAGCTCACCTAGAACTCACGAGAAACCAAGAACGCGAGAGAACACACAGAGCATTCAAACGAGCAAATTCGAAAAGGCCTAAGTCTTCCGCAAGAAGTTAGAAGAAACAATCTCAGGCGAAAGACTACACTTCTGCTCATAGGGAACCAAGCTAAACTGAATTATACAGCCTCTAGTATCTAAACGACGTTACACGAACCCAAAGCTTACACTCAGATGTTCGTCGTTCTAGAAGCCACATCCTTGTTCCCTATCCCTCTAACCTAAGCTCCACAGTATTAATCCATAGCTTAGACGAAGGAGTTCACTTCTGAACTGATCCTTATTGTAAAGGACTCCTTCACTGTTGGAGAGTTTTTCAAACACTTAGTTTGATAACCTTGTAAACTGAGACTTGCTCAGTATAAATCTCAAGACCAGTGTTTGTCCAACGTACAAACCAACTGAGACTATCTCAGTATAATACATAGCTTCCTGATCATTCGGGACAATGAACGTAGGATTGTTGGATCCGAACCACTTTAAAAATCTCTGTGTTCTGTGTTCCTTATTTTACTGTTGCATTGATTTACTGTTCATTCTGAAAATATCTTTCAAATCATTCAAATGAGTTTCAGCAAAACTTAACAGACTGCACTAATCTACTGAAACTGTTTTGATATAAACGTTTTCCTAACTCAACTGAATTTGGGTCTACACTATTCCGCACCACTGAACTCTAATCTGAACGGCACTGAATTCTGACTCCAAGTCAGCTAGCAGGCCTTAGTAGAGTCAGTCACTCTGCCACACGATTCAGAACAGCTTATCTGGTCTGCTGAACCTGTTCAGTACGACACTCTCCTGAAAAGGACTGTTCGTGTTTTAAGTTGAGAAATCGGTTTTCAGGTGTAATCACCCCCCCCTTCCTCTACACCTGAACGTGCTCTCGGGACCAACAATTTGCCGTACTTATAAAGTTTTAATTTTAAATTCAATTAAATTATTTTAAAAACATATTAGTTTAAAGTTGAGATGGAATTTTAAATTCATTGTAATCAATTTTTGAAAAAAAAATAGATTGAATTGCAATTAAACTTGAAATTGAATTTTTAATGTACATGTGTATGTATAGAAAAATAAAAGAATAATGCATTTGCCTCTTAATTTAATGAAATTCTAATTAAATTTAATTAAATTAAAATTGAGATTGATTTAGAATTAAAACACTTCTGTTTATATTTATATAAGATAAGATTACCCTAGTTATTATACTTGTTGGCGTATAAGCTCAGTTGGTTCTAACCATTTTTTATGAACTCGCTGAATTATTGTTCATATCTTTTGAAGTGTAAGCGAAGAATGCTCATGCTTTTGCGCAATTTACTAAGTCTTTATCTAGTCATTAATGGTCGTCTTATGTTCATTTTGAAGAGAATTTTCAATAGTTTCGTACAATTTTGCATTAGTTATTTTTTGATGAATTAGGACTTTACTTGGACCTGGACCGTTTCGATTGCCTTCTTTCTTCTATGGATGGCAATTCTCTTTATTTCCGATCGTAGATATTACTTGGCAGTTGTGCAATTAAAGTGTAATTATGAATTATACTAAATTTTGAAGTAGAATCCTCTTGGGGAGAACATAAAAACATGTGTAGGAAGTGTTATGGGGAAGGTCACCATTAAAAAAAATGATCAAATGTAAGTGAACTAGAAGAGCTGCAAGCCATATTGAAAGATAATAATTTAATAAGTGATTTTAAGGGCATATTAAAAAATGAATTGCCTTGTTTTTTTCTTATAGTTTTTTAATAATACTAATAATTGTTTTTTATATTGAATGTAGAAGAAGATAGTTTACATACATAATGGAAGATCAGGTTGAAAGATGAAGACAATGTAGAAGAGTGGCTAGTTTGCCTTGTTTTGTATCCTTATAGGTTTTTTAGTTAACACTAATGATTATTTAATTATTAAATGTACAAGAAGACACATCACAAACCCGATAAAGGTGCAAGGTTACATTGGAAAGTGAAAAACGTAGATATGAGCGAGGCAGGAAACTAAACGCGATAAGGGAAAGACATTTAATAAAAAAGTTTTAAAAAAAAAAAAAAGTTAATTTGCCTTGTTTTTTCTTATAGATTTTTAGTAATACTAACAATCATTTTAATATTGAATATAATGTAGAATAAGATGGTTCACAAAATTGAGCATAAAAGGAGATTTGTAAATTAGTTGATTTGAACAATAAGGTAAATTGAGTCTCGAACTTTTATCAAATTTCACCTCGCAACCATAGGGTTTGGGACCTCTTTAATATAATCACCACCTTGATTTCAATATCAAATAGCCTACAGATATCCCTATACAAACATCCCCATCTGAAATATTAAACAAACTATTAAGCACAAAAGTTCGTGTGGCCGTTTGATCTGGAATTTAATACTACTATTTAGTAAGCATAATAGTTGGGATTTAAGATATTTCATTCGGCGGGTCCACTAATTATCATTAACAGAAATGGTTCTACACCTTGATACTTCATTAGAGTATAAAATATGATGTCGAATTGATAATTAAGAAGTGTCCCAACTATATATACACCTTGTCATTAACTATACAATTAACACAACATAAAATCAAATTAAAGAGTTTTTCCATTTGAAAAAATGTTGGCTATTTCTCCTCAATTTTGTTCTTATGGGTGGCTCTTGGATGATCCCATCAGCCATGAACAAGAAATGATGAGCTACTTTTCTAGAGAGAGACCAGAAACTTCACAATCCACTCATCTTCTCTCTCCTTCCTCCAACGATGGATCCCTCGGCAACAACACGGTCAAGAAGCTCAACCATAACGCCAGCGAACGCGATCGCCGCCAGAGAATGAACACTTTGTACTCTAATCTTAGGTCTCTCCTTCCTCCGCAAGATCAATCTGTAAGCTCTCTCTCTCTCTCTCTCTCTCTCTTGACTAATTGCGCTGCTATTTATTACTAATTAATAAATATTATATTTGTTGTTTTATGGCAGAAAAAAAATGAGCATTTCGGTGACAGTTTCGAGGGTTTTGAAATACATTCCTGAGCTGCAGAAAGAAGTTGGAGACTCATTCAAAAGAAGGAAAAATTCATGCCAAAGGTTTCAATGGCAGAAACTGGAGTCAAGAAAACTCCGAGTTCATCGTCAGCAGTATCGGCAACTCCAATAAGCGAGGGAGAAATCGTCATTCAGATTTCCATGCCGAGAGCTAAAAAGGGTTCGTTTGCTGAAACTATCTTGAGATAGGTTTTCTGGTGGTGAATGTTTCTTGTTTTGAATCATTTGAAGGCAGACACTTCTACAATTTGCATCTTCAGGTATGAATATGGTTATTAATTAATTTACATTTTTTCTATGCAGTCAGTGGTTAAATAAAACAAGTGACCGAGGATAGTAAAGAAAATCATGTCTAACATCAAATTCTGGAGTTCCATTCCACTATTAGAGGACAGTTTCCAGGCTATGTAAAAGAGGGTATCAAATTTTAATGTTTAGCTCAGAAGTTTAGTTAATAATGTTTCAATGTGGATGGAGATTCTTGCAGCATACTCAACTAATACATGATTGACAAGGCAGAAAGTCAAAAATGATTAAAAGAAAAGGCAACTAACTCATGTTATTTAAAAATTGGTACTAGTCCATTTCGCATCACGACTATTTTTCAACGGTAACCAATATGGTTCGGATTCTGGGTCAGACCAGGCCCATTATATTGTACAAGAAGAAGAACAGATTATAGGCCGAGTGAGGAATCAAGAAGCCCATCAAGTACAGACTAAGGGTGTTTGCAATAGCTTAATTTTTTGTTTTATTTTTAAAGTTTTTAAATTAATAAAAAAATTGGTAAAAGTGGCTTATTAGAGAATTTTAGGAGTGTTTGTGAAAAATATTTGATAGTTGAAAAAATAATATTTATAATTTAGTAGTACTATAGTAGCTTATTTTGATATTTAGAATTCAAATGTCAAATATAACTTCTCAAGAATCATATATATATATGGAGTGGTTCCCATGTGAACAGTCTTTATCGTGTGAACGTGTGAACACTGCACTTTAAAGACAAACGTATTGCATTTTAAAGGTATATATATTGCACTTTAATACTACACTTTACGTACTGCACTTTAAGTACTACACTTTAAAATACAGTATATTTGCCTTTAAAGTGCAATACATTTATCTTTAAAGTGCAATATTCACACTTTCACACAATAAGGGTTGTTCACACGGGAACCACTCCCTATATATATATATACCATTATGGAGGACCGTGTTTGACTCCGCTCTTGCAATTGGGTCGTTGCAATTACGGGTTGGATGTCTAATTGTCCAGACAGAACTATCGAGGGTTCGAACCCCTCTCTCTCCTTTTTTTCCATTGAATGGATTTGTTTCTATTGATTTTGCCCAGATTGGTATCATAAAGAAAGGGGGAATGACTCGGCTATCCCATCTAGCCAAGCCAGAAAAAATAGAAAAATTCAATTAGATAGAAATGAGTTGGAAAAAAAAAGAAAAAAATGAATACTTTTTAAGTATAACCGGCTCCCAATATATCTGATGAAATGAAAGTGGTTCCTACTTCAATTCATAAATCATAACGGATATTTTCTATAAGAGTCATTTTATTTATATAAGAACAATTTTTATAACAGATGGCCTATTAGCTCAGTTGGTTAGAGCGTTGTGCTAATAACGCGAAGGTCGCAGGTTCGAAACCTGCATGGGCCAATTTTAATTTTAATTTTATGTGTTAATTTAACCGAGCCAATTTTATATTTTATTTAATCTGGTACAGCTTTCAGTAAATGGGCCGACATATTCTAAAAGAAAACCACATATTTTAGGTACAGGCCTTAATTTGGTACACTTTTCACGCGATTTCAAATTGTTACAACACTTTGATCTAGTTATCTTAAAAGCTTTGAAATCTCTATCTAAAATAAATCTCATAATATGTCCGAATCTTAGTCAAACACGCTATAAATTAAAACCTCGTCATGGAGCACTACTATTTGTCTTCAGATCCAGCCACCAAAGCATATGAATACAATCCCTTTTAGGGTAAAAGAAGACAATAACCTCTCAAATGTCAATTTCTCTAATTGCTCAAATTAGGACAAAAATACACACTTAACAACTAAGAAAGCTGCTGAAAGATAACTGTGTTTCATTAGGCAGAAGAAGACTGATTTTTTAACAGAATCATACTTAACTTTTTTCTTCTTGAAATGGAGAATGAATGTTGAAGAGTGAGTCATAATTGTAGTGGTAGCCAGCAATTTTTGTACAAATATGTCTTGTCATAGTTGGCCTATATGCACAATAAGATAAATTCTCGATTTAATGGTAAAATTATTGTCTTACAAGTAAAGGTTATAAATTTAGACCTGCCAATGATATCACAGTTTGAGCATATTGCACATAGTAAGCTAGAAGGGAATTCAAATTTAGAACTTGTCAGTATTCTAATACTCCATCCGTCTCATTAATAATATTTCATTTGTTTTTTTGTGTTATCCTATATTATTTATGTCTCATACCATATAAGAAAATAAATAAGTGGTCCACAATTAATTTAAAGAAATGGACCCCACCACTTTATACATTTACATCACACTTTACACTCACTTTCTTAATCTTCGTACACAATTCCCATGGAACATAAATAATGGGGCGGATGGAGTACAAGATAACAAAATTTTAAAATAAATAAATAAAATCGAGAAAAAGAAAAATCACAATTTAGGGTATGTGATGGCGTCCATCCCCACTACTTGGATCCACGGCATCAGCCTCCTATAGTTAATCTAGTGCAGTTTATATCTTTTTCATAGTTTATAAAAGGCGAATTGGTACAAATGGTCCTCAATGTTTGCTAGTTTGTATAAATTGGTCCCTAATTTTTTTTTTTAGTTTATTGGTCCCCAATGTTTATTAGTTTGGATAAATGAGTCATTTTGTTAAATTTTAAGTTAGTGAACTGTTAGTCATAGGGGTATTTACGAAATAAAAGTTTAAGAGACCAATTCATCCAATATTTAAATATAATTTAATTTAATTTTAAATTTATTTTCTAAAATTATAATCTCTTTTGAAAAAACAATTAATTTTTTTCAAATAATGTTTTATGAAAAAGATAAAAGTTTGTTAAATAATTTTTTTTCAAAATAAAATTTTCTTATTTTATAAAAAATTTTGGTAATGGAAAAAAATTATTAAAAAACCTAATTTAAAAATAAAAAATTAACTAACACTAGTTTTAGGGACCAATTCATCCAATTTTTAACTATTTTTTCAAATAATTTTTTGAATTAACTTTATTTTTAAAAATAAATTAAAAATAAAAATAAACTAAATCTAGATTAACTAATAATTTTGCATCTCACGGCAGGTGAGGGGAGCGGGTCGACACAGGAGTTGGGGAATGTGTTATGTTCTTTGAGGTCGAAGATGTCGTCGGAGAGGAGCCTCCCACCTCCAAGTCATCCAGGTGCTCCTCTCCGACGACATCTTCGACCTCAAAGAACATAACACCTTCCTCAACCGTTGTATCGACCCGCTCCCCTCCTCCGCCGTGAGACACAAAATTATTAGTTAATTCTTTATTTAGATAAAAAAAATTGAAAAAAAAGTTAATTAAAAAAATTATTTGAAAAAATAGTTAAAAATTAATTTAAAAATTTGATGAATTAGTCTCTAAAATTATTATTAGTTAATTTTTTATTTTTAATTAAATTTTTTCGTTACCAATAATTTTATTTGAATAAAAAATTTAAAAAAATAGTTGAAAAAAATTAATCTTTTTCAGAAAAAATTATTTGAAAAAAAATTATTTTTTTTTTCAAAAAGTGTATAATTTTAAAATATCTTTTAAAAAAAGTTCAAATTCAATTTAAAAATTAGATGAATTGGTTCCTGAAACTTTTATTCCGTAAATACCCCTATGACTAATTGTTGACTAACTTAAAATTTAACTGAATGACCAATTTATCTAAACTAGCAAACATTGACGACCAATAAACTAAAAAAAAAAAAATTCTGGACCAATTCATCCAAACTAGCAAACATTAGGAACCATTTATGTCAATTTGTCTTTATAAAATACTAAGCAAGAGTCTTATGCAACTCATATAGCAGCCTCAACCAACTTAAGTTATACTGACATTAATTGAGATTTAATACCAAGTTACACCCATATCCAGCGGCGCTGATATTATTACTGTCAATATAAATTTGGCTCATGAAATAGTGAAATATTCCTTTATATTGTTAGCGAGATATTTACGGCATAGAATCAGCGTAATATCTGCTATCATGATCGAGATTTGTGATGTTGTTTGTTTTAGCTTTTTCCTATTATTCTTTTCTTATTTTATTCCTTTATTAAATTAGGGTTTTGGGGCAACCTTATGTATTTATATGCGTATTCCTTGGAATAAAAATATCATTTTTTTCGCATACTTGTTCAATTTTATCATGGTATCAGAGCAGGCTTAAACGATGTTGATTTGTTTGGTCCCTATGTTGGATCGGTCCCTATGTACCATTTGTTTCCACGTGTTGTAGTCCGATGTTCATACCAGTCTACACGTGAGGGGGTGTGTTAGAGCCCATTATTATGCCCCACATTGACTTGGTGAATATCCTGACTCCTCTATATAAGCTTGGATATTTCTTCCCTTTACAAGGCCTTTTAAGGGGAATGTGAACCAATTTATCATGGTATCAGAGGGGGTTAAAACCCACTTCCACGTTCATATTTCTTCTACATAAAACTTTATCCTTTTTTTTTTTTTTTTTTTTTTTTTTTGCTGCTGAACGTTGCTTTAACGTCGTTCTTTCTCTTTGTTTTCTCCATTTTTTTCTTCTGCTACATCAAACATGGCAGATAAAAAGGTTGTTAATATCGATAGTATGTCATCATACTATATTCACGCATCTGATAAACCTGGTAAGGTCTTCGTTATAGATGCTCTTCATGATGGAATTTTTGTTGATTGGGTTGATGAGATAGAAAACGCGCTTCGCGCCAAGAACAACCTTGGATTTGTTGATGGATCTATCAAGGAGTCGGCGAAAGATGATAAGATGTTCAAGCATTGGTCAAGTTGTGATCCGATGGTAAGGGGCTGGCTAGTCAGTTCTATGATGAAAGATGTACGATTAAGTGTTAAACGCATCAAATCTGCTCGCACCATTTGGAGCGATTTGCGAGAACGATATGGCAAGGCAAATACTCCTCGTGCCTTTGATCTTCGGCGACAAATCATGGTAACTTGACAAGAAGAAGGTACTGTTGCATCTTACTATAATAAATTGCGTGCTTTGTGGGATGAAATCGATACTTTAGATGCTATTCCTCTATGTAAGTGTTGTAAATGCTCGTAATGACAAATTGATAAGGGGCTTGTTTCAAAAACGCCTATATGAGTTTTTAGCAGGATTGGATGATGTTTATTCAATTATCAATGGTCTCTAAAGAAGAGAGTCATCGCCTTGTGCGTGCTCAACGCCCACATGTTGATGTATCTGCCTTTCAATCTAGTACAATGAAGGAACATTCCAGCGGCTTCGGTAATCAAATTCAGTGTCTTGCCAAAAGTCTGAACATACGAGGGAGAGGTGTTACAAGTTGATACGTTATCCCTCCAATCAAAATAATTCACGTGGAGAGGGAGGACGTGGTCGTGGTTGTTGTGGTAGTGGAGGCGCACATAATCAGCGTCCTTCGACTCATGCAAATGCAGTCACCGTCCAAAATATGGTGAACACGGTTCCTGGTCTGTCTCCGGACCAATATGCCAAATTACTCAAGTTCCTTGGAAATTCTGGAAGTAGTGAAGTCTCTAATTCAACCACTGACAACAATGAAGCACAACAAAATAAAGGTGGTCTTGCTCTCTGGGCTCAAATGGCAGGTAAGTCTTCTCCCTCTCGCCCTTGGGTTGTCGACTTAGGGGCAACCGAGCATATTGATAGTGAAGTTAGTTTGTTGCGAGACGTTCGACCTCATAATAAAGAAGAAGTTGTTCGAATTCCAAATGGTGATGGAATTCCGGTTAAAGGCATAGGGACTGCTACTCTAGACAATGATGTCAAACTTAATAATGTTCTTCATATTCCTAAATTTAAGTGCAATCTCTTGTCCGCCAGCCGCTTGACTAAAGACATCAATTCCACATTCACTTTCTTTCCTGATTTCTGTGTGTTACATGATTTGGCCTCGAGGAGTCTGGTTGGAGCGGGTAAAGAGTGTGATGGCCTGCATTGCATGGAGCCTATTCGGGTACGTGGGTCGTCACACGCCGTGCAGAAAGATTCACAGATATGGCTTCGTCGTCTTGGTCATTTACATTGAGAAGATAAGACGTATTTGTTCCCTTCGTAATGTTTCTAGTACTCTTTTATGTGATTCTTGTTTACGAGCCAAGCAAACTCGAACTTCCTTTTCCATTAGATCCATTAAGACCACTGAATGTTTTGAACTTTTACATTGCGATATTTGGGGCGGATATAATGTCGAATCATTTTCTGGTGCACGATATTTTTGACCTTCGTTGATGATTTTAGTCGTGTATGTTGGTATTTTTATTGAGACAAAAATCTGATGTCAGCAAGTTTTTGATATCTTTCTGCAACATGATTAAGAATCAATTTAGTAAGACGATTAAAAGGATACGCTCCGATAATGGAATGGAATTTCAAAGTCATGCTATGTTGGATTTTTATGCTACACATGGTATTATGCTTGAGACGTCATGTACGGATACGCCTCAACAAAATGGAGTTGTGGAGCGTAAGCATCGGTGTCTTCTTGAGGTTGCTCGGGCATTGAGATTTCATAGTAGATTGCCACTTGAGTTTTGGGGTGAGTGTTTCCTGATCGCTACGCATTTAATTAATCATTTGCCGTCTAAGTAGCTTAATTTAAATCTCCTTACGAAGTGATATATGGTAAAGAACCACCCATACACTTGTGTATGCTCACGATAACTGTAAAGGCCTCGACAAATTTGCATCTCGATCAAGACCGTGTGTTTTTATTGGATATCCAACTTCACAAAAAGGGTATAGGGTCTATGATTTGGATACTGGAGTCATATATACTTCTAGAGATGTAAAATTGTTTGAAGACTATTTTCCTTTTAAAAAAGGAGCTCTCTTAATCAACGTCCAACATGGGAACCAACTATTATCACTAATGAAAAGCTATGCACTTCGTCCCACACATGCAGCCCATCAGACATCATGGACTCTGTTAATAATGCTGAGTCCAATAGAATAATTGAGAATGATCTGTCACTATCCACCAACTTGAATTCTCACAATGAGTCACTTCCTGGACGACTACTACACATGGACAACATAATGATGATTTTGGGCCAAATCCTGACAATACTTCTTGGCCAAAGTTTCATGAGTTGTTCATAGACCATGCATCTTCGCCTATTTCCTCTACCGAGACTATGTAACCGTTGCCTCTTTGGAGAAGTACACGTCCTCATCGTATACCGAAGCATCTTCAAGATTATGAGCTCGGTTCTCCACTCACTATAGACCCGTCACACTCATCTCCCAACTCCGATTCCTCGACTGTACACCCTCTATCTAATCATCGTTTCTCTACTTCTCATCGTGCTTACCTTGTGGCCACCACCTCTCATGATGGGCCTAAAACCTTTAACCATGTTGTTCGTGATCCCGCTTGGTGTGATGTTATGCGTCATGAAATTAAGGCTTTGGAAGATAATAACACTTGAAGTCTTGTTCTTCTTCCTCCCGATAAGCATGTTGTTGACTCAAAATGGGTTTGCAAGATTAAATATAAGCCTACTGGAGAAGTGGAACGTTATAAGGCCCGCCTTGTTGCTAAAGGCTTCACTCAAGTCGAGGGTTTGGATTTTCACGAGACGTTTTCTCTTATTGCTAAACTAGTCACAATCCGTACTGTTTTGGTCGTTGCTTCTAAACGCAATTGGCTTGTCCATCAATTGGACGTTAATAATGCTTTCTTGCATGATGAATTATCCGAGGACGTTGACATGAAGATTTCCCAGGGTTTTGCTCGAAAGGGAGACACCTGAGTTTGCAAACTCCAGAAGTCCCTCTATGAACTTCGGCAGGCTTCTCGCAATTGGTATAAAAAATTTACGTCAGCTCTTCAAGAGATTGGTTTTAGGCAATCCAAAGCTGATTACTCCATGTTCATTTATGAGAAAGGAGCCACTTATCTTGTTGCTTTAAATTACGTTGATGACGTCATTCTTGTCGGGACAGATCTTGATCGAATTCAGGCTACCAATGATTATCTTAATGAGCGTTTCAGTATAAGGATCTTGGCATTCTTAAGTATTTCTTGGGCATTGAAGTAGCAAGATCACCCAACGGTTTTATGCTTTGTCAGCGAAAATACACTTTAGACATTCTTGAGGAAATTGGTATGCAAAGCTCAAAAACCTTGTACCTTTCCCATGGAGCAAAATACACGATTTGATAAGGATGAAGCAGGAGAGAAAATTGATGTTGGTTTATACAGATGTCTTCTTGGTCGTCTTCAATGTTTGACAGTTACTCGACTGGATATTTCTTATGCGGTCAATGTTCTTAGCCAATTTGTGAGTAGTCCTCGTCAGATCCATCTTAATGCTATTTATCGAGTCCTTTATCTCAAAGGTAGCCCAGGTCAAGGAATTTTCTTACCCTCAGAAGGAGGCTTATCGTTAGAAGCCTATTGTGATGCAGATTGGGGAGGTTGTCCCCTTACCGAACACTCTCGAACATGTTAATTCATCACTCTCGGAGGTGCACCTATTTCTTGGCGGACCAAAAAACAGACGGTGGTTGCTCGATCGTCTGCTAAAGCTGAATATCGAGCTATGACAGCAACCGTTAGTGAAGTATTGTGGCTTAGATGGCTTCTTGCCGATCTTCAAGTTGTTATTTCCACCTCCACGCCACTGTTTTGCGATAATCAGGCCGCACGGCACATTGCAGCAAACTCGGTTTTTCATGAAATAACAAAACATGTGGAGATGGACTGTTATTTCGTTAGAGAGCGTGTAGAATCCAAGGATATTCACACATTACCCATCTCATCAAACTTGCAACTTGCGGATATATTTACTAAGGCCCTAGGTGGTGATCAATTTTCGTTTTTACTTGGCAAGATGGGTATTCGAGATTTACACACGCCGTCTTGAGGGGGAGTTAGCGAGATATTTACGACATATGATCAGCGTAATATATGCTATCATGATCGAGATTTGTGGTGTTGTTTGTTGTAGCTTTTTCCTATTATTCTTTTCTTATTTTATTCCTTTATTAGATTAGGATTTTGGGGCAACCTTATGTATTTATATACGTATTCCTTGGAATAAGAATATAATTATTTTCCGCATATTTGTTCCATTTTATCATATATGTGGACAATCTAATACAATCATAGCAGTGCTCTAATAAGGGTGTAATGATAAAGGTATACAGAAATCTTGTATACAAAGTCTATGTGTGTTCAGTTTGTGTAGCAAAAAAGTATTATCACGAACCCGAATTTGAATCCTTTTATGTCTTTTTATGGATCGATCAGATTGCAATTGATAATTAAATAAACCAATGAAGTAAAAGGGAAAAATATCATACATAAAAAAAATATAAATAAATAAACCTTGAAAACCTTTCTTCTTGTGGAATCTATAAAACAAATTTAGATAAAATAAAACTACAAGTCCAGACTCCAGAAACGAGTGCTGAAGCCAAAACGGCAGTTTCTTTGTCAAAATAGAATTTTATATAATCAGAATATTCGACTTTTGGAGAGATATTAAGTAATATATGAAAGTTGAAGCATGCGATAAAATTTAGTACATAATAAAAACAACAAAAGTAAAATTGATGGTGTATGATGGTGCTCAAACTTAAAGACAACAAAAATAAAAATAAAAAAGTTTGTCCAGTCCTACAACAATATTCTCTGAAGTATAGATATTTTTGCTATCATGCCTACTTTGGGTGCTTCTATTTCCAAATTCATTGTATTTTATCTTCCACATATTCCACCATCATTTATCTCTCAAATCAATCAAAAATAAAAAGTAAGTAATGTTATTTACTACTTATATAAAAATATCTTTCACATAAGGATAAGATTGAAATAAGTGAGGCAGAAACCTTCTTTTATAAAATTATATTCTATTCGTTCTGCTATTACTGTCCCTTTTGATCCAGCGTGGAGATTAAGAAGCTTTGTTAAAAAGTATAGTTTATGAGTTTTAATTGTATTAATAAATAGACATAATTTTCGAGGAGTGTTGGTGGGAATAAATTAGAATTCATCTAAAATTTTGCAAGGTATATTTGAAGCAATCGATTTATTTATTTATTTTTTCTATTTTTTTCATGTTGTAATTAATGAAATAATCTCTAGTTTCCAAAAGGTTAAAAATCATAAATTTATGAGTTCAGAGCAGAACAGAATTGTGTGGGAGAGAATTTTGAAGAGAGAGAGAGAGTATAAGAATGTGGGGTTGAGTAGCAGATAAGAGGGTCCACTTCATTTTAGGTTCAAGAATATATTTTTGCTATTTTGAAAAATAGGACAGTAATAGCGGGACAATCCGATTAAAAAAATAAGAGAGTAATAGATGGACGAGTGAGTAAATTATAACTAGTCATGAGTTTGAGTTAGACACTATGTAGTGATAAACACTTATATATATATTTTTAATAAAAGTCATATATAGAGTTTATAATTATTTGTTCCCAACGTATTTAATTTAATTTAAATAGAAATAAGATGGTTTATTTTAAGATAAGAAGAAACTCTTGTGGGTTTGTTGATGTTTGTAGGGAAAATGACATTATTCCCACAAGCAACACGCAATCTTCAGGTTGCCTTATTTGATTGGAAAGTGGATTTGTTGGGCACAAGTGGTAATATAGCCACCAATAGAGACAAACACCATATGCTACTAAAAGATCAGCAGATTTTCTAGCCTCTTTTGTTACCGAATTCACTCACCAACTACCGAGTTTAGTGGGGTTGAGTTCAGTTTCGACTCACTAGCATCACTAAATGAGCTTGAATAATCTTTTCTTGAACCAAGATCCGTACGTGTAAATAGATTCCTTGACATCCAGGTGAGACCTAGTGTTGGGATTGACGATGACAAATATCACGAGTTAAAATACTATTAAAGTTGAGGAGTTCGGTATGGTATAATATGACTTCGAGCGCATGTCAATAATTTATGATTTGGGGGTAAAATTAGAATTCATAGCTTTGGAGTGTCAACATATAAGACAAAAATAGTAATCTCTCAAAATCGTTGATAAATTTTTAATTTTTTAAATTTGGAGGGTATGGTACGATAACGCTAGCTCATTCCCTATATCTGTTAATAAACGACTTACTCATCAGGTAGATCTAACTTTTTTTTAATGGTATTGGACTATTAATGAATATACCATCAATATTTAATTTGGTAGCATTTTTCAAATGTTGTACTCCTTCAGTCTCATAGAAATTGTCTTGTTTTCCTTTTCGAACCGTCCCATAGAAAGTGTCTTGTTTCTAAAAAAGACAAATAATATGTGAACTAAAATTAACAAGCCAAAAAGTCAAACAATATACACCATACAATTTCATTTTCTTAATCTTCGTGCCCCATAGAAATGAGACACTTTCTACGGGACGGAGGAAGTATTAGTGTTGAGGGGGAAAAAAATTCGTAGTTCATTTCCCTTTCCCACATCATGATAGTTGAAGAAAACATGAGGTTCATACTATAACATGAAATTTAGTTGATAAACTCTTTTAAATTACGGCGGCAAGTTCCTTCATAAAAATAATAATTGTAATACCAATTATTTGACTAATTCGAATATTTGAACAAAAAAGGCACGCCAGGGTAATAATTTTGACTGCTAGACAGAGCCTAATTGTCTGACTTAATAATGTACGAGTCATTATTTACTTTTGCTGAAAAATAAAGATGCATGAATGCAGTATTACTCTATTTATGCTACAAATGCATGCACGCTTTTATTTACTTTTCCACCACACAATTACTATATCTACGTACGCATGGATAGTATGGAGTACTAGAGCTAACAAAATTTCTTTTCATCTTTTCCTCCTTGGCCACATGTATAGATATTTGTAAATATAATGTACGTAAATTAAAATTTATTGGTTGCAGTGAGCAGGTACATTCCATCAAGTATGTAATAAAGTTAGAGTGGTTGGTGCATTGGATGAAAAAAGGTACAAGAAAACGACTTGAGAGGGGGTTGTACCTTCCACCAACTCCTAGGTTGTAATCACTCAATTTGTTTCAAACCTAGCTATTTTGATGTAAGAATTACCTAAAAAAATTAAATATTTCACCTGTTTCACTAATCAAGTCATTTTTTTTTTGGTATCTCACTAAACAAGTCACATTCCATAAATGGAAATAAATGAATGGATCACAACCACTCTAAACAAATGGACCCTACCATTTTATATTTTTACATCATATTTTTTCTTTTCCACCCATTTTTCTAAATTCCCATACCAAAAAACAATAAGATTTGATTAGTAAAACAGAGGGAATATATTATAACGGGGAATTGAAATTTTTAGAATAGTGACTAGCTAGCCACTACACCAATGTCCTCAAAATCGAGTCCGTTTTACTGAACCCGCCACAAGGGGGTTAGCTCATGAATGCCCCTTCATAATGCGAATATACTCTTGTGTGTCACATAATGTGTCACTTGCATAATCATTATGATTATAGCATATAAATGTGCAAATTATAGGGCATACAAACTTTTTCCTTCATTGCGGGTGGGTACCTTTCAAACTATGGTTATAATTAATGTCATCAATAAAATTTTAGTCATAATGGAATTCTAAAAATGAAAATTACAGATCCATGCTTGCTAGTTGCTATTGCGCGAAACACAAATTACCACTTTAATCATTCTATTAATCAATTTGTTTCCAAAAAGGGAGGCCCGAATTGTAAATGAAGAAATTTATAGTACTTAAATCACAACATTTAAAAGTATGGGGGTGGAAAACAATTTTATCATCTCTCTTTCCCCTGCTAAAAAAAGTGCAGCATTTCTTACAAACTACAACAGAGTAAATGCATCTGCTTATATCATTATCGAAATATATAATGAAAGATTAAATGTATCTGCTTGACATTCATTGGCTACTTGCTCTTTTTATTTATTTTTCAACTTTCAGTACACTCATTGTCTCTAATTATACCAGCAGTCCTTTTAATTCACTTCCCCAAATATTCCGACACCATATTCACTATCAAATACAATGTATGCAATAAACACACAGCAAATATTATAATTTGCAATCGTGAGAAAAAATAGAAAAACTCATTTCGAAAAATTAGTATTTATAAATTAGTTTGTAATTAACTAAATTATATTATAAAAAGTATGTAATACACGGCTCCTGGATATATACCTTTTCAATGTCATAACGTAAGACGTTGATATGTCCAAGAATCAGAAACATATGTTCAGTTGCGGTCAATGTTTTAATGTTTAGTAATTATGATTAAGGTTGTGAATAGATTTATATTGTCTTTATTTATCAGATATATATCAACTTTGATAGACGACACCCACCTAAACTGTCTACTCTGTAACAAAACATATTGAGCTACAATAAAATACTACATAGTTTTAGTGATCACTTTTATATTGAAAAATTGAAAATACCTTTTATAAATTCACTAATTTATTGTACCGGTTGGACGGATTTAGGATTTAGAAAGGAGAACATGAAATATTAGAAGGAGAATAAAAAAAATCTTCAAAAACTACACACAAAAAGATGAGTTTCGACACAATTGGGCGTCCAGAGAGGGGAGTAGCCGTGCGCACTGAGTAAACTCCACTTATGTGCTCTAGCCTACAAACAACACAGGAGGGTTCAACCACCATAGACTAACCATAGGATGATACGCTCACACATAGCGGTCTTGGTGGATTTTGAACCCATGACCTTTTGGCCACAAACTACCCACCTTAACCGCTATACAATCCTAAGGGAACGCCGCACACCCATTTTTTGCCCATGTAAGTGGGTTTAGTGTACTCAATTAGAATATATTTGTAAAAGAAAAAATGATAAAAAATTTACTCCATCCATCCTTTTGAAATAGTCCGTACAATATCATTTTTTGATAAAATATTACACAATTCTATACATATCAACTACTGTACTTCCCTTAAAAACCGCCGAAAAGAAACTGAATCATTTCAATGAGACGGAGGAAGTATTTATTTATTTTATAAATTGGCTAGTTTTACATTTCACTATAATTTAATGTAATAAACAAATTCACATATTATATGAAAAATATATTTAAGCTCATTGAGCCCAGAATGTGATATAACTACCAATTCAATTTATAATTATATCGAGATGATGGGATTAGAAAAGCATAGAAATTGTATCATGCATCCTCAAAAGTGGCCTCCTTTTTGCCTTTATTTAACCAATTATTCGTGTTTTACTGATTCAAGTGGCAGAGAATTTAGCCAAAAAAAAGAAGAATCAATCAATTGATTATGATAAAATCTAGCAAATGTTTCCTGTCATGTCATTGCAAAAACATACTCCTTAGATTCTATGAATGAAGCCACCCAATCTTTGACGTTACGTTTGGGTCTGGTTTGGTTGGTCGACGTGTCATTTTGACATAAAAACACACTGCACATACTAATTAATACACATATATGCTGTTTTAATCGTCAATTCGCGCGCCTTGTCCTCTTGTTGGTTTATGGGGGTGTTACTGCTCATCTTTCTAGAATCTACTTCAATATATATATATATATATATATATATATATATATTAGCCTGTTACAAAATGGAACCTACTATATCTATATATTCTTTTCCATTTTGAATTAATATGATTTTGTTATGTACGTGCATGGATAACATTCATCACATAACGACGAAGTAATTTATTGAAACTGCGGTGAGATTATCCTCAATATTTATGGTTATACTAATCTAGTGACGAAATATATAATTTTGCAAGAGTAGGCTATGAAGTTTGTAACTACAAGGAGAAAAAATAATTCATTTAAGAGAGTATTTAAATCCGAGAAAAATACGGAATTCAACACCGCTTGGTATTGAATTTCTTCGATAATCGTTGGTAAATAATATTTTGAATTTCCATCAGTAAGTGTTGATCCATGTTATATCTATCGATAAATACTGAATATTTTGTAGTGTATGATTCAAAATTTTAATAATCTAATTTAAGTTGGGGAAGAGGGAAGACTGAATATGAATCCCTCATTCTTAAGCGACGAATCTTAATTAAGTTCAATTCCATATTTATAAACTTATTACTTTTGGCCACGAGACAAGAAATGAAACAAAGTTTAGCACTTTTATTATTTCTAGCTGCATTAGTGTTGTTGGTATTACATTACATTCCATAAAACATTTAAATTGAAAAGGTGTATTGTAACTTCTTTCAACTACACGAGTTGAAAGTCCAAAATACCCTTGATGCTTCCCTTTATAAGTAGTCTCATCCTATTTCCAACCTTTGTAATTCCCTAAGTCACGTCTACCACACCTCTCCTCTCTCTCTCTCTCTCTCTCTCTCTCTCTCTCTCTCTCAACAAACCTCCTGCAAAAGTACTTAAATCACACACTGGCACACACAAATTTCTCTATCGATACATATACGCGTGTATACATATATTACGGAGGCGTGATACATATTGTTGGATCGAGTAGTGTAAATGGTTTAAGAAGATGGTCTGCAGAATTGAAGAACGACTCTCATTTGAGGTGAACCTAGCAGCCGATTTCGACCAACGGCGGAAGCCGCCGCCGCTCATGAGCCTCGTGATGTCCAGATACTTCAACATGAGAGGGATACTCCTGATGGTCCTCTTCACGGCGTCGCTCTTGCTCCTGCCGCTGCTCCTCCCGCCGCTACCGCCGCCGCCGCTCACACTCCTCCTCGTCCCCGTCGCCATCATGGCGGTGCTCGTCTTCCTGGCCTTCACGCCGCCTCAACTGCCTAACGTCGCCTTCAATTCGATGTGATCGATGGCACGTATGCGATCCACTAGATTTTTGTAGATACACGTAATGCTAATCTTAATATTCATCTTTGCGATTAATTCTTGTTTAATTACTTCGATTAATTAGAGAAAAAGTTTTGTTAGATCGATAGAATTCGGAATAGGAAACGCAGTATGAAAAATGTTAATTCGGATTGAAAGTTAAGTTAATTCTCTACTACTTCTTGATAAATCCGTTCGATTCAATTTTGTTTTTAATTAGTGTGTGGATTTATTATTATTTTCTGTTTATGGCCGGTAACGCCCACAGTTTTGAGATCAAGTATATTTTCCAGGTGCATTGTATGTAATTGTTTCTGTTGAGAGAGAGAGGAGAGAGAGTTGATTGCTGTAGATTCATTTCAAATTAATTGCTAATTTATTGCACTTTTGCCAGTGTCTAGACCTAGTAATTTGTTTTATGATGAGGTAATCCACCGTCGCTATCGAATCGCGCATTGGATAAACGCCGCTCTTTTTTTTTTGTTGACGAAGAACCCGCAGCCGCAGCCGCTACCTTTGGTGTGTGCACAGGGTAAACCTCGCTCCTGTGCAATAGCCTACAAACCACACAGAAGAGTTAAACCACCCTTCTGTGCAATAGCCTGCAAACCACACAGAAGAGTTAAATCACCCTTAATGTGACAGGGTGACAGGCTCACACATAGCGTGTCCAGTGGGAATTGAACTCATGACCTATCGATCCCGGAACACCCACCTTCACCGCTATGTCATCCCAAGGGACAAGATAAACGCCGCTCTTGAATCTAGATCTAGTACTTGTTTGCAGGTAGGTAGGTAACATTATGGATTGGCATGGTAAAATAAATTATGTTTTAATAATTTTCATGATGAATGCTGGAAACTCGTAATTGATTGGATAAAAGAAAAGCGAAATTAATTGGCCGATTTTACATTTCAATGGAAAAAAGTATTCATTTTCAGAATTTTGTTCATATGAAAATATCTTATATGATATATTAATGTCGAAAAAATTAATTTAAATTGGTTTCAGTTTCAGAATTTACTTAGGGTCTTTAATCTTTATACTCTTTGAACTGTGTTACAGCTTATTTAATGAATTATTTAATCCGACTAATACTATTTAATTGTGCAAATAGACGAACTAAATTGCCAAATGACTTTGGAATTTCTGTAAATTAATGGGAATTTACTGTATTTTGAATATAGCGCTAGACTAACGCTGTGGAAGTTTCCACTTTTTCCATCTTTTCTAAGCTTGGCCTTTTGTAAATGGTCAACAAAATAATGCTAAAACTCGTAAAGGATATAAGACTCAAATCAATATTACCGTTTATGACAGATAACTTTAGATGTTAATTAATTTTTAAATAATTTAAAATTCATTAGAAAAAAAGTAAAAAAAGGGTATGGCATGAACATTAAAAAGGAAGATGAACAATCAATTAACAATACTTTATCAGCAAACTAATTGATTTTTAACCATGTCATGCGTTTGATGGCATAATTAGTTGGAAAATTGATAAACAATGTACGAGCATAACGGCAACACGTGGTGGCCATACTTGTTGCCACTAGGCTTTTCTCAAAATTATACAGAATTCTGTGGGCAGTGCGGTAGTGTATGCTCACTGTAATTGGACCTCGCCGGCTGCGGCGGTGGTATGACGGCGGCGCCTTACGAAACGTAGTTTGGGATTTTGACCGAGATGGATAACCCCCACCTGTACGGCTGCGTGTCCCCGCTTTCTTACAAACATCGCATCTGTACGGCTGCACATTTTACTAGGTCTTCCAAATTCCAAATAATCATTCCAATAAATTTTAGGTTGATAAAATTTTGAATCTACACGTTCAAAAATATTCAAAGAAATTAATGAAAAGGCAAACATTGGATAAAAGTCATTAGTTGCATGTACAAATATGTATGTATTTTTCCCTACACAAATGATCTTCAATACAGAAATTATGTCTATCAAATCATCCTGATTCCTCTTGTTTTAGATTCAGATTCCGATAGCACATGATCTCATCCTAGGCAATCTACATCCATCCTGTACACCTGATGACAGACTGCTCATATCCAAGAACTGATAGCTTTACTTCCCAGGCCAGCAATCATCAACCGCGTCGTTGCAAGGATCTTCCACGCGCAATGCACGTGACAATGGGGGCGGGCCTCTTCTAAGCCGCCGACTGCAGAGTCACCTGGCTTGGAGTTGTCTGCTCGAACTCTGGACTTGCTTCCGGAGTGTCTTCTTCGCTGGGAGGAACCAGTTGCCAGAATAGTGGCAGATATTTCTCCCATTCTTTCAGAATCTGAGACCCTTTGCCACTACCAGTTTTCTCCTATATAAAGGCAAGGCCATTACAGCTTTAGACTAAACCTCCTACAGTTACTGTCTGAAAAAAACACTAAATTGGGTTGGGTGTCTACTTACAACATGTGCTTCTATGAGGTTCTTGAGCTGCATCTGTCCTACCGGAGCCACCACTCTCTGGATCTTCACGATCTCCTTGTTCACCTGTTGTTACACACAGTTAGTTTCATGTAGTGAGAATTTAAGATGATTGACGAGCATACGGACCTTGGGGATGAGGGTGTCGTCTTCATCGAGAATGTAGGCTAGCCCACCAGTCATACCGGCAGCTACATTTCTCCCAACTCTGTTCAAAGCAACATAAAGGAGGTGAATATTGAGAGTTGCTCTTTTTTCTTTGACGTAAAGAAAATACTACTCACTTTCCGAGGATGACAACACAGCCACCCGTCATGTACTCGCAACTGTGGTCTCCGGTGCCTTCCACGACTGCTTCTGCAAGGGAGTTCCGGACAGCAAAACGCTCCCCGGCTTTCCCTCTCACGAAGACCCGCCCACCGGTTGCTCCGTATAAGCAGGTGTTTCCTACTATGGTGGCATCCTCAGGGTTGAATCCGGTGTTCTCGACAGGAGTCACTACGAGTTCACCTCCGGCCATACCCTTGAAGTATCTTTGCATATTAGAAGCTAAATACGGCAAATGATACAAGTTCTACTTATTCATCGACAGTAAAACATGTGATGCTTGTTATGAGATAGTGAGAAAGACAACAGAGGAGAAGTTTGAAATCTGAATACCTTCCCAACGTAGTCGTTAGCCTCTCCCACTAACCGGATGTTCATGCCGGGTGTCAAGAAACAAGCGAATGACTGACCTGCACTCCCTTCGAACCTGAGAATAACATAATAAGTCTCATGTTGCAAGAAAATAGAAAAGTTATTAGATTTCTTACGTTAGATTCAGTTGACCACCAAACCCAGTGTCTCCATATCTCTTGGCAATAACACCAGCAACACGCCCACAAACTGCCCTATCAACATTGTAAATCTTCACAGTCTTACTGACAACAGTTTCGTTGTCAATAGCCTTGGTTATCTGCATAAGGAGAAACACAAAGATGCGAAGCAGTCGACTTACAAGGAAACAAACTTGTATTTTGAGAATTTAAGGGACATATACAAAATAACCCATATATATGCACGAGTGTCAAGAAAGCGTTTGTTTTAGTAAGTATTACCTCTTCGTCTGCAAGCAACGTATCATCCAGAACAGGCCCATTACTATGCACTTCCTGATGTCTTATCTGAGTGCTGCTCCATTTTGGTAATCCAACATTCTGGGGGTGTAGAGTGCAAATTATTTACAAGCATCCACATTAATAAATTATGCATAACATATACCTTCTCGACAATAGTTATAGATACTGTGAAAAAACATCATGTATACTTACGGAGAGAATATTGCTGAGATCAAGATGCTGAGTCTTCACCAATGAAACATCCCGAGGTTTAAGAAGCTCGGTGTGGCCAATTATGTCATCAAGTTTCTCATAACCCATTTGGGCCAGCACACCTCTTACCTGAAAAAAGTTGAATGTAAGTTTAAGCAACATGATATCATCAAATACTGTCTGAGGAAGCCAAAATCTATAAACCAAACACAGAATGACAACTGTGAGGGCGGCAGGGAGCTTTTTAAAAGCAGAGGTCAATTACCTCTTCCGCGACATATAAGAAATAATTGACAAGGTCAGCAGGTACACCCGGAAACCGAGCTCTTAGCTCTTCTCTCTGCAGAAAATCAGTTGAAGCAATTAAGGATTCAATCCAAAAGGCTCTCAAGAGAAAATTCGAATGAAAAATCCTTGTTACCTGACTGGCCACACCAACAGGGCAGTTATTAGTGTGGCAAATACGAGCCATGACGCAGCCAGTGGCAATCATAGCTATGGAACCGAATCCATATTCGTCACCACCCATTATTGCAGCCATGATAACATCAAACCCACTTTTGAACCCACCATCAACTCGGAGAATGACCCTTTCTCTAAGCCCATTGGCGATGAGTGTCTGTATCAAATGGACAAATCAAATTTTATCGAACACCAGAAGAAAAAGGAGATTCATGTCCAGGAAAAAGAAATAAACCTGGTGTGTTTCAGTGAGCCCAAGCTCCCAAGGACCACCAGCATGTTTGATAGAACTTACTGGGCTAGCTCCAGTTCCGCCATCATGTCCTGATATCTACAAACACATACAACTTATAGTTGGATACTTTTGTTTCTATTTTATTGCATAAAAAGGCTTAAAGCTTTTACTGAACAAAAACAGTACCCGTACAACCTATAAGGAAACTTTGTAACATTTTGCCATGCTATAGCTAACTGAAACACAGCTGGATTTTATAGCAGAAGTCTGTGGGAAAAGGCTTAAAGTTTTATTCAACAAAAATAATACAATTACTCAAGACAACCTATAGGAAAGTTTGCAATGTTTTACCATTCTATAGACTGAAAACATACTCGGTTTTAGAGAAGTATTTCAGTAGAGCAGAATAAAGGTCAAAAGAAGCTGAACCACAGACTTTAAAAACTTACCGACACCCAACCATAAAACAAAGAATTGAAATAATGGAAAGAAATATAGGCCTATAGTTAAATACAAATGGAAAGATCCCTTCAATTTAAATAGCAGAGAGGCCGGGAGAAGATCAACTAACTACCTGTATAACATCAGCATTACCCTTAGCAACGCCAGAAGCCACCGTACCAATACCAGCTTCTGCAACTAGCTTTACTGATACTTTAGCCCTGGGGTTCACCTGTTCATTCAATATTCTTCAGATCCAGTCGTGCTACAAGCAACTTAACAGGCATAGGGATAACGTGTGTTGATCAGCTCACCTGATGAAGGTCATATATCAATTGCGCAAGATCCTCAATGGAGTAGATATCATGATGAGGAGGTGGAGATATAAGGGGTACACCAGGCTTTGAGTTCCTTAACCTTGCAATATAAGCACTGACTTTCTTTCCAGGCAGTTGGCCACCTTCACCTGGTTTGGCACCTTGAGCAATTTTAATTTCTAGTTGATCGGCATTAGCCAAGAATGTTGGGGTGACTCCAAAACGCCCTGAAGCTACCTGAAATATCACAATAATTTTGTTACTGCAGCCTAAGTCTATATCTTATGCACATAGATAAGCATTTGCAATTGCAGGAAAAAAGATTATAAGTTGGATGTAGGTAGACCTGTTTTATGGCACTTGTAGCAGTATCACCATTTTGAAGACCTTTAAGGTGTGGTAGTGTTGGAGAGTACCCATCAACGACGTCAGTGAGTGGACTCCACCGAATGGGATCCTAGATGAAGGTAAAACTTCTGTCACGAACTGATAATTAAAACATTGGGTGAAAAGAAGACGAGTTATGTTAGTCCAGAAATCAATTCACTCGTTTTTCAAGTATAATCTTTACTATCATCACTTCACCAGCATCCAATAATTTATAATGGCTGGTCCAAATTGGTAAAAGGACACATTTAGAGAGCTCCAATAGATCATCTATATTCCTTATACCTGACAGATACTACAAGAATTGTTAGATATCCTGTTTCTTTCACAATATAGGACCAAGATTTATATATTTATGTAACTCCATTACTTAGAGTAACCAAAGGTTGTCTCATGCAATTGTCACAAATGAGACTCCAGAACAACGTAGTCCTCCAACAACTGTTTTGTCATCTTAGCTTTTTACAGCCCACTGCAATGTTTATGCTCAAAACCTTGATTCAAATAGTCAATTATTTGGGACTTTTCCCTAATTTGCAAAAATATTAGCCAAGTTATTAGAAGTCTATATAGCTCTATAAGAACCTTACGACTTCCTCATACAACCAAAAAGGAAACTCAATTCTGGATACTGTGACCACATGTTGGATTAAACAGAATGACAGAGGTCATTACCTCGCCACCTTCTCCTGAATTAGATTTTCCGCCTATTCTATTCATTGCTATGGCAATTGCCTCATGGGTTTCTCTGGAAATTGCACCAAGTGACATGCCACCAGTACAAAACCGCTGAACAATAGAAGTAGCAGGCTCAACCTTTCCAAGTGAGATTGGAGAACGATTACTTTTAAGTTCAAGAAGATCCCTGAGAACCTGGCATCAATAAACATGCATCCAGTCAATGATGATTTCATCTACTCTAACAATATAAAAGCAATACGAAGTTATGAAATAAATCAGGACCATACTCCAAATCAGTAAGGGTCTCAAATTCCAAGATATAATATAAATGAACAAAATGAAAAGAAAGTACTCCCTCCGTCCCATTTGACTTGTCTCATTTCTTTTCGGCACGGAGATTAAGATGAGTGGTTGGTTGTGTGTAGATGAGTGGGTCCCACAAAGAAAAAGTGGAGTTTGTGCAGTAACTATTTTCCTTTTATAAAATGGGACAAGTCAAGCGGGATGGAGGGAGTATGAATACAAATAAACAACTCACATTTATAGGTCGGGTAGCCAGATGCTGCTGATAAATTGAATATGCGCTTTCACTCTTGTTCCGTACAGCTTTGTGGAGCAGCTTTGACATCTCTGGGTTGTTTCCGTGATACTCACCTTAAATGTAAAATAAGATTATTTAGCAATATTTCATGCAACCATACTAATACGAGTGTGTGAAAATTGAGGGTTCTGATCAATACAAACAATATCAAGAGGTTTTAGAACATGTACCTCCGGGCCTCATTTGTATAAAACCAAAGTTCTCAAGTCTTTTAGCCGTATCTTGGGAAAAAGCCTTAACCCAAAATGACAAAGTCTCTCTTGCCAACTGCAACAGTAAATACTTTTTAAGTAAAACTTTTCCAGATTCATGTTTAAATAATCTGGATTTGATAAGCTCATCTAGTAATAAAGGAGAAACAACAAAATGCTTGATTTATTACCTCATCTAAGGTTAATCCTCCAATGCTTGACACACTCCCAGCAAAAGCAATGTCAATTATTTCTTTGCCCAGTCCATAAACTTCAAAAATTTGTGCACCGCAATAACTACAGACAAGTAATTTCCAGTAAGACTTGCTGTGGGGAATTAATAATTAATGGCCTCACATAAATAATTATAACTAAAGTAAAATACCTGGAGAGCAATGAGATGCCCATTTTTGAGAGAATCTTCAGAAGGCCGGATTTTACCGCCTGAAATAGAAATTAGAAACACTTGATGCTTACCTTTACCAACCAAGCATATTCCATAAGAAATAAAACACATACTTTTGCACAAAAATAGACATAACAAGCATAAAATATACTGAAAAGCAAGTATTCTAAAATTAAATGGAGGAGAAAAACATAAGTGAAAGGAGGATATAAACCTTGCAAAAGTTCTTCTGTGCCTGTTCAATTGTAACAGTGGGCATTTTTCCAGTGCGCATCAGGTTCACAGTTTTAGTGCTCAATCGCCATTGACGACATGTCTCAAGTGCCAAGTATGGGCAAATAGCACTGGAGAGAGCGCTCATTGTGTTATATGAGGGTTAATCACATAGACAATTCAGAAAATAAGGGCAAATAAGAAGCCAATCAGCATTTTTTTTGTACTGAACCAAATCCTATTTGAAAATGAACTGACTGACTTAGAAGATTAGAAGTGAGTCAATTTTCATATGCTTCCCATGCATAAAGAGGCACGGAAAGGAATCTGAAGCTTTTTTCAAATAAAGCTTACACAGAACAGAATCTCTATGTTGTCTGATTTACGTGCATCTGTGATGTATGTCCTTTACCAAACATACATTATGAGCGTAATTTAACTATTGGATTGAATCATGAGGCGTTTATTACTTTTCCAAGAATAGCCAAAACCAATTTTCGCTACTACAGCACATGGAATTTTTTCAGTGCTATTTAAAATGCCGAAAAACCACAAATCAGCATATCATCTGTATCTGGATGAATGAAATGTAAAAACTGTTCTATAGATATCCACTAGCTCATGCATATACGTGCAATAAACATATTAGAAGATAAGACATACCTTGCGCCATATCCAATCAAACAAGCAAACTGATGAGTACTAAAGCACTGAGCTGTATCAGCAACGATGGAAGCTTGCATTCGTAGTCCAGTCTGAATCAGATGCTGGTGAACAGCACCCACAGCTAGAAGTATTGGGATGGCAGGCCGAGTTGCCTCCTGATGGAAGCAATCATTTGTTTAGAAACACACACAAATTTAAACACTAAGCAAAATAAAAGTGAAATAAAAGAACAACCATAATATTCAGTCTTAAAGCACAGTACCCATCATATAAGATATGGTACATTAATACGTAACATAGGACAGTTAAAACACAGTGGTATCCAATTCACTTCAAAAACTCTGGTGGGCCTTTCGGCAACACTTGAACCGGAAAGATAAAATCTAATTCAAACCAATAAAATGCTTACCAGCTCATCAAACCTGTCAGATAGAACAAGAAGCTGGGAACCATTTCTAACAGCTTCATCAGCAGCTTCACAGAGCTTGTACAGTGTTTTCTCTAGCGAACCTTCAACCCCTCTACTTATGTCAAAATATGTAGGTAAAACCTGGGCTTTCAAGTACGGATCTTTCAATAAGGACTCAAGCTCCCCTTCATTCAGTACAGGGCTTGACAAAATGACCTGATTACAAGAAGCACGATTTATTAGTTTGCAAACCCCAATTACAAGGATACACAATGTTAGTGAAACTCCAAAGTAATACTTGAAAGAACTTCCTTAAAAAACATATAACAAGTCTTGATGAAATTAAGAGAAATGTGTTATTACCTGAGAAGCATTTTCTGGACCAACTTCTAGTATGTTACCTCTCTTCCCAAGGTTGACTTCAAGAGACATGACTAGTCCTTCTCGGAGAGGGTCTATAGCAGGATTAGTAACCTGGTTCATATTTACATATATATAAGATTGTTTGTGAATCAAATCAGCTTTGCAATATGGATCGAAAAAGGTTTTGAAGATAAATCAAACTTCAAGTCTGAAAAATATCAGCAAAAAAAATAACAGAACTATATAAAAGTGGCCGCACATATAAGGATAATAAAGTATTGAAACAGACAGCATCACATCGTATATTGGCTAAAATATATAATACACTAATGAAAGATACAGACCTGGGCAAACCGTTGCTTGAAATAGTCAAACAGCATATGCGGCCTCGTAGACAATACTGCCAAAGGAATATCGTCTCCCATACAAAATGTAGGCTCCTTCCCTTGTGAAGCCATTGATTCAATCACCATCTGAACATCTTCACTAGAATATCCATATGCCCTGGTACAACAGATAAAGCAGTAAAAAAAGTTGCAATGATCCAGCTCAAAGTAACTTCAAACCAAGGACAAAAACCAAACCGCTTTCTGATGGATAGAACGTACTGCTTTTGGAGAAATGTCTTTAACCAATCAAAACACAATTTTGATTCAGCTAATGCAGAAGGATACATGGTGAAGAATGGGTTCCAAAAGGCAATCAATTAATGACTATCCTCATCAGATTATCTTTCCAATAGTTTCCAAAATAAGCAACCCAGTATGACATGTAGCTTCAGACTAAGATAAGAGAAATGAGAATCTCCAGTAACTTACTGTTGGCGCCTTAAAATAGTTTCATTGTCCAGGACTGTCGCAGACATAAAGTTTTCAGCCTTCAAAATACGGAGATTTTCCTTCACCCATTTCCCATAGGGATGTGATAGTGCCACTCGCTTTTTGACCTCTGTGTTTTCAAATACCTATGCACGTAAAATAGAATGAAGTATATTAAAACTGAAACACGACAGTGTTGGGATCTATAAATCTGATTTTAGTAAGGGTAACATGTTTGTGTAAGTCACAAACTGACTCATAAGAACCATGGGTCAGCACAATTCTTAAAAAGGAAAAAGGAAAGTTGATAGCAGAAAAAAAATAGGAAGGTCATGCAGAACAACAGAAAGAAGTTATCATTTCTACAAAGTCAAGTCATGCAGCAGATCACTATTCTCATTGTGTGTACATGGCAACTAGGAATTTGATTTTAGTTAGAAGTATTTCATCAGAACAATTCAATTTTCTATATTATAATCAGTGTCAGAAAGAACATTGGGCTGGCACAAATCTTGAATAGGGAAAAAAGAGAAAGATAGCAGACAACGAGACAAAATTACCCTTGCTTCCAGGCCATGAAGCATATCTCAATTCTCATTTTTGTGCAATTTTAAACATATTGCAACATGTGAGTCCAAGAAGGCAGGAAAGCTAAGAAGAGTTGTCAACCAATTCTACATAAAATTGTGATACAGCCAGTGGGGACAACAGTCCAACTGGTATGTTGGAAAAAAGAATTAAAAACATGCAAGCAAAATGTGTTTGAAAGGATGTAAGGCCTTCCTAAGAGGTGTTGACTTTCATTTATCACGTACATATTTACCAATAATCCTACAAGTTTAGATATTTGCGGAAAGTCACATGAAATGCCTCTGGAATTAAGTGGAATGTTGAGCATAAATTTATAGAAAAGGACCACAGAAGGGGAAAGAAAACTGCAAGGATAAGAAATACCATTAACCTCATAGTCAAACCATTTATGTTAAAGATAGCATACTAAGTACCTGTCCACTAGGTAGGTCAACCGAAATCATCATTCCAGGGCCCAAACGGCCTTTCATTACAACTTTCGAATCATCTGTTGGTAGAACACCCACCTTGAAAAATTACAGAGAAACTATAATCAATTTGGGGTGGTCATGTGATTGTTGGTTCTATTGTTAATAAGTCACAAAATGCAAAACTTGTGATAGTTAAGAGGCGGTATCAGTTTCAAATTTCAAGAAATATCGTTTGCCAATTTGTAAGTCATTTTTCATTACCAGTAAGATTAGTATGAGTACGAGATATTTTTTGAAAAGAAAAGTAATTCATGGCTCATAGACCACTAGTTAGTTTAGAAAGAGCCAGAAAGCTATAGCAATTCATCTGCTATGAAAGTCATGATAGTTTTCAAACAATATTTCTCACAAATTTGAATGTTTGAATAAGGAAAAACTCTTCACGTAGCTATTTGTATTCTCCACAACTAGGATTTTAACTTTTTAGTGATATACATGGGAAGTGGTGGCCAAAATGTCTTTTCTGGAAGAAGAATACAATGAATCTTACTAGCTCATAGCTAACCTCTTCGTTTTATTAAATTAAATAATTAATTATGCCCAGCTATCTAATAAAACTTTAGACCTAGAAGCAGCACTAATTTAATATAAGGAAGCACAACTAATCACATAAAGAAGTGTCACACATAGGCAAATCTATATTAGTGTGATTCATTAATCAAAATACCACAAAAATGGGTAACAAATGTTTCCAAGGTCTCAACAACAATAACGGGTTTCGCCATCAAATTGAGCTTCTCCCCAAATAACTTAGTAAAAAGAACGAAGAGTCTTAAGCAAACCTCAGATGCAACATAGACAACATTGTCTACAGTTCGCCAATATCTAGCAGGGCGCAGTCCATTTCGATCAAGACAAGCTCCAACTGTTTTCCCATCACTGGAATACGCATGAGAGAGAGAGAGAGAGAGAGAGAGAGAGAGAGAGAGAGAGAGAGAGAGAGGTTACAACATTGCATCAAATTGTCAACCAGTCGCCAAAGAAAGAGGAAAGAGGCATGTACTTGAATGTGAATATCAACACGTGACATGCAGAAATTCATGCCTATATGAAATGTGAATTTACAACCGCACAACGAACAATGTATGGCCTGCCTATATTGTAGCCACTTTATATGTGAAGCAAGTTTCTAATATACAGTAAAGAATTTTCAGAAATATGGAATGGATAATATTGAACATTATGATGAATTCACACGGTTAATCTTACCCTTTATGTTAACTGACATTTCATTCAATACAAAATGAATTCACAAATGTCGAAAAATAAAACCTACTTTCAGAAATTTCACCTGAATAATAGTAAAGCAGGTCCATCCCAAGCCTCCATTTGACCCTTGTAGTAATCATAAAAATCAAGAGCCTGAAGCAAAATCATTATAAGTCAAATCTACCAAACTTACAACTGTCAAAGTCAGAAAAAATGGTGAGCTTGAAACAGCCTAAATGTTGGCTCGAGGTGGTAACATTTGAAGACTGGGAAAATCAATTATTTTATTAATTTAGATGGATGACTTTATGTTACAACAAAAATAAAGTTATGGAAAGAAAAATTACTGGTATCATAACTGAAGAGTGCATATAAAGATGTAAAAGAGATGTGATACCTCAGGATATTTTATCAACAGAGTTGGATGGTTTTTGTAGGCCTCTGGGACGAGGAGCATCAGGGCTTCCTCGGGAGCGCGACCACTTCTTATCAACAACTGTATAAAATGTAGAGAAGAAACCTTAACAAGAAAAATGAAAAACTAAACAAAAAACAATCAAAACAAAAAATTAAAGCGCCAAAAGTATACAAAGAGCATCTGCTAGAAATAATCGATATGTGTTGTAATAGAATTTCAGATTCGGATAAATCATTGTCATTGCATCAAGAAAGATGAACTGAACAGTTGCAACTAGAAAGTGCAGTCATCCATAAGAAGATCAAAGAATTTCATACCAATCATCTGGAACCAACAATGTGGAACAGATCTTCAGTTAATCAATTGGTTTAACATTTATACTACATCTTCTAATCAAATTGTCTCCAAATGCACTCTTTACTTCTGTGTTTGTTCATTTTCAGTTTGGCAAGTTATTCCATATAAAGCATACAGAACAACTACGCAGAGTATGAGATGATAAGTAGGTGGTCATACTTCTGCAGCACTGTCAAGGTTTGCAGAGTCTGATGCTTTTGAGTTTCCAAAAGGGCGGATTTCACTCTCACGACCACGCCAAACTGGGGATTTAAGTGAAGCCTCCCGAGATTGCATCCAGTTCAAATTCCCCTGCACAATGATTTTATCTTCAGTACACTCAACAGCGTGTTAAGCATGATTAAGAACATCTTTGAAAATTGAACCTGTATTGTGTTGATTTCTCCATTATGACCAAGGAATCTCATTGGTTGAGCTAGAGGCCATCTAGGACTAGTATTTGTACTGTATCTACGATGATATATAGCCAAAGGTGATTTGTAAAGGTTGTTCTGTAGATCGTAATAAAAGCGACCAAGTACCTCAGATCGCAGCATTCCCTTATAAACAATAGTTTGATTCGATAATGAGCAAAAGTAAAGCTCATTTCCCCATGTTTCAGAGGTGGCTGCTTTTTCGATCAATTTCCGACAAATAAATAATTCTCGTTCAATGTCATCAACATTTTCTTCCTTAGGAATTTGAACAAAGACCTGCTGTATATTCGGCATGGTTTCTTTTGCATAGTAACCAACCACAGACACATCAACTGGCACTGTTCTCCACCCAATCACTTGAAGACCCTCTTGCTCAAATATTTTCAAGATGGCTGCATAAGCCAATGACAAGTTAGCATAATGCAATTAATTTTTTTTACAAAATAAATCTTAAAGATTGAATAATTGGAGCCTATATTATAGTCTGAATCTCCGGATCAAGAAGACTTCACTAGGCCATATCAAATCAATACCAAATATTTGAGAACTGTTGAACACAAATTCTTACTGCATCCAGTATCATCCAACATGTTAGTAGCTCCTTCCAGCTTAAAAAATAATTTACTACCTTCACCAGCTACATGTTTGAATATTTATTTTTGAAACAAGGTAAGGGATTCGAGATCTCATGCTGGGGAAAAGCACATACAGTCATAATCAATCGTAATCAAGATAGTCAATGTGTACAAGAAAATAACTGATGATTAGCGAAAACCTCTATTGTTGAAGGAATGAGAAGACTATCTTCATTAGTAGCATACTAAGAGCTTAATTCTATAAATAACTACTTCAAACCTTTTTAGTTCCTTCTAGCATTATTATATTCATATGCTCTTGAAATAACATATATAATCAATAAATAAGAGTTTGTCGAAGAGGCGCTGATAGATTTGAAATCATGTGATACCCTGCCACTTGACTGACCTGTTTGGGCCTGTTTCCTCAGGTCATCATCCTTCGGAAGAAAGACCATTCCAACACCAGTATGAAGCTGATCAAAGGCAGCCATCCCTTGTTCACTGGCCCAATTGTTGAAAAGATCCCAGGGGATTGAGGTCATGACTCCAGAACCATCCCCAGAATCATTATCTGCTCCACAACCTCCACGATGCTCCATGCACCCAAGAGCTGTAAGAGCATCCCTGACAATTTCATGTGATGCTTTGTTGTCCAAATTAGCAATAAACCCAACTCCGCATGCCCCTCTTTCAGATAATATATCTTCCAAGTTTGCAACCTAAGAAGCACAAATTACAAAAAATACATCAAACAACTGAAAAGACAGTTCATAAATCACTTGGCGCGCACTACGAGGAAATGTGATTACAACAAGCTCTGGTGAAGTTTCCTGCCTTACTAGGGTATTCATTTCATTCCAGTCCAATAACTTCTCCATAACAATTTTTTAATTGGATACTTACATGATTAATGTCAAATGTCAAATGTCAAATGAATGAAGCTTTAAGCATCTGAACTTTATTGTTTGTTTTAACTGGATTTATTAAATCATGTAACAGAACCACATAAGAGAAGAGCAGCACAAATCTATAGTCTCGAAAAACTACCAAGCTCATAGTATGAAGCTGCATGTTGAACTTTAGATGAAAAGAATAGATGAACTAGGTGCTGCGTCCGTATCAATATACTCGAAAAATATAGGATCAATCATTTGTACGTATTGGTAACTCTCCACGCAGATCAACTGCAATTAGTAGCCATGCAGCTCTAAGAAATAGAGAAGAACCCAAGAGGAAAAAGGTTTCTTCAGAGACCAATTACCTAAAACACCTCAACAATTTATTTAGTTCCCCTTTATTGCTAACTCCTAAAGAAACTCTAGACCTTTCAATTGAGCTTTTCTTCAATTACATGAGCCTGTCTTCACTATTTACTTTGTGAAATAAAGTTTAAATGATATCACAATGCTTTGTAGTAGATTGTCTCTATAGCTAAACATACAAATAATTAGCCATGACACAGAAACACACATTGAGTAAACAATCTACATAACCTGAGGTTTAAACTAAAGAATATTTAATTACAATGCCAGCGCACAGGAACATGCCCATATTTCACGATAACCTCTTGGAACCTTAATTTAATACTTGTGAGGCAGTGTTAGCATTTATCAACAGCTATACTCGATCCATCTTATCGCTAGCTAGTAGCTACAGACCTGATGACACCAAAGTCTCCAGTCATAGACATAAGAAAATGATTATCATTTCAGGAGCTTGTATCAAAATGCATCCAGTATGTGGCACAAGCACGTGTCCTGATATCCAAATTGCCAATCACACTGACCTAAGAGGCCATTCTCTGAGTAAATCAACAAAAGAAATCAAACAATCCAACACCTTAGAGTATGAAATAAGCACAGATTTAATAACCAAATATATCTCCACATAAATGAAATTGAGGGTGGGAAGCGGTAATAGTGCAAGGACAATCAATACTAATGAGTCACAATCACAACACGCCAGAACGAAGTTCAGTTGAACCGCACCTTTGGCTTGGGATCAGAAGAGCGTTCCTTTGCGTCGGTATTAACACGTTCGAGATCAAGAACAGACTTAATGGAGGAACCCCAGCTTTTCCTCGACGGAAAGTAGTTCCGTTGAGCGCTATAACCAGTCAATCCAAAGCCCCCTCTCCGACGACTCCTATTTTTCTTGAGATTCTTGAAATCAACAAAAACCGAGTGTTTTCTACAATTATCGGTGATGCTGAAGAGTTTGACAGACTGCACGAGTTGGCCCGCCGACTGCAGAGCCATCGTTCATCAACCAGCCACGCACCCACCTGCGTATTTCTATGCTATGTACACAATCAGTGAAGTGTGTGTGTGCCTGGGAGGGGAGTGCAGATAGGGAGAGAAGTAGTATTGGTGTATGGTTTTTGTGGAGGCGTTGAATGTGTGGAAATGGGAAAATGTGGATTTTAAGATAACAAAAACGGAACGTCGGGAGCCACCCGCCTCCAATTTTAATTCCTGGCGTGGGCTTTTCGACTTTGTGGATGATGTTTTTGTTCTTCTCTTCGTGTTCGGTTCCTGTTAGTTAGTCTAGAGAGTGTGTGGGGATTTGGATGTTGACCCACCTAAATATCTCTCCTATTCTTTAATTAAAAAAAAATGTAATAATTCGTTTAATGTGATTTGGAACTTGGAAATTTATTCTTAGTGATTTTGTTGCTGTCACGAGCTTATTTATCACTAGAATCGTATGTAACTATCATAAATCTAACTATGAGAATCATTTTACAAGACAACTCGACAAATCATATGTTTTTGTATACGATTTAAATGTCTTGTATGTATAAAGAGTAATTCGATTAATGAAATTTGGTACTCGTATATCTATCTATTCATGTGAACCTATGACGTAGTGAACTGTGCATTGATCTTATAGGTAAACATGTTTCTTTCACTAAGATTATCACGTTAGTAATGAATCCAAAACCTATAAAAATAGGATAGATTCGAATATGAAAGAGTATTCAAATTGCACTTGTCAAACAACCATTCTATTATATTCTTAATCTTACCTAATAAAACATCCAAAACCAGCCAAACTACCAAATAATAAAATTAGTTAGGTTTATGCCTTAGCATGGTCTGCAAGTTGGAGATTTCAATAAACTAAAGGGCTTTGATGTCGCATCAAAATTTCAACTACATATATTAGCTATGAAATACGTGTATACCATCTCATACTTAGTCATCACATTTATTAAAATAACATGTCTACTTATGCAAGTGCCTAATGATGTATATGATATTTATTATACTCATTATGATTGATCAACCAGATACTGTTATGGGTTATTTAACGCTCATTAGAATAGTTAAGATATTTGTTATGTCCCCTAACGATAACATAACAGTTAAGATGATTATCTTGTGAAGTTTATTTTGTGCACATTAAAAATAGCAGCATGATTTTCTCTTAATAGAAAAAAACCTAACTATAAAGAAAAATATAAAAATGAGTCATAATAATAAGTAATCATTTAAATAAATATTCTTTTAATGATGTCAAATTTTAATTGTTGAAAGGTAGTAAAGTAGGGTACTAAAATCTGTAGCATTCAATGATTAAATGGAATTAAAGTGGACCAATATACCTGATACCGACAGAGTACAAAAAGTTGCATAGATTCATTCATTCATCCGTCATTTAGAAGATACGAAGTCAATAGGGCATTTATTTACTCACAATAAATAATTGGTGATTTTTAGATGTTTCAAGATGGAGATTTTCTAATGGTTGGCAATTAATTTGTTTAATAATAGTAATAGGCTAATTGAAATATAAAAGCCATTAGATATTTATGTTGTGTAAACTGGCCTTGATTTTTTTTTTTTTTTTTTACAAATTGGTCACTAAACATGTTACAATTGGTAAAATTGATACTTTCATTTATTAATCTGTTAGTCAACAATTGGTAAAATTGATACTTTCATTTTTAATCTGTTAGTCAACAATTTTTTTATCAAAATTAAATCATCAATTTAACCAGTGGTAAAATGTTTGATGATCTAATTAATTAAACAAAATAGATTAAGACCCCTTTCATTACTAGTTGTGGAATTGATGCTCAATCGTTGTTGTTTAACTAATTAGGTCAAGTATTTTTTTACCATTGATGAGAATATTAGTCCCTGTAAATTAATTTTTTAAGACTGACCTTTTTATTTTGATTAAACTTTTTAAAAATCGTCGACCAAATTAATAGACGGAATAATCAATTTCAATACTATTAAAATATTTATTAGTAATCAATCTATTAAAAATAGAATTCGAGAAGCAATTTCACAAAATATTGATGATCATATGCCAATTTGCCATAACAAACTAAGTCTAGGTCTGAACATTCGAATTTTACATTATCAATTAATAACACGAGACATATTTCATATAGTAGTTTTCTTATTGTCACTAAATTACTTTTTGTTACAATTTGGATACAAATATGCTTTAGCAATACGAGCAATTGTTCTTACTCAACTATGCATCCAATATGAATTATCGATGTTACTTTTATTGAGTGGTAAGTGATACACTTGTACATAGTTGAGTTATAGTAGTATTGAGTATTTTGAAATAAATTCGATCCAGATCGATATTATATTAGGTTCATGTATTTTAATTCTCAAATAACCATATTTATCTTAACAATTGAGTTGCGTTTCTCTAAGAAAACAAGTATCATTGTTATTTAGAGATAATTCATTATAATTGTATATTCATAAAAAAAGAAGAAAAAGCGTTTAATCGTATTATAAGATTAATATTATTATAGTACGATATAAAATACATTTTTTTTTAAAATGGTGATGAAAATATATATTAGGTGAACTTTTGTTCTTGTACCATAACCTGCAAGCCTCATAGTCATAGAATGTATAAAATATCATAGACTAAAAAGAGTTGTGGAAATACAAATTTTCCTTTAAATAAATGATAATATTATTAAGAAATTAGAATCCTATAATGTTAAGCAACTGAAGTATAATTCCGAAATTGGGTTGATCTCTGTCTAATTTTTATACCTTCAATTATTAATAACAGAGTCAGGATACTTTTAACATTTATCAGCACATACAAAAGCTTATTGGTCTTGAGTATGTACTATGAAATATAACTCGAGAACTACTATAGTTTCGACAAACAAAAAAAGTTGAAGTTTAATTATATAGAGATGAATCTCACAAATGTACCCCTATTTTTTCCTTTTTCTTATACCATTCAATCACGTGGGTACATTTTATCAGCTTTACCAGCATAAACTGCCAGCATGATTGTTGTCATGATTGGTAATAATTTTGTCATGATTGTTGTTATTTCGATGCACAAACATGTAGACATTGAAAATTAATTTTACATGCAAAGCAAAAACATGCAGCCATTCAAAACCCTAATATTGCAAAACTCTAATTACACTTACGTAAAAGACTGATATTTGATCGAATATATATATATATATATATATATATATATATATATATATATATATATATATATAGGGAGTGGATCATGTGAGAACCTACACTTAACGTCAGAACTAAGAACCATGCATAATCACTATATGTTTTATGCATAATCCTTATATTTTTTATGCAAAAAACTTGTAATTTCACATTTTGCGAGCCTGATAACACCGTTTTTCCTATAGATTTGTCAAGAACATCACAAAAACTTGCATCAAAAGTCACTTTATGGGAGTTATCACATAATTGACTGACTGAAAGAAAATTATGTTGAAGTCCGTCAACATAAGATACTCTGGGAACTATGGCAGTCCCTATCTTCAGTGTTTCGTATCTCATTGTGTATCCTTTGCAGTTGTCATCGTATTAAATTCTGGCTCCTTCTTGATGAACGTAGTTGGTCAGCAAATTCTTTTGATGCGTCATATTTCTTGAGCATCCGTTGTCCACGATCCAAGGGTCCTTTAGTACCTGAAAAATAAAAAACAAATTTAGGTACCCTTTGGGTTCAGGTTAGGTCCTTAGATGTTAGTGAATTTTGGGATCCAAATCTATCTGATAACCCTAGTTGTTTCAGATTTCTTCTTGCCCTTGTTGTCAGCTGATCTCTCTGTTGAGCTGGGAGATACTGACTTCTTTCTCTCCTCAGGTTCAGGTTTCTTTTTCTTCTGTTGAACCTTTGGGCTTTTGCTTCTGGGCTCATAATAGTGTGACCCGTACTGAGCTGGATGGGTGTATTGTGGATGGCCATACTGTTCTGCCCATCTGATTTTCTTGGTTCCCCCTAAATTAGATCTAGGTGTTCTGGGGCTTGAACCATGAGTCTTCTTCAGATAGTTGTGCTGATGTGCTTTCATCTTCTATTTGTCCTTTGTCTGAGGGTTGAGGATTCAGCATGTTGGGTTCCTCCTTGGACAAATCTGTCTGCCAGCTGATCTGAGTTTTCCTGTTCTGAAGTAGTTGCTTCATATGTATAGCCGAGTCCTTCCTTCGTAGAACATGGTCTTTGTGATTTCAACAACTTTTCAAGCTTTTCTTTATCTCCTAAGTCCTGCTCAGTCATTAAGGTTCTCCAAACCTCATCGCTTTTCCACAGAGCTTCATACTCAGCTCTGGCATGTATAAGCTTGTCATTTAGACTGACAATTTCAGTTTCTTTTTCTGAGTTGTCCTTGGTCAGAACAGATATCTGACATTCTTGTTGTTGAGACTTAGTCACCAGAGAATTATCTCTTCCCTTTATCTCAAAACAAGTCCTTCAGACTCAGTAGAGTCCTGACTCCTCATTGAAAGTCTCTGATTCTCAGCTCTCATGAGTTCCATCTCCTGAAGTGTTCTACTAAACTGATCTGAATCTGTTCCTCCAACAGTTCTTCATATGCAAGAACCACATCCAGGGGTTCACCTGCAATAGAGCTTGTATCGTATGTACACGGTGAAGATGGGCATATATTAGAATTAGAGTTTACCACAGCCTCTTCTCCAGCCATAAGGCATAGTTCAATATCCTTTTCAGTTTCGATTCCCATGAATGCTGCTTCATCATCGGATAACTTCATGAACAACTCTTCATCACTCGAGCAATCGGATAATTCTCCGGCTATGTAGGCTTGCCTCTTTCTAAAGAACTTGTCTCACCTGGCTTGCCTTTCTGCTCTTTCAGCTGCCGTGAGCTCTGGATATTCATATTGATAATGTCCAGTCTTTTTGCAGTTATAACATGTTGAGCTTCTGCCTTCTTTTCTTGGTGTCTCATTCAGTCCAGTGGAGGTAGTCTCCATGTTCCTGCTTTCAGGTAGAGATTTAGATTCACATTTCGGATCAACATTTTCTCTCTTACCTTGATTACTTTTTGAGGCTTTTTTCAACTTCATTCTTCTGAACTTCTCCTTCTCTTTTTGGTATTTAACGGTAAGAAGAGCGTATTTCTCAACTAAGTTATCCGCACTAGGGATTGTCATGGAACTTCCAGCTGACTGACTTGTAACTGAGGGACTTGCTTCAGGAGTGCTGACTGTTGCCTTATAAGCATGATCCATTGCCACTTCAGTCTCAGCACTTTGGGTATGTGGAAGATTGAACTCAAACTCCTCTGCTTTCAGTTTTGAAAATATATAATCAGGAGTAATGGTGATCGTTGTTTTCACCAAATAAATCCTGCAAAATGCTAGAACTTAGATTAGTATAGCAAACAGGTATCGAGCACAGGGAACGAATATTTTAAACTTTAAATTCCTATTAATCTAAGGGTTTGGTTAGCGACCACGCAAATTTTGGGAGTTTCTAAACCTAAAACAAGAAAGTAAATAGCAGGAAATGAATACGGAATAAACGTATGCAAAGAAAATGGGTCTAGCAAGATGATTCACACACACACAATCGATCATCGACACTAAAGATAAAGTAATCCCTATAAATCAATCAGTTGTAGGACACCATAATTAAACTGACACATCTCCTATTCTCCCTTAATTATTTGGTAATCGCCATGGTGGGCATTGAAACGACTACTTCTCTAAATTAGATGCAACCTACGTTGGTGGACAATCAATAGATTTAACACTTAATCAGCTTTAAGAACTAAGGGAACACAATTTAGGAGCCTACTCGTATGGTGGGTATCTAATAGTCTCCTACCAAATTAATCATATTGTTCTAAGAACAATTGTACTACTTATTTAGCCTAATTCCACGAGAAACGATGGAAGTACTAAATTAGCTATGAATTAAACTAATCTAGGGTGATCAAGCCTAAATTAACTAATCCAATTAATTAACCAAGATTAATTTGAAACCTAAGTGATTAATTATTAAAGCCTAAGTTTCATGAATTCGTTAAAGTGTGTGCTTCACATCTCGTCGGGCCCTAAGAAGAATTTAGCTATGCATAGGGGTCCGACTGGGCAGGCGGACCGTAAAACTGGGTAGAACCGTAAACATGCTGAGACTTGGAAATTAACTGCACGAAAATCAAAGCAACTCTACGAATTGATTTAAAACACGAATGCAAACGAAATTTAAACTAAAAGATCATAAGATACCAATATGAAGAATCCAAATCATCCAAACGATACGCATAAATCGAAATCTCCCAAGCTAAATTAAGAAACGAAAGTAAAATAGTGTTTGTATCTCCAAATCTGAACTATAATGAAAGAAAGAAATCTCTAACTTGGCTCTTTCTCTCTCTCTCTCTCTCTCGGTCTTGGAATGGTGTCAAGATGATGATATTTTCGTTCATCCTCTCTCATATATATATGGCTCTCTTCTTTTCCTTGTATAAGTAGGTTTTTATCCGATATGAAAAGATATTAATTAGATAAATCATATCTAATTCTTTCCATATTTTTTCTTTTCCTTATCCTCTACCTTCCTTCTACAAATTTTCGTCCAAAAATCCATCTTTTAAACCCCAAATTGTGTCTGCCACCTCAGCAATTCGTCATCGCCACATCAGCACAAAAATATGCAAGACAGCACAGAAATACGACCCAACTACCCAGATGGGCGCCAAAACAGATAGAATTTGTATAGTACGAATTAAACTCATCAAGCAACAACGTTTAAGTCAGTTCTTCGCAAACAAGTAGCAAATGAATACCACTTGGGCCTAGAAAGAGCCCTTAAGATTTTGGTGTTGGTCTCCTTGTTGCTGAATGTTTTTCCTAGTCCATTGATGATGTTGATTTGATTCGTGAATCGGACGCTGAAATCATCAATCGACTCGCTGGGTATCATTGTGAACGCCTCGAGCTTCTGCAGCTCCAACTCCAGTTTATTCTCTTTGATTTGCGGAGGTCCTTGGCTCAATATTGCGAGAGCATCTCAGAGCTCTTTTGCAGTCTTGCAGTCGTGCACCTTGCCAAGATATGAATCACTAAGCGTAGTCAGTATTGTGTTGCGTGCAACTCGGTCAAGATTGTACAGCTTTCTCTCTTCTGGTGTACAGAGGCTTTTATCCTTAGGAACCTTTGGCCCTGTTCTGACACCTATTGCTGCTACGGTTGTAAGCTTCAGGTGTGTGTGTGTGTTGGGGGGGGGTTAATGCACATGAATGCAAATTTCAAAACTCAAACGCGAAAATCAGCACAGCTGAACTAGTCTACTGAACTAGTCAGTTGACCAAATAAACTTTATGGATCACGTGGACATAGATAACCTTCTACCGAGTCCTATCTACTGACTTCACTTAGTGAACAATAGTTCAGTATTGGATATTGTGTGCGGAGTCTAGGCCCAAAAATATGTTCGTCTCAGTTTAAAAAACCCGTTTTATGTTGATTGTTTAAAAGTCAGTTTTATGCAATATGAACAATAAACAATGCAATAGTAAAAGCGACACAAATTTTTTAAAGTGGTTCGGATACACAGGATCATACGCCCACTGTCCTGAACAAAGCATGAGTACTTGAATTAATTTATACTGAGCAAGTATCAATTGATCTGTGCACTGGACAGATGCAGTCTTGTATGCTTATATTGAGCAAGTCTTAGTTAATATGTACGCTGGACAGATATCAACTTATAGTCTTAGTAACTTTACAGTTTCAACCGTGAAGGTTTGAGTTTCTCCAACTATGAAGAAGTTCTTACAATAAGAACAGTTCAGAAAGCTGAACTCTTTCGAGTCTTCTAAGCTAATGATTTACAATAAGCTTTCTTAGAATATAGAAAGGGAACGGATTAAACTCTAGAGTGAAGAACTAGAAGGGATCTCTCTGTATGCAAGTTCTTCGCTGGAATCGACTTTAAGTTCGCTACAGTGTTTGATCACTTGAATGCTTGTGTTTCTGTTGATGTCTTCTCTGCATGAAAACTCTTCTCTATTTATAGTCTCGACGTATGAATAGATACTGTAGAGATTCCCTCTTTTTCAATATGGAAGAAGCTTTATGTCAGAGTATGTACAGTGTTGTCGGCTTCTCATTGGTCGAGGTTAGCGAGTAGGTGAGGGTTGTTCAAACTCCAATATCATGCTGAGTTGACTTCCTCTGATTCCTCGGACCTTTTACTAAATTGTCTTGTACTTCCATTCTTATGAGATTTCAGCTTGTGTTTCGAATTCCTATGCAGATTCAGTGGGTTGTAGCAATCCCAACTGAGTTCTGATGCTGAGTTCTTCGGCTGAACGACAGAGGATCTATTTAACCCTATCAGCTACTAAACTCTAGCTAGCCTACTGAGTTCCTAATATGCTTAACTTAACTAAGCTATTACATTATACAAGATTCATCATTCAGCTAGGGTTTTAAGATCTTCAAATCATATCATACTGAATCTCATCCCAACACAAGAGTAGATACATTCAATTATTTTTGAAGCAAGTTGGTAAACAAATTCAACCTCACTTGTCATTCAAACTGTTGAAGTTTCAGCAAACTCAATTCTTCCAAGCTCAGCTAAAATCTCAGCAATCTGGAAAAAGGTTCCACTTATAGAGAATAATTGCATGTGAACGTGATGCTTCTGGTAATAATGAACAAACAAGATGGGACAACAAATAGAGAATTATTTCTTGTTATTTTTAATTGTTTGATAACACCTGGAGAATTTTATTAATTATCAGCATATACTTTAACAATGATTTGGTGGTTACGATTGATTTAGTTATTCGTAAAGTTATATCATATGTAATGCATGAGTATGAGGTTTTCGGCTAATATCTTCAAAAAAATTAGCCACTGTCTTATTCGTTAACATGCTTTGAGATTTAGATGTAATTTGATTTTATAAATAATTATACAATATAACGATAATAATAAATACAAATAATGTTTACAAGCATAAATCACGTTTTAGAGAATACTATACATGCATCCGCGGTCGGATCCAGTGTTAACGGTGCATAATTCACAATTTCCTAGATATCAATCTTCAATTTAAGAAAGGGGCAAAATTTTAAGGCAGTCGATTGACAATTTCAGGAGCTGAAAAGAGTAAATTTCCAAAAAATCAAAAGAAAATACTCCCTCCGTACCCGTCCCATTATTTATGTTCCATTGAGACTGAGCACGGAAATTAAGATAGTGAGTATAGAGGTGTAAAAGTTGTGTTGTAAGTCCACTTGTTTAGATCGATCGTGGTCCACTCATTTATTTTATTATTTAGTATGAGACATAAATAATAGAACAAACAAAAAATGCACGATGAGACATTAACAATGAGACAGGGGAATATAAGATAAGAGGAAACCACTATCTCCCAAACCCAATTTGCACATAGATTCATCTTAATAAAGAGAGAACTAGTATTGTTAATGGATAATTTATGAAAAATGTCATTATTTGAGCACACCCTAGTGCACTTAATGAAGGAAATAAGGAGAGGAAGAATTGTACATTCATCCGCGTATATTGTTGCAGCTCCGATTGTTGCTCCTGATAAGATCTTCTGATCTGTGTCCCGACCTTTTTCTCCCTCTTAGGTGGTCAGAGAACTAAAGAAAATTAAGATTTATGTCTCTCTCTCAAACGTGTATAGCGTTCGAATGTATATAATTTTGTCCATGCTTAATAATGAACGAAATACTAATATATATAGACTTCAAGAACCAATATTATATTAATATTTGTAGCCCATTAATTTAATTATATCCCTAATGGGTTTCTATACAATTAGCTCATAATATAATTAATTAATCTATTGGGCTACTAATATTTATTAAATAATTGGCCAAGCCAATTAATTTCAGATAAATAATATTATTAAATAACACAAAATACATTAATATATTAATAATGATTTCTAAGAGACAATAAATAACTAGGTAACTAATTGGGCCAGATCAGATATATAATACAATAAATAAAGCAGGACCTCAAATTAATTAATTATCTATGCTAAGTCTGGAGCAAAATTAATTAATAAACACAGATTCATTCCACTAGAGAATCCGTGCTGACTTACTACTTTATCCCAAATTGAGCAAGAGCTTGTATTTTAGACTTAATCGATCCCCGTATTTTAGATAGAAATATTCGTTAATTAATTAAGCTCACTGACAGCTTAAATTAATTAATATCTTATTATATTCCTGAGTAGTACCGCTCGACCTCATTAACACACCTGAACTTAATCAACCGGTCGGGTTTAGTGTACTAATCCTTACGAGTTCCTCAAGAGATATTATCAACTCATTTTACTAGGATACGGTTGCAAGATACAGACACTCAGTCTGAGCCACAAATAACTACTAACACACAAGATACATAGATCCGGTCGCGATGACGTTCACCATAGTTGGTCAAAGTGATATATAACCAAATGTGCTCAGCTGAAGTCTTACCAAACTTATGACCAGCTAAGTCACCGAGATCTTGGTTCTCCACTAAGGTCAGTCAGGAAAACTTATCTCATTGTGATCCATTAATACATCACCTTAAGTGTACCAGTAAAGACAAAAAGCTAAGACAAACCACTTCTTATCTAAACTGCAGCTTAAACCGACAACTTATCCTTAAGTTGTCTCAGCTGTGATAACTGTTTATATCTTGTCAGTTCAACCAATTTGTGTAGTCTTCTATGATACCCGACACACTACACAAATCTAACTTTTATACAAGATAAATGATTACACGTGCAAACATATATTTTATCAGATATAAGAATAAAATAGTGGTAATGACAAAACACATTGTATACAAGTTTAAAAACTGCTTCTTGTATACAAAATCCAACACTTAATTCTTACATGTATAGTTTATTTTATTTTTAAAAAAATTTATCCTCCTTTTCAAAATTACAAATTTGCACTAATTCAAAATATGAAATAAAAAACATGAAGTAATTCGGAAAAAAAGGCTGAATAAAACATGACTAAGTGTAATTTCTGTTGTACCATAATATTAAACGGTGTGCATGCGTGACTGTCTCCTAATATTTGCATGTTTTTCAACAACTGAAAAACATCAAAATTGTCTCCTGTTAATCACTCACCTTTACAGAATAAGAAGTTGGAGAAAAAAAAATATACTTATCACCTAGGGATGGCAAAAGGACCCAGACCCGTCGGACCCGACCTGGACCCGCACGCAATGGGGCGGGTTTCCCGGGTCCTGGGCGGTTCCGGTTCCTGCCGCAGACCCGCCCTGTTTAGACCTGCCCCGGAACAAATTAGAATTTAGAAGTGTAAAATTGTTATTTGTGAAATTCGAATCCGCATCAATAATTTCTTTACATGCAATTATGCCGTTTGAGCTAATGTTCATATTTGTTAATATTTTGCATATATAGTTATATATAAGAATATGACATACTAAAATTTAAAAAAAAAATTAATACATCTAACAAAAAAATAGCTTATAAAATATAAATATTAATTTTCTAGATTTCAATATACTACATTCAAATTGTAATTAAGGACATGTATTTCGAAATTGAAATTAATATTTTTATTTCCAAAATTTAAATTTAAAATTATTTTTTATTTCTAATTTTCTATTCTTTAATTGAAATGGATTATATGTATAAATACAATTACGATTAATGAACAATTACAATTGAAAACTTTTTATAACAAGTGAAAATACATCTAATAAAAATACAATAAATATTAACTTTCTATATTTCAATATATAATATTCAAATTTATAATTTCTAATCATCAAAATGTATTTCGAAAATGAGATTAACATTATCTATAGTAAAAATAAGGATTCATGAACTAATGAAAAATTATAAATTCACAATTTAAAATTCTTTATGACTAATGAAAAATTACAAATTTACAATTGAGTTTTTTTTTTTTTTTTTATAACAAATGAAAAACTACACTCTTATTATTCATGAACTTCATTCATAAGTTCATAAGAATCATAACATATACATAAGAAATTCATACTTTAATAAGAATCATAACATATGAAAGTATATTTGAAAAAATTAAAGAAATATCATGAATAAAACCTACAAAATATATTTGAAAGATGATTTTGTTTTGTGTTTTATTTTTATTTTTCACATGAAATCTTAGTCATGCTTACTACAATCATTATATTTGATTAAAGTTACTATTTTTTTTTTATGTTTTAAATTAAACTTAATAAAATAACACTTTAACATTATATATATTTTATGTTTATCTAAATTTAACAAATAAATTGTTGGTCTAGTGGTTAAGAGTGTTTGTAAATTCCAAGATAACCTGAGTTCGAATCCTTGTGCAAACATAATTTTAAATTTATTAATACTTAAAATATTTGCGGGTCCGGGGCGGGTTTACCCGCCCCGCACGGGTTCGGGCTGGGTCCTAAATTCTGGACCCGTGCAGGTCCACGGTGCGGGTCCGGGTCCATTTTCTAAGGAGCGGGGCGGGTCCGGGTTCAATGATACCCGGCCCCGACCCGCAAAATTGTCATCCCTATTATCACCTTTGCACAAATAATTGGAGAAAAGAATCTACCCTTGCTACACCTACCGAGTAAATTAATTATAGGTTTAGAATTGGAAAATATATATATATATATATATATATTTGGCATTTTTGAATATGTTTTATATATTTTTATATTTTTTTTGTTACACTTCTTCAAAATTGGATATGTCAACTAAATGTAATGTAACCATACATTTTTTTTCTTCAATATAACGGTATATTTAAATTAAATATAACCGAGAATCAAAGTGATATCTAATTATCTAGATGAATAGACACTTGGAGACCAAGGTTCGAAGAAAAAAGAAAAAGAAAAAATTAAACCCGAATGCTAAACGGTAACTTTATTCTCTATCTACCAAATTGATTCTCTCAAAGATCATCACACCGAAAAAACTCTGATTATCATAGAGAAAACCCTAAATTTAAACACACAGAAACACCAACTCGTTGTCTTTGCTTTCTGTGTATATGTAAATATATTCGTGGATTTGTTCAGTTCAGGGAATCAAAGCGGCGTTGCGCGATCTCGGGTGATCCGGCGTCGTTATCCGGTTGCGGTATGTTATTCTTGTAAATTCTCTGTCCGTCTTTGTTTTTAGTGATCCGGTTTGGGCTTTTGGCTCTAATATGGATTTTTGTTCCTTTTCCTTGATGACGTTCTTAGTGCCTGTGAGCTTTACATGTTTGATTGGATGAGGTTTGGTTCAGGGTTCTCAATTGATTCAATTGAGAAAAGCTTAATTTTCTGTAAAAACATAAATTATTGAATTTTATGTTCCGCATGTTTTTCCCATGAGTTATCGTCATCATTTATTTTCCGGTTATCTTCTCAAATGACTTAGTGGGTGTTTGGAGTAGCTGAAGCTTATTGATAAGTGCTGAAAGCTGCTGAAAGCAGCTTATTTGAAAATCAGTTAGTGTTTGGAAATAAGTGCTTAAAGCTGCTGAAAGTGGGAAAATAGTGTTTGGAAATATCGTCGATAGAAGTAAGCTTATTGTTACTTTTTTAATAGAAATGTCTGTTTTGTCCTCGATGTTACTAATTAATATTTATAATAAATAATAAAATTCACAAATAATTATTATTTAATATTTATTTTTTGCTTACAATTTCAATCTAATACTACAAAATACTAAATTAGTAAAATATATTCTCACAAAGTAGGGTTAGGAAGGTTAATTTTTGGAATTAAATAAAATTAGTAAGGGTAATTTCGTCCGAAAAATACGTTAGCTATAAGCTAAAAGCTCGAAGCTGGGGTGAAGCAGCTTCGACAGATTCTCTAAAATCGACCCCATTTTAGAGAATCTCAGCTTTAAGCCGGCACTTCCAAACACTACAACACAAGCTTAAAGCTGAAGCAGCTTAAAAAAAGCTTTTCCAAACACCCCCTTAGAAATGGCAAAAGCTTAATTCAAAGCTTCTTTGTCTCCGTAATTTTTTTTTTTTAATTAGGTTAGCTCCAATCCTGGTTTCCTTCAGATTGTTGAACAGTTTGTGATTCCGTGTATTTATTATGCTTTGCTGGATGACTATTTGGTGGTTTGGCTTAATTTTTTTGAAGTATTATTATGATAAATGTAAAATACACGTGATTGGGAGGTGGATGTAATATTAAAAACTGTTTGCTACAAATAGCCTCAGTTCATTATTAATATTTTTTTCCCTTTAATTTAATCATTATTTCTAATTAAAATCCAATTCAACAGGCTGTTCTGCATGTAGTGGTGTTTGTTTCTATTAAAGTAGTTGCTTTGACTTGATTTTTGTGATCGTCTGTTAATGGATGATGACCATTCCAATGGAAATCGGCAAAGAAAGCTCCTCAAGGGAGCTTATACAGCATCTCTTCAATAAGGTATGGATGTGCAATTCTTCTAATTCTTCTTCTATTCTTCTTCATCTTCTTCTTTTTTTTTTCCTGTCCATTGCTCTTTCATAGATTGTACATCTGCGTGGAACTAGTAATGTGATTGCTCATAAACACTTTTTTATTCTTTCCTGGGCTACATGCTGCATATTTGCTTAAAAAAGGTTCACTGCTGGAATATTTTCTGATAGACAGGGATCATTGTCCATCTAGTGGCTTGATTTTTAGTTTCAATTTTATTACACTGTCCAGTTTGTTATTTAACTTGTCGATTTCAATGTAGAATGTTGAACTGGAGAAAACTAGAAGGAAAGCAGCGCAGGCCAGAATCCCTTCAGATCCTAACACATGGCAACAAATGCGTGAAAATTATGAAGCCATTGTTCTTGAAGACCATGCTTTCTCTGAGAAACATGATATTGGAATTGCACTGTGGCAATTGCATTATAGGAGAATTGAGGAGTTAAGGGCACACTTCGCTGCAGTTTTGGTTTCAGCAGGATCCGCTGCATCTGAAAATGCGAAAGGTCCAGAGCATTCTGGTCCTGATAGGCTTAAAAAGATTCGTTCACAATTTAAGACTTTCCTATCCGAGGCTACTGGATTTATCATGATTTGATGTTGAAGATAAGAGCGAAGTATGGTCTGCCATTAGAATACTTCCCTGATGATAATCAGTATCCCATGTCAAAAGATGAAAAAAGATCATCTGAGGTAGAGAAAGGGTTGATATCTTGTCACCGTTGTCTGATTTATCTGGGGGATCTTTCTCGTTACAAAGGATTGTATGGTGAAGCTGACTCTAAGGCTAGGGATTTTGCGGCTGCATCAACTTACTATATACAAGCTTCTTCTCTTTGCTCCTCTAATGGAAATCCACATCATCAGGTACCGGAATTGTCATTTTGGCATTGCTCTTTGGTATTTTGATCCCCTATGGAAACTCCTTACTGAAGTTAATGTTCGTTGGTTGCTACTCTAATTTGAGTTGGTCCTGTTTCTTTTAGCTTGCCATACTTGCTGGATATTCAAATGATGAGCTGGTGTCTATTTACCGCTATTTTCGGAGTCTCGCTGTGGATAACCCTTTCGTTATTGCAAGAGACAACTTGATCATTGCGTTTGAGAAGGTAAACCTGTACGAACTGGTTTAAGTACATAGTGCTCTTGAACTGGTATACTTGATATAATTGTTGAGGTTTGCAGACATTTTTTTTTACTGTGGTTATAATAACTATTATTATAATTCTATTGCTGGTAATTAGACCCATGAAAGTATAGATTGAGAAGAAGCTCTAAAACTTAAATTTCAAATATCACATTCTAATATCGAATCAGAGTTCAGCTTATGAACTGTTAAGTGCTCTCATCATACTTGAGTAAGCTACCATGTGCTCATTTTGATCAGTATTTCATCTCTCCGAATTGAATAAGCTCCACAAAGAAATGCAATTTATCTTTAGAATTTGTTGCGACTGTCTACAGTACTGGATTCTCTATGAGGTCATTAGCTAAGCACCTGGAATTCCGAGCTCTGGAAAATAATGTATGAGATTGTGTGTGGTATATCGTGCTTCTCAACAGCTTCTGAACTTTTAATTCAGCTTTTCTTTCTGTCTGCAGAATCGTCTGAATTATACCCAATTAGTCAGTGATGGAAAACCTGTTAAGGAGAAGAAGCAACCTTCAAGGGTACCTGGGAAAGGAAGAGGGAAGGGGGTAGCCAGGGTCTCTAACAAAGATATTAGAGTTACTACTGCAGTTATGGAGATGGTTCCAAATAACGTTGAGCTCTTGAGAGCTTTTACCACAAGATTTATCAGGCTAAGCGGCATTGTCTTCACGCGTGCAAGGTTTGTCTCAGAATGGAGAATATGCCGTGGAAATTACTGCTGTTACTAATACCCTTATAGTGATTTACCCTTTTCTTTTAATAAGTATTCATATTGATATAGCCTTTGCATTTCACCGCAGCTTGGAGACCTTTCATGAAGTCCAATCCACGGTTAAAAAGGACTTAATACAACTCCTAGCATCTGGGCCAGAGGAGGACTTGAAATTTGGCTCTGATGCTGCTGAGTGCAGACTTGCAGTTGTCAGGATGATTGCTATTCTAATATTTACTGTGCATAACGTGAACAAGGAAAGTGAGAACGGAGAACCAATTGAATGGTGAAATTCTACAATGTTCAGTCCTGCTGCAAAATGCTCTTACTGGCACTTTTGAGTTTGTGGGCTGCATGCTTGAGCGTTGTAAACTGTTAAATGATCCCTCATCGAGCTATTTGTTGCCTGGGATTATGATTTTCATAGAGTGGTTGGCATGTTGCCCTGATATTGTAGTTGGCAGTGAACTGGAGGAGGAACAAATGGATGCAATGACTTATTTCTGGAGCAATTGCATCTCATTATTGAATACACTTTTATCAAATAGGTCTATTTTTGGTAATGAACATGAAGAGGAGATGTGTTTCTTTAATATGAGCAAGTATGATGAGAGTAAGACTGCTAACTGCGTTGCATTATCTGAGGATTTTGAACTGAGGGGATTTAGTCCTCTCCTCCCTGCTCAAGTTATCCTTGATTTTTCAAAGAAGCATACGTTTTATGGGGAAGGAGGAAATAAAGAAAAAGTTTTTCGTGTGCAGAGGATTGTTGCGGCTGGAAAGGCTCTTGTTAATATTGCCCGCATAGGCCAGGAGACAGTTTTTTTTGACAGAAAGTTGAATAAATTTGTCACTGGTAGTCTAACCCAGGTTTCTTCTGATGATTATCTACTCACCGATCCTGTGGAGGCCTATCTGAATGATACCTCGAAGGGCATTTCTCTTGGGGCTGAGGTGGTGTATGGCCATCTTACGAAGGAAGAAGTTTGTGCTGAGGATGAAGACGAGGATGAGGAGATTGTGTTTCAGCCGTCCACAAATGAGAAACACGTGGATGAATGCTCTTTAAATTCAACTTTTTCAGAGCTCCCTGCTTCCATTTTTGGGGCTGGCAAGACTGATGTTGGGAAAGAAAATGATTCTTTCTATGTTGGACATGATAGTACTTTCTTTCAGAATGGAATCAATTTTAGTCCATGGGCAACTGTTGCTAATGTTAATTCTCAGACTCTGTTGCCAGTCAAGCCTGTCACATCTAAGGAGCAGGTAGTATATGCTCCAGATAACGATAGTTTGGCCAATTTGAATCTGATGGAAGATGGTTCATTGCAGAATCCATTAGACCGGTTTTAAGTTTCTGAGCCTGCTGCATTTTCTTTGCCGTACCCTTGTTTTGCCAGTAATGCTGCTGTCCATAATTGTTCGATTCAGCCTCCCCAAGCTAGTGTTTCATCACTTTTCGGCTCTATAATGTCCTCTGGAGTAGCTGATAACGGCGTACCTGTGAAACCACTGTCAGTGTCAGCTGTTGCACCAGGCTTGAAGAAGAATCCTATTAGTCGACCTGTCAGACATGCTGGTCCACCACCTGGTTTTGCCTCTGTTCCTGCCAAAGTCCTGGATGAGTCGTTGAAGACAATCGTGAAAAATGATAATCCTCTGGTTCGACAAACAGAGGAGTATAGCTGGCTAGATCAATATTCCTTATCATCACCAAATCATAGTGTTGGATTCTGTAGTTCCTTCAGTCAAGTGGGAACAACAATCCCTTCTGTGAACAAGAGCAATGGTTCAATGGGGATAGCGAGCTTCCCTTTCCCTGGAAAGCAAGTCCCATATTTGGAGGTCCCAGGTGGAAACCGTAACGATTGGCAACACTATCCTTTTATAAACCATATGAAACCATGTAACGAGAACCAGCAGCAATTTCAGAAAGGAAATCCACAGCCTGTTGGTCCTCCTCAACATCAACGACAGTTGCTTTGGGAGAATAACTTCTTTGTGTGAGATGATTGAGAGATCGTAGATGGTAAAGGTATTTCCTCTCCTTGCTCCCCTCTTTTATGTTGGTATGTTTGGCTACTATTCACTTACAAGGTCGGGGTTGTAGGTGAAACACGGTTGCTATCAGATTGTGACCGGTAACTGCAGCAAATATCTGTAGGTGGAGCTACTATTTCGTCCATTGCCTTCGTAGAATGGCGTGCTCAGTGAAATTCTTTTTGAAGCATGTTCTGGTGTTTTGCAGGCACTTGCTATTTGATAGGTAAAGGTTTTTTTCTATTATCTGGTGTTCAATATGTTATCTGTTTGTTTCACTGTCCGTTTGTTTATGCATGTCAAGAAGGGTTCTCATTTTGTTTGAACAGTGTGGATTAGAGAAAATATTTCTTCTCTTTCACACGACCAAATTAGTAAAGATGCTAGAGGTATCAGTTTTTGGTATATCATTTATACTCCCACACAATCCTTGTAAGCACTTTGTTGGATGAGCATCTTATAGCAAGCTTGAAACCTGAGTAAATCATTGAATTCGCTCTTATGGTATGCACAACATCCAGGTAGCATTGTCAGATGAAGAATTACTCTGATCAATTTTATGCTTTTTGTCTTCTATGTAGATTGTGCCAAGATTTCCAAATTCGGTTGAATGGAGAAGTCAATAGGTTGAGTGTTTAGATATTTTGGAAGCATGATTGCCTTGTTTGCTGGGATCAATTGGTGGAAGGATTGAGATTGTGGCAGAGAGTGGTTCTATCTGGATGGAGTAACACATTTGAGATATTCCAGTTGGGGAAGTTTCTAAACGGAATCTGTGTTATATCTGCCATGATTTCAGAAACAGAAATTTCTTCTATCTAAGGAATATGCCAGGGATGGTTAGGTATAAGAATAAATACATAATAAGGTATTTAAAAGTTCGTAGGTCATTTATGTTTTTCCTTGCAAAAGCAAGATTGTTTTGGTTTTTTTGTTATTTGGGTCTTGGGGTCTGCAAAATTGCAATTTGTGGCACTATATGCTATTTTGTTCATCCAAACAATCCTCCACTGTAGCAATTATGTTGTGTTTGAACATTTTCTTTTTGATGCTATTAAGGATTGTTGCTATTTCCCTGAGGTTATTAGCTCTATTTGGACTTCTCTCGAATTCTCAATTATATATTTCTTGCCTCTTTTTATTTATGGTGCTGTTGCTATCAGATTGATGGAGTTATATATTAACTAATGTTCCCGACTGTAAAATGGGACACTTTTATAATTGAATGTTTTAAAATTAGACGTTAGATAACCTACATTTGTCGGACAAACTTCGTCGATTTTAGGAAATAGGCAAAATCAATTATTTTTACAGCTTGTGGCTTAAGATTGGCTGTCGTTAAAATAACTAGCAAAAGTTAAATAAGATTCAACTCAACGAACTATAAATGAACAAATGTATGTTGTAGCCGTCATAGATTTTCTGCAAGATTCTACTTAATATTGAATATGTTTTTATTCCTCTTAAATGCCAAACTTTAACAGATAGAAACAGTTGATGGAGACATATTTTGTTTTGGGAATTGTTGTTTCCCCATACTTCTTCTTCCCAACTTAAACTGGCCTAAATCTATGCAAAAGATGGAAAGAATAAAACATATGTGCAGAAAAAATGAAAAAGATATCACATTTATATACCATCCAAAACCTCAAAAGAACCTCGGACAACCTCTCTACTTTCACGTGTCTTCTGCAAAAGCTTTGAGTATGTAGTCCCGAAAACGCCTCGAATACTGTTTGGGATCGACTGCTGATATGGAGTTTGCATCGTACTGAATCGACTTGTAGGCGTGCTCTAGTTTCTTGGTGATGTCGTAGTCTTGAAGAATGTCTATGATTCCAAAGAACAATACTACATCATAGTATTCCCCAGTTGTCTCTCCGATCAACTGCAGCTCTGCCCCGTTGCTTCTTACTGTTCTTTCCACTCTTGCAGGCATGCTGATTCCTAATCTTATGCTAGCCCACCTGAGATGAGACTTATTTCAACATCTTCATGCAAATGCTGGGATAAAAATGAAGGATTTTGTTACGATATCCCACATCGCTTCCACATGAAAGTGTGGAAGGGTATATAAGAGAGAGTCAACCCTTGACTTACAATCATAGTTTTAGGTTAAGTTAGGCTCCCTATCTTATATGCCTAACAATTGGCGCCGTCTGTGGGAAACTGACGGATCGTACGTTGCGGGAAGGGGCTACCCGATGTGTGGGCCCAGGGGTTGCCACCACGGATGTGGAACCTGACACCCGTGAAGTGGTCCTTCGATGTGGGTTGCCACCCGGCGTGTGCCGTCCGTGGACGTACGGTTTCGAAGGGGGATGGATTGTTACGATATCCCACATCGCTTCCACATGAAAGTGTGGAAGGGTATATACAATCATGATTTTAGGTTAAGTTAGGGCTCCCTATCTTATATGCCTAACAGATTCATGCAATGGATTGATGTTTCTTGATTAGTTCTTACCCTGCAGGGTCTAAAAGCATTTCCTGTACATTGGATGCATCATTTTCTGAGCCACCATTCTCTGCTGACAAAAGGGAACGATGTAAGTTGTTAGGTTTCACAATTTGTTGATTTGAGACTAAGTAAAATTACCACGGGGCGTTCGACTGCCAGAGGGAGTCACTGTACGTAGCTCCTCAGTTGATGCTGATGCTTCTGTGAAATGAATACCAACTAGAAGACTGTAGTCCATGATTCTTTCTTGTTCAAGAAACTCGCTGTCTTTATCTACTTGTCTGAAGGGGAGATGTGTCTGATTATTACTACATGAAAGTAAACAGAAGGAGATTGGGGAGGGGATTCAGTTATAATACCTTCTGAATTCTTGATACCATGTCTTCTGCAGTCTAAAAATGAAGTTGAGATCAAGATCCTTTAGTGTTGTATTTGAGTCAATCTCTGATTCTGGTTTTTCTGTCAGTCTTCCAAATGTGGAACCTTTCAAGTCATATCTTATGTGGATCATGTAGTCTGTGCAGAACAGATTCCCCATGATGATGAAACGAACCTAAGATATGAAACACATTAGGCCTTCTCCATTTGGTGATTCATCACTACGCATGTACTGTTTACCTTCTGTCCGTTCAACCTAACACAATGCAGGCCGAAGTATTTGGTGACAAGGGTGTTCTCAAACGATCGAACGTGGTTGAAATAAGCACTCAGCATCCTCAGAAGCACCTGCAATGACATGACAAAGATGAGAACACATACACATATGACAGTTGAAGGTAGAAATCTCACTTTCACTTCTGCTTTCTTCATTGTCTTGATCATGTACCGATCATCGTTAGTCAAGTAGAAGAAGCTTCCACTTTTACCGGGGGACGAAAGTTCTCTTAGAGCATCATCCCCACAAATGGACAACATGTAATCTGCTGGATCCACCTTGAACAACATCCTTAATGTCCTATAAGAGAATAAAGATCTGTATAATTAATTGAAATTCAAGAATGAGCCTAATGATGTCAGCATTGTAAAGGGCCTTACCTAAACACTTTTGGGCAGTAATCTTTCCATTTAAATTCACAAGAATTGTGTGGTGGAGTGCTTTTTGATCCCTCTGGTGGAAACTTTGTCCAGAACTTCTCCTTGGGATCAAACGCCGATGCTTTTAGATCAAGCGATGGAGGTGGCCCGGGTCTCCCAACTGAATGCCTGTGCAGTGGACCGCGTTATGAATCAAGATCACACTTGATTCAACATACATTCAAGAAAAAAAAATTGAAACAGAATGAGAAATGTTTATACCTAATGCCAAGCTGCAAATTAAGCATAAGGTCATAATTCCTATGCCCTTTTGAGATGGTCTCCCCTTGTCTCTTGGCTAACTTGGGTATTCTCAATGGGGCGTTCGGCTGCACACCGTTGCAGGACTCATCACCATCTGCCAAAGCACTCCCAGAGATCCAAGCGGAAGGTGCAGCGCCATCAGACAACCGCATGCCTCCCAAATCCTTGTCCACACCTCCATCAATCCTACCATCTACAGACAGTCTTCTGGGCCTGATACTAGGTTCTGATCCTTTAGCAGACCTCCAAACTGCAAGCTTCTTCTGTGAAGGCAATACCGGGATATTCTCACCTGGGCAGATCTTGCATTCTTTCAAATCTTCTGTATAAACCTGCTGAGGATCCCAATCTGAAGATCCTTCTACTTCTGATCCTGAGGGATTATAAGTCCCATTTTGTTCTTCTGGATCAGTGCTCCAATTTCCCACATAGGAGCTCCCATCCGGCCATCTAAGTGTTCCGTCTCCCTTAGGCAATCCATCTTCCCAATTCCCTTCATATGCATTCCCATTAGCCCAAGTCATTGTCCCACATCCACAAATGTTCCCATTTCTCCATTCTCCAACATAAGTATTTCCATTCTTCCAAGTATACTTCCCCTGCCCCTCCTGTGTTCCTCTGCTCCATTCGCCTTCATAAGTATCAGAATTCGGATACTCCATAACTCCATGACCATGCTTTTGGTTCATCACCCAAGAGCCTTTATAAGAACCCCCAATTGCACCGGTATAAGACCCCTCTCCTTCCATGAAACCACTCTTGAAATCTCCCTCATACATGGCCCCGGATGGCCAACTGAAGGTGCCTTTCCCCATCGTCTTGCCCTTGAACCATTCTCCTACGTACATACATCCGTCGGTCCACCAATACTTGCCCTTTCCGTGGGGGAAATTGTCGGACCAATAACCAGTGTAATAGTCTCCATTGGGAAGAAATTTCTCTGCATGATATACTTCTCCCGGAGCATGAATCTCGTCATCTTGTTCCTCAGTTTCTACACCATAAGACGTGCCAAAAATCGTGTTGGCGTGTTTCTTGGCTGCGGTGTGAGTTCTTCGAATAGTTGCCTCCCATGCCTTCATGGCTATACTAAGATTTCTTTTTCTCTTTCTCGCCTAATTTAGTACTCTACATCAAATGCTATCAATGTTTTTGTGTTTTTCTATGTGCATAGCTCAGCCTTGCAAAATCAAGATTCATGCACATGCATGCAAACAACATTCTTTCTCTCTCTCTCTCTCATTCCCTCTTCCTACCTTCCCCTATCTGTCTCTCCTCCCTACAAGCGATGAAAATGGGAAAAGGGAGAGAAACAACCTAAACCAGACAAAAAGAAAGAATTTTTCTGCCTGACATTCTTTTTGACATAATTAAGATTTCTTGGATGGCGGTGATGTGCCAGCCAATGATTGTTGTCTGATTATGACATATTGTAAAATGAGAAGGATAATCAGATTGGACTAATCTCAAGCAATGATTGGCTTCTCAAGCAAAGATGTTCATCAACCACTAAAACAACTTAATACACGAGGTAGCTTTCTGACATTTGTCGACTTAGGCGGATCTAATGTCTAAATATAGATCTTATAGGACACACACATACTTATAAATAATTACATGTGTTTATATGAATAAACTAATTCTCCTTTTTAATTTTCAGTATGAAATGCAAGATATTTCTTGCTATTTAGAAACATATTAGTTTCTTTAAAATGAAGTAGTAGATGGTATAGAATCATTTCATGGTGTTTAGACTAAGTTCTTTCACAAAATATACTAGAACACCAAATTATAGTTGAAATAAATTGATTTTAAGCAAAATTTAGGTTTCTTGGTATCAATACATGTCAATTGATGCTTTTAGTAGTAAGTAGTTTGACTACTTAATTTGGAGAAGTTTCCATGCAGATAAAGTAAGTTTTGCAAATACTTAAAAATCTTTTGTACCTTTTAAAAATAGACTAGCGCTTAAAAAAAAAAGGTTGGAAACATACACTAAATTTACTTCAATAGGACAAGTTAACGTGTGATTTGAAAATAACTATAGGATTGAGTACAAATTTAAATCATAATTCAATTTTGAGTCCCTAGTTGACTAGAAATAAAATTGAAAGAAACTTTTATAAATTAATACTAATCAAATTTATAGACAAAATACAAAAGTGTCTTAACGGGCTTATTCACTTGAGAAATAACTTATGAAGTCATAATTAATTTCCGTATTTGATTAAATACGAGAGAGAGTTTCTAATTAAACAACGTCCGACTTTATGCATCAGTAAATTACTTATCTAGAACCGGCAGTCTCGCGACATAATCTGTTATTTTTGGATGAAATTGAAGTGATGAAAAAAAAATAAGATTACGATGTTCGATCGTTTTAGGTAATGATGTTAACATTTGACTTCACCAAATCAACTCATAATAGAAGCCTAGATGGATAGCATTATAAATAATTAGTTATTTCTTTTACGACCATTTGTTATTATTGTCCAAGAAAAGTATTACATGGAGACATGATTCTCTTATTTTCAGGTTTTTATAATGCTGGCTTAGGGAAATTTGGGGGAAGAAATCACATGTATAGAGAGAGTGGTTCCCGTGTGAACAACGCTTATCGTGTGAACGTGTGAACACTGCACTTTAAAGACAAACGTATTGCACTTTCAAGGTAAGTACACTGCCCTTTACGTACTGCACTTAAAGATAAATGTACTGCACTTTAAGTACTGCACTTTACAATCCAGTGTCTTTGGCTTTAAAGTGCAATACATTTGTCTTTAAAGTGCATTGTTCACACGATAATAAACTGTTCACATTTGAACCACCCTCTAAATGTGAACAGTACTTGCATTTTAAATGTGAACAATTTGTTATCTTATGAACGTGTGAACACTGCACTTTAAAGACAAATGTATTTCACTTCAAAGACAAAGATACTGCATTTTAAAGTGCAGTACATTTGTCTTTAAGTGCAGTATTAAAGTGCAGTATAATTACCTTGAAAGTGCAATACGTTTGTCTTTAAAATGCAGTTTTCACACGTTCACACGATAAGAGCTGTTCATATGGGAACCACTCCATATATATGAAGTGAATCATGTGAGAATTCATATTTAATTTTAGAATTGAGAATCATGCATAATTATTATATGTTTTATGAATAATTCTTATATTATAAGTTGAATAAGGCGTGAAAAGAGAGAAACGGAGACACGAAAGATGCATGGACAATGACAGAGAGTGAGAGAAGTCTAATCGTTTGACGAACTACCTTGAATTGTATGAATTAATTCAAATTGATTTAAGCAAATGTTGGACGTTCGAAATGGGGTTACTCTGACACATAGCTGTCCTGGTTCACGCATATCTCCCCATGGTTTTATAATGTCATGTAAAAATTGATATATGATTAAGTGTAAATTTCTGCCTGTAGTTCTATGCAGGTATAAATTTTTCATGTGGTTTCAATAAGTTGCAATTATCATTCATTCCCATTATATAATGCTGTTAAATCTCTTCAAATTAGTAATGTTGGTGCAATAAAATTTTATTATTTTAGAGATACTAATTCATCGATAAATTAGTATTATTAATTTAAAGAGAGTTTCAAAAATCCGACAAAATTAAATTTGATTAGATGAATTTTAAGAATTAATTACAAGTTTATTTATCTATCATATTTAATATTGTTTTACTATTTTATATTAATAAACAATAAATTTTATTTAAATTTTAACCATTTTTTTTTAGAAAATGATACTATGAACTTTTTTAAGATGACGAAGGTAATTCTGCAAACCACACAAGAGGAGTAACCATCATAGACTCATATATAACGATTTTTGTGATTTTTGAAACCGTGACATTTCGGCCACATACTAAGTACCTCGACCGTTATGTCATCCCAATGGGACAAATACTATGAACATTAGTTATATGTCTAAGAGCATTTTTGTCGTAACAAGTAAAAAATTTAGGTGGAATACCTGTAAAAAGCTGTTTGCTACGTAATAAAAATCACAATTGCACAATTAAGTTAAGTCAAAACAAGTCCACTAAATAAAATTCACAAAACAACAAATATGAATACGACTATATATGATGAAGCTTTATTAGTGTAGCAGATGGTCTGTCGTAGCAACGAGTCTGTTTGCTTTCACAAGTTCCATACATATATATTGAGCAATCAATATTGATTATCACAACATAAAATCAAAATTAAAAATGACCAAATAAACAATGATTGATATCACCGATTCACTGCATATGATCAATTCTAGTCAGACGAATTCAAGCGAGTCAAATTCGCAGGGAAATCAACCAAAAAAAAAAACTTGCTTCGTCGTTCAATTAAAGCAAAATTCAAAGAGGGAAAAAGGTTCAAATCGATGTCGAACTTGGGTGAAGGGATGAGCGTGTGAAATTTTTTATGAAAACTGATAGTAGCATAAATAATAAAGTCTAAGATCTTGAATGGAATCGATACGTAAAATTTATTAAAATTCCCGTATCATGGAAAAAGATTACTTAGAATATACAAGGAAAAAGAACCCTAGAATATTTCCCTAAAATTATTAAAATTAAACCAAACATAAGAATTTAAATTTTAGGAATTAGATTACTTTTCTTTTTCTACCAAACACAAAAATTTGACAATAAGGAATCAAATTACTTTCCTGAAGCAGAATGCGTGCAAACCAAACGGCCCTTAGGCCCCGTTTGGTTATCAGGAAAGTAATGTTGTGAGAAAATCTGATTCTATGGAATATGATTGCAGGAAAATGATTAAGGAAAGTAAAATTACTGAGAAATTTTTATTCTTAGGAATATGATTCTATAGAAAATAGATTACTTGCACTTGGTTGGTTGATAATAGGAAATGTAAAATTATATGATCAATAATATGAATAAAATATATTTATCATCAATTATTTGTTAATTTTCATAAATATATAAAATCACCCAAAAATATTATTATTGATATTTTTTATTATATAATTTATAATAAAATATTCAAAATATTTAGTTAAAAATATCTTTTTTAATATTATTAACATCTTTAATTATAATAATTGTTGGTCCGGAGACAAATATCAGGTGTAGAAAGGGGGGGGTGAATACACCTGAGTACAGTTTCTTTTTCTCGATGAAGGTCAGCTGAAGTTGTTAGTTGCAACTGATGAACAGTGTCAAATACAACCTTCGATCGCGGGTCGAGTGGGTCGGCCATCGAGCTCTCCCTACCGACTTTTGTCGATCTTCAAAACTCGGTCGAAGACTTTAGCGTGCGGATAAGTGTGGGGCCCGGAGTTTGTCTCTTTTTTAAAACGTGTTTTTGCAAATTAAGTTCTTTTGGCTGTGCGACTTTTGAAATACGTTTTATGCAAACTTATGATTTTCAAAGGTTTGTATGCAATAAAACAGTAAAGAACACAAGCAATTTAACGTGGTTCGGATACGCAAGATCCTACGTCCACGGTCCCGAACAAGGCGAGGATAACTTGTTGATTAATCCGAGCAAGTCTCAACAAGGAAGCGTGCACCTGGACGCATCCTTCTAAGTTATAGTCCTTAGCGACTTTACAATTCAAACCTAAGTTCGAAAGGGAGCGAAACAATCTCCAACTAAGAAGGAGTTCTTACAATAAGAACAATTCACTAAGTGTGAACTCCTTCGAATCTAAGCTATAAATATGGCAATGAGCTTAGGTAGAGAAGAAAGGGATCTAAAGACTCTAGAGAGAAGAACCACAAAATATTCTAATAAATGCGAGATTCTTCATTTGGATGTTCACGATGAGTTTGCTAGAGTGTTTGAGAGCTTGAGCGATTTTCCCTTTTGAATTTCGTTGTTCCGTGTTTCGTGTTTTGGTCTTGTGTGTTTCGCGTGTGGAACTTCAAATTCTTCTCTATTTATAGCTGTGAGCTATGGCATATGTCCGTTGGAGACGACGATGCCACGTGTCACAAGCTTCCAAAGAAAACGGCCATAAATTCGAACTTGTTGCGAGCAGGCGGTTAATTATCGTACATGAGAGCAAACTTTGCCGAGGTCTTCTACGATGACTTATCAGTGCTTTCGGGTTGGCCTCTCTTGAGGTCTACTCGGCTGATGCGCCGTCTTCTGCCGAGGTCTAGTCAGCGTCTGACCAAGAACGCAAGCGATTACACCGATGACGTGGGGTTCCGAAAAGTTTCTTCGACGGAAGATCGGTTCGACAATTACCCCGTACAGGACTTAGACAAAAATATTAAAAACGATTACATCAAGTCTAACCTATATATCGGCTAATCCTAACGACACACTATACTACCGATATCGCTCGGTTTTGGGATCTTCAATTCCATAGTACTACTATGATTTCCCCAATTTTCTTTTAACCACGAACAACCGAGTATCATCTACTCGACTCATATCCAACAATTTCCCCCCTAATTGATGATGCCAAAACCTCTACTTCTAAATTCTAAACGAAAAACATTTTATAAGGTATGCCGACCTACCGACAACAATTTCCCCCCTTAATTTATCCGAGGAAAACAAACCGATATGATAACTTCAAAACATCAACATGTGAGAGATAGGCAAAATCGAGAAACCGATAGTGTGAGTGTGTGTCGATCACTTAGTGATCGGTTGTGAAAACACAAAGCAAAATGCTTTGTAAGACAATGAGTAATTGTACCGTCAAGCAATAGGAACGATAATATATATGATCGGAAATTACAAGTTCCTATTACTATTACAAAAGATTAGAGAGAAATACTACCGACGCCCGAAGCCTTGAGTACGCTTCTTGAAATCGGCGGATACGTCGACGGGAGGTTCCGGACCATAGTATAAATAGATTCTCTTCCTCGAAGATCTGGATATCCTCAAAGTCTTGACAAGGTCGACACTCGTGTCGAAATGAGATCTTTGCGGCTCTAATCTCATACTCTATTTCCTTCGTGCATAGAACTCCGCGAGTCGTTCTAGGAGGTGGAATGCGCTTGAAAGTTGGAGCTCTAAAAGGAATGTTTTCTCTCTTCATGATCTCCGAAGTTGTTCCCTAAGCTCGAATTGTAATTAAACATGAACTCGTCAAAAGCTTGTTCGATAGGTCGCTTCACGAGGATAGAATTCCCATACATAGTAGCCTTTGATGAATTCCTTTTTGAGTTCTTCCCATTGATCATTGACTAGAGCGGTACCCATTTATCGATAAGAAGAACTGGGTCCTTCTTGACATAAGGAGCTCTTCTGTACCTTGATCCTCGTGGGATTTACCTTCCGGGATCATTGCCTGGCTTTTGAGATAGGCTAATCATCTTAGCCATATCGGCCATTCTCTTCTTCTCTCGGAGAGCCGCTGCCCTACGGTCTCCTTTTCTAAGGTTTAGGCCTTGCCGCGTGGCTTCCCAAGTGGCTCTATCTTACGCTTCCCGCTCGGGTGTAAGATGAGTCCGATAATAACTCGAGCGAGTAGCTTGACTGCGGTAGGAAGAGTTTTTGCAAACTCCTCCCCGAGCCTTCTTTTTCTCCTCTTCCACCGACTCTCCCTTCTTCTTACCTCTCGCCCTTAACAACTTTGCCCTTAGGCTTCTTAGCAAGTTGGGCTTCTTCCACTGACGCTCATGGTCCAAACCTTATCCCGAAGTTGTTGGGCTACCCGGAGGTCGAAGGCCTCTTGTTCCGCTTTTGATTTGAATTTACGGACGGGGGAGGAAGGATGAGAAATATCGATAGCTGATGTCCTTCCCGGCCTCTCGGAGGAGCCTCGTTGCTCTTCTTCGACTCTTGCTCAATGAAATGAGCAACTTCTTCTATGTGAGTAGCGGAAGATGAGATGGGGGTAGGTTGTAGGGGATGTTCAAGTAGTAGAACCCCTGAATCTGCTTGGGCTGCGGAGGGTCCTTTCTCCTGAACACCTTCCCCCTAAGCAGTAGAGGGTTCTTCCCCCTGAGGAACTGTGGAGGGTCCTTCCTCCTGAACCCTTCCTTCCAAGATCTGGACTTCAGCCGTATCCGTTTCAGGTTCATCTTTCATAATACATTCCCCCTTTTTGGCATCATCTGCCTTAGAGAGTTGGGTGCGAATGGCTTGAATGTCTCTTTCCACATTGTGGACTGAATCCTTAATATGAGAAGCTGTGGATTCGAAGTCCTTGACGAGATCGCAGTATAATTCCCAGTCTTTTTCCTTGATCGGCTCTAGATTTTTTTAAGTTGTGCGGTGACTCCGACGGAGTTTCAGCAGAGCCCGATCCCGCGATTCTGTCATTTCTTTCCGAATAAGTTTCGAGCATCCGCTCGTTGGGTAATAGCTTTACGAAGGCTAGAGGTGGCAATCTTATTCTTCTCATCAATTTCGAGCTTAATAGTTTCAAGAGCTTGAGTCAGCTGCTCTGAAAAGATCTTCTGCTGATTCTGGAGCAACTGTTGACTCTGAGCTTCTAAATTGATTTTCTGAGCGGCTAAGGCAGCCTCAATTATCTCCTGAAAATTTGGTTGAGGAGGAGCTTCTGGAGTTTTTTGAGATGCCGGCTAGTCTGTCTAAGCTCACTTGCCGAGCTCTTAGTGTACTTTGTCCATTTCAGATGGACGTCCTTAGCCAATAATGGCTTTGTTAACAGACTTCGAGGACACGAAACTGATAGGCTGAATCTGGTAAGAACTGGTTCCGAGCCTCTGCTCAGAAAACGTGAGGAGATGCTCCCGACTGTACTTCGGAGCACCTTGAGCATCACCTGATGTATCAGGATGTGGTGATTTGCTCTTCTCACGGGGAGTTGAACCCTCAGCAGAGCCTCCCAACTCTGTATCCTTGGGTGTCTGATCCTTCCTCTGATCATCATCATCATCATTGTTCTTATTATCATCCTTATCAGCAGGAGGAGATGGGGGCGGAGGAGTATCAGACTCTCGCAAGCTTAGAAGATAAAGCATAGCGGCTCTGAGATCTTCGAGAGTAGCCAAGTCAGCTGGCTCTCCGTACCCTATGACTTCTTGTAATTTCTGCTCCTCATCGAGCAAGTTGATGACTGAGTGGGTTTTGATTATCTCTGCTAGAATATCCCAACTCAGAAATCTCAGTAGCATTTGAACCCTTGCCCTGAGGGCTATGTCGACTAAGTCTGAGTGCCCAGCGATCTCAGGAATATGATCGTGTACTTCAGCTGTGGCACGGAGACGAGTGGAATGAATAGTTGTCCACTCAGTCGGAGTCTCCTCAGTCGGTTCCCTAACATCCGACTGGGTTTCTTCGTGAGCCGATGACTCGGACCTTATCTTTGAGGGTCGCACCCTCAATGCCGATATCGAGTCCAAAATTTGCTCTTCTTGTGTGTGAGGAGGAGCTTGTTCAATGACGGTGAGAGGCGCGAGCCCGAGACCTCACTGGTGCAGGCTTAGTTAGCCTCCTCCTCTTAGGCACTTCGGTATGAGGGGGGCGGAGCGAGATGCGGCTCTCTTCGGCTCAGCCCGGCCCTTTCCCGATAGATTTCTCGATCGGCCGCTTTTGTTTTGAACTTAATCAATTTCATGTCAAAGAATTTTGAGTCGTCGAACGATGAGTGCCTTTGAACAGAGCTCTCAATGAGGACCGACATCTTAGTCCCATAAAGTAATTTGCCCACACCGGCTAACTTCCTCTCTCCGGTGGGTAAGGTAGTGAATTTACGGGCTTGGGCCTTCATCTCGAAACGTAATAATCGGCCCAGTTCACTTCAATTTCGTCGTCGATCGCTATCATCAGCCTGAATCCTTGGTTTGGACAAGTTGATCGTATGATCCAATGAGCTAGTCGGTATGTGAGAGACTATGTAGGCTAGTCCTCTGTATTGGGGGAGCAAAAGGTTCTTCGGCAAAGTCCGTCTTGAACGAGATGTCGCATGCGTCCGCATAACTTATGGACATACTCATTTTTCTCTTTCTCCTTGTACCCGATGGGAGAAATACCGGAGTCTGGAAGGTCGAACGTCAGCACCAAGGCGTCCCTGACGTTGAAGACTCGCTGTGTAGAATCCCAACAATTCTGATCAACTTCTTTCATGTAGGCAAAAGAAGATTCCTCGCCTCCAGACGCAAGCGACTTCCAGTTGAAATACACCTCTGCCACTTGCCTTGGCAGATACGATCTCGGGTGTTTCGTTACCAACTCCTGAAGACCAGAACGCTCCGAGCATCAAAGACCGGCTCCGGATAGGAAATATCTACTTGACGGAAAGCCAAAGTCGGTTCAAACCGAATCCTAGAGGACATAATCTCCTCAATGTTCTCGGGAGTCCGAGCTGTCGCCATTGAAATCTGCAATACAACTTGTTAGCACTTGAAAATAGAGTAAGTTAGTAAGTATTAAGCAGGTTTCAATACATAACCGAATACTAAAGAGCTTGAGAAGAATGCAAATGCGAGGCAGTTTGAGAAGATTTTGAGAAAACTGAAACGCTCGAAGATAGCTCTTAAGTTGTAAATGGCGAAAAGTGAGGAAAGGATAGAAGATGAAAGATTTTATATATAACGTCTGATTATAAGTTTTGATCCTACGATCCAATTTTAATCTTTCAAATCTTATGGACGGCTGAGATTGAATGTTATAAAAGGAATGATTACCAAAGCCGCCTCTAACATAGACTTACGTAATAAAGGTAAGTGAGAAGACATGCATTAAATGCGCGACAAACATCATTAATTACTCAGTTATTGGAATGAGAAGGTTTCCTACTGACCTTTCCTTAAACTATTAATGGCGGGAAATAAATGCACATTAACTGCTGACTTCGTGCGACTGATATAGTAAATGCAAACATGCTTCTGAAAAGAAATTAAGTATATGATACTACGCAAACCTCTTCATCTGAACTTTCGATCAACTGGTTACCGTTATATCGCGGGAGGATGGTTGAAGTACCGATAAGCGTGTTCCCCCCTTGCAGTACAAGGTGTGATTCTTCCTACTTGAATCATCATGCGGAATCTCCTGATACCGTCAGACTTGGTTCCATCTACGATACCAAATGTTGCCAATTGTCTCCATAAGTCGCTATCGGTAGTTGCCTTCTCCTGATGCATTTCGGTAGGATCCAAAGAGACCTAGCTCAACTAATAATTCTCTCGAATGCGTTCTCGGCTAGTGGTTTGGTCGGTATGTACGCCCCTTTGCTTGTCGGTATGGATTTTCTCCATTCGATATCCTTCTTCTCGACATGGTCTCCGATGAAGTGGTGTCGGATATCCACGTGCTTGCATCTCGTATGTAGAACCGGGTTCCGAGTTATGGCAATAGCACTTGTGGAGTCACGGTAGATGGGCACTTCATTCCGAGTGATACCATAATCTCTCGGTTGTTGTCGAAGCCAAAGGATTTGGACACAACAACTTCCAAAGCCATGTACTCGGCTTCGGTAGTGGACGTTGCTGCCGAGTGCTTGTTTCTTTGAGAACCAAGATATCGGCTTGCGCGCTAGGAACCGACACGTTCCGGAAGTTGACTTACGATCTATCCCGCATCTCGCATAATCGGCATCGAATAACTCGTCGGTATTAGATTATCATCGGCGAGGATACCATAACCCAATCGAGGTGTTCCTCGTAGATATCGCGAGAATCTTCTTTCTTGAGTCTAAATGACTTCGCTTGGGATCCGCTTGAAATCTTGCGCATACACCTACAAGCATAAGTTATATCGAGTCGGCTAGTCGTTAAATATAACAAAGAACTAATAACGGCTCTATAATCGGTAGAGTTAACGTAAGCTCCCTCTTTGTCTAGATCGATTTTAAAATTCGTGTTCATGGGGATTTTGGTGACTTGCTTTGAGTCACGGCCCGAATCTCTTGAGAAGATCTCGAGTGTATTTGGCTTGATTGATGAAGATTCCTTCGGTGATTGCTTCACTTGAAATCCAATGAAATAATTCATCTCTCCCATCATGGACATCTCGAATTTCTCTTTCATCATCTTCTCGAACTGGCCGACATATGATCTCGTTTACCGCGTCGAAAATGATGTCGTCCACGTAGATTTGCACCGGTAGGATGTCATCTCCCGACTTTAAGTTGAATAGGGTGTGATCTCTTGTCCTCTTCCGAAAACATTTATGAAGTAGAAAGTCTGATAGGGTATCATACCAAGCCCTGGGTATCATACCAAGCCCTGGGTATCATACCAAGTCAGTAAACTCGATGTCCTCGTGAAAGCCGGGCGGTTGTTCCACGTAGACTTCTTCCTTCGATGCCGTTCGAAAAAGCCGACTTTACATCCATCTGATAGACTTTAAATCCTTGATGTGTTGCATAAGCTAGGAATAGACGAATGGCTTCCAATCTAGCGACTGGAGCGAATGTTTCATCAAAATCAATTCCTTCTGCCTGACTGTATCCCTTTGCAACTAGTCGTGCTTTATTTCTGACAATGACGTTGTTTTCATCTCGCTTGTTTTTGAAGACCCACTTAGTACCAATCACGTGCTGATGTCTAGGTCTGTCTACAAGCTCCCAAACTTCATTTCGAACGAACTGGTTCAGCTCTTCTTGCATGGCGATGATCCAGTCAGCTTCATTAAGTGCGTCCTCTATCGATTGAGGTTCTCCTGTAGACAAGAAACAAGAATATAGTGAGCTTTCGCCTTGATTTAATCTCGATCTTGTTCTTATCGTCGCTGACGGATCTCCTATTATGAGATCTGAAGAGTGAGCATCTAGCCAAGATCGTCTGAGTCTGCCTTCTTCTTCTGATACAACTTCTGCAGAATCAGTAGGAGTGTTAGGCATTTCAGTAGTACTGTTCTGAGATTGCAGTATTTCAGTAAGAAGATTAGGATCTACTGAGTTTCCGTGTTCGGGGCACCTTAGTTGGGAACATTAATCGTTCCCCCCCGAGTTTATATTCTCGGTAGAGGTCTCGGTTACCACGGGGGCTTCCTCATCGACCGATGTTACTCGTTGTTGATTCCGTTCGGTAGAATCAACTAGGTCGCCTACATCGACCGTTGGTTGAGTCCGGGTTTGTTCATCGTCCGACTCATCAACCCAACAAAGTTGGATCTTTTCGGCTTTATCGGTAAGTCCGAGATCCCGTAGCTTGTCTGCCGACATTATCGCATTTGTCTCTCGTATCTTTCTCGTTCTCGGTAACAAATTCATCAAAAACAACATGAGGGCTTTCCTCCACACAAAGAGTCCGATAGTTAAAGACTCTGAAGGCTTTACTGACTCGAGAGTATCCTAAGAAAACTCCTTGATCAGATTTGCTATCAAAGACCTTCAGCTGATCTTTCCCGTTATTGTGGATAAAGCAAGGACAGCCAAAAATATGGAAATGAGATATAGAAGGAATTCTCCCTTTCCATAATTCATATGGTGTCTTCATGTGTTGCTGAGTGAGTAGTGAGCGGTTCTGAGTATAGCAGGCGGTGTCAGTAGCATCAGCCCAGAACTTCGAGGGTAGTCCAGAGTCTGCGAGGAGCGTTCTTGCTGCTTCTTTAAGTGTTCTGTTCTTTCGTTCAGCAAGTCCGTTCTGCCGAGGGTGCGCGCGGCCGATGTCTCGTGCTTAATTCCCTCTTTATCGCAAAGACGCCTTAACTACCGAGTTTAGAAACTCGTTCCTCTATCCGAGCGAATTCTTTGAATCTTGATGTCCTTTTCCACACTGAGCTTCTTCAGCAGATTGGGCAACTCAGTTTGAACATCAGACTTATTGGCGATGAAGATAACCCAAGTATATCTCGAATAGTCGTCAATAACGATGAGGGCATACTTCTTGCCTCTTATAGTCACTGGAGAGACTGGCCCGAATAGGTCCATGTGCAGCAGCTGAAGGATTCCATCAGTGGAAGGTGACGGAGTAGGTGGATTGCTATTCTTTGTTTGCTTTCCCTTCGGACATGCTTCACGGTTTCTATCTTTGATAAACGATTCGTTGGGCGATCCTCGACTTTGGAGTTCTTGGCTAGCTTGTTCATGGTCTTGAAGTTCAGGTGGTCGAGTCTTTTGTGCCATAGCCATCCCGACGACTTGTCACCGATTTTGTACGTGCGAGTAAGCAAGCCTCGGGTTCTCGCGGTTTTCCGGTTTGCAACATAGATGTTCTTCCTCTGCGAACCCGATAACACTTGTTTTCCCCGTAGATTTGTCAACAACATCACGAAGCCGGCGTCAAAGATAACTCCGTTAAGATTATCACGCAATTGATCGACGAAAGGAGATTATGTTGAAGTCCTTCAACATATGTTACTCTTGGAACTGAAGCAGTCCCAATGTTCAGTGTTCCGTATCCCCTTGTGTAGCCTTTTGAGTTGTCACCAAACTCAATTATGGGACCATCTTCTTGTATGTAGTTGGTCAGCAGGCTCTTCTGATACGTCATGTGTCTTGAGCGGCGCCGTCCACTATCCATGGGTCCTTATACACCGCGCAAAACGAAGCATCTTTAGGTACCATTTGGTTCGGTTGGGTCCTTCTTGGTTAGTGGGTGATTTCGGAACCCAAATCTGTCTCGGGACCTTAGAAGTCTGAGACTTCTTCTTCTGAACCTTGTCAGCTTTCTTCTCCACAGGACTTGGAGATACTGACTTTCTGCTGATGATTTTGGGTTCAGGCGCTTTCTTCTTCTGAGTCTTTGCGCTTCTCCCCGACCACAGGGCTCATAATAGTACGAGCCGTCTTCGAGCCGGGTGCTCATACAGTGGCTCCTTGTACTGTTCTACCCATCTGACCTTCTTGGTTCCCCCTGAGTTTGATCTCGGTGTCCTGGGGCTGGAACCTTTGGTCAGTTGTTTGTTCTGCTTGGCTGAGGTGCGATTACTTTCTGTTTGTTCTTCGCCTGAGGTGTGGTGTCAACAACTTGCACCTTTCCTCTGACGAACCTATCAGCCAGCGTTGCCTGAGCTTTTGGAGGTAGAACCTTCGTGAGTATAGCCAAGGCCTTCTTTCACAGGCGGTTGGCCGTTGTGCTCGAGCATGCTTTCTAGCTTCTCCTTAGCTCCCGTGTATTGTTCGGTCATCGGTCCTCTCCGGACCTCATCACTTCTACGTGGTATTTCTTCACCTTCGACTCTCTCCTTTTCTCTTTGGTATTTGAGAGCCATCGGTGCGAGTTGGTCGAGAGCGGATATTTCGAGGTCTTTGTATCTGCAGCAGCCTCTTGCTTTGCCGGAAGAAATATTTTTGCCTCCGGTTTCTTGACCGTTGCCTTGAAGGCATGATCGAACCGTGTGTCACCGGAGCACTCGGCAAAGACTTTTGAGGTAGACTATACTCAACTTCCTCCGTCTTTAATTCCGAAAATATAACATCGGGAGTTAGAGCATTAAGATCGGAGCGACGTAAATAAGTAGCAAAAGGAAGCCACTTCGTCGAGGTAGCGCTCTTATGATCTTTGTGTTCATCTCTTTGTTTGAGAACACTTTTCCCGGCCCGTTTATCACATTGACTTGATTCGTAAATCGACGCTCGGCTCGTCAATGGTTTCACTTGGGCTCCATCGCAAAGGCTTCGAACTTCGAAGCTCTAATTCGAGCTTGTTTTCTTTGATCCGAGAAGTTCCTTGGCTTAGTACAGCCCGGGCGTCCCAAAGTTCCTTCGCCGTTTTGCAATCTCGCACCCTCCCGAGATGTGAGTCACTGAGCGTTGTCAGTATAGCATTTCGTGCGACTCGGTCGAGGTTATGCAGTTTTTTCTCTTCAGGAGTGAAGGCAGATTTGTCCTTGGGAATCTTCGGACCGATTCGAGCTCCTTCACCTTCCACATCGTGGCCCGAACACCGTCTATCATTGGAATGATGGGTCCGGTCTCCGATGACGTCATCATGCTTTCGTCGTGCGGCGACGTAAGGTGTGCCTCTATTCTTACACGACATACCGTGAAGTTCTCTATCGAGAACATCGGCACCATCCTGATACTTGACATGTCAGACATTATGCGTACGAGTATAAGGATGAATGAAGAGATGCCTTGTGCAGAGAAAACGTTTTCAGGATCTGTTCGAGAAGACCCGTAATACAGAACAGGTGATCAGTAGAACACTGTGTGCTCTGATACCAATTGTTGGTCCGGAGACAAATATCAGGTGTAGAGGGGGGGGTGAATACACCTGAGTACAGTTTCTTTTTCTCGATGAAGGTCAGCTGAAGCTGTTAGTTGCAACTGATGAGCAGTGCCAAATACAACCTTCGATCGCGGGTCAGAGTGGGTCAGCTACTGAGCTCTCCTACTGACTTTTGTCAGTACTTCGAAACTCAGTTGAAGACTTTAGCGTGTGGATAAGTGTGGGGCCCGGAGTTTGTCTCTTTTTGAAAATGTGTTTTCGCAAATTAAGTTCTTTTGGCTGTGCGACTTTTGAAATACGTTTTATGCAAACTTACGATTTTCAAAGGTTTGTATGCAATAAAACAGTAAAGAACACAAGCAATTTAACGTGGTTCGGATACGCAAGATCCTACGTCCACGGTCCTGAACAAGGCAGGATAACTTGTTGATTAATCTGAGCAAGTCTCAGTAAGGAAACCGTGCACTAGACATATCCTTCTAAGTTATAGTCCTTAGCGACTTTACAATTCAAACCTAAGTTCGAAAGGGAGCGAAACAATCTCCAACTAAGAAGGAGTTCTTACAATAAGAACAATTCACTAAGTGTGAACTCCTTCGAATCTAAGCTATAAATATGGCAATGAGCTTAGGTAGAGAAGAAAGGGATCTAAAGACTTTAGAGAGAAGAACCACAAAATATTCTAATAAATGCAGATTCTTCGCTGGATGTTCTGATGAGTTTGCTAGAGTGTTTCAGAGCTTGAGCGATTTTCCCTTTTGAATTTCGTTGTTCTGTGTTTCGTGTTTTGGTCTTGTGTGTTTCGCGTGTGGAACTTCAAATTTTTCTCTATTTATAGATGTGAGCTATGGCATATGTCCGTTGGAGACGACGATGCCACGTGTCACAAGCTTCCAAAGAAAACGGTCATAAATTCGAACTTGTTGCGGCGGGCGATTAATTATCGTACATGAGAGCACCTTTACTGCAGGGAGCGGGTAAGGCGTTGTCGGCTTCTCATTGGTCGAGGTTTGTGGTTGGTGAGAATGTCGAGTTGACCGTTCAAACAACCTCGTATGATCTTCTACTTGAACTTTCGAAAAGACTTAAGTAGGCTGGGTCGCTTTTACGTCGGATACGATGAAGCGCAAAGTCTCTGTCTTCTTCGACCGAGTCAGCGACAAGGAATGTAGCTTCGAGTAGGTCACCGGTGCGGCTGCGAAGGTCCTGGGCTTGCATGAGTTCTTCTACTGATGACTTATCATTCTTTGGGTTGGCCTCTGCCGAGGTCTACTCGCCGATGCGCCGTCTTCTGCGAGGTCTAGTCAGGTCTGATCGAAGAACGCATAGCGATTACACGATGACGTGGGGTTCCGAAAAGTTTCTTCGACGGAAGATCGGTTCGACAATTACCCCGTACAGGACTTAGACAAAAATATTAAAAACGATTACATCAAGTCTAACCTATACATCAGCTAATCCTAACGACAAATTATACTACTGATATCAGCTCGGTTTTGAGATCTTCAATTCCATAGTACTACTATGATTTCCCCCAATTTTCTTTTAACCATGAACAGCTGAGTATCATCTACTGACTCATATCCAACAACAACAACAACAACAACAACAATAATAATAATAATAATAATAATAATAATAATAATAATAATAATAATAATAATAATAATAATAATAATAAACCTATTAAACTACTCACTTATTTTAATAATAATATTTTTTAGAATAATAACATGATTGTTTAAGAAAAATAATAATTATTATATTGTTATTATTTTTCATAAATAAAAAATAATAAAAAGACAAATAAATTAAAATGTTCAATTAATTTATAAAAATATATTAACTACAAATTAATAATATTATTAACTAATTATTATTCTATTTTTAATAATAATAATAATAATAATAATAATAATAATAATAATAATAATAATAATAATAATAATAATAATAATAATAATAATAAATACTTTCCTTGAACCAAAGAAAAAGAATACCTATTCGGAACAAGGAAAAAGAATACACAATTATTACACTATTTTTCTTATTTCTAGGATTCTGATTACTTTCCTAATATTTTGTTAAAATTGAACAAAACACAGAATTTTAAAATCTTGGAATCAAATTACTTTCCGTATAATACCAAACACATGATTTTAACAATTTAGAATCAGATTACTTTCCTGAGGCAGAATCATTGCCAACCAAACGGGGCCTTAGAGTATTATTTTGAACGCGAAATGACATGGCACCATTTTCTCATATTCTAAACTATGGGCCTCTACAATAAAACCCCTAAATCACCCTCTCCTAAAAGACCAAAATCCTCCACATTTCCCATTTTTGAGTAAAAAAGATTAGGGCATTAACGTGATTTAATTAATGACGAATTTTGAAGAGGAAAAACATGTACTATGATATAAATATGAAAAATTCTACCCTAGACGATCTTGTGGTGTAAAATAATGTCACCTCACTTGTTTTTCAAAATAAAAAACACTTAGGGGCCGTTTGGTTGGACCGGAGAAATGGAATCAGGAATCAAAGTAAAGGTCTCATTCCATTCCACGTGTTTGGTTCGTAATAAATCGGAAAGGAATGAAACCTCATCCCCCTCTCCAACCCCCTCAATTCATACTTTCTCAAACCCTTAGAATTGGGGGGTTTGAGATTTCATTCCTCTCCACCCTCTCTCTCGTTTTCTTTTCCCTCACTTTTTTTCTTCTCTCTTCTCTTCTTCTCTTCCAACTCTCGCTTCCAACTCTCGGCGCCGCTCCACACTCCACACCACCATCTTCGCCGCCGCCCTCTCGCCGCCGCCGCCGCCCCTCTTGCCGCCGCCGCCGCCCCTCTCCAACCCCTCTCATAATTTGGTAAGAAATTTTCCCTAATTTTGCCATCGGTTTGCACTGAAATTGGTGGTCTGGAGGCTGAGCTTGATTTTATTTTGTCTTTGAAATTGGTGGCTTTTGTACCGAATCGGTAGTGTGGATTTACGAATTTCGAATCGGTAGTGTGGCTTTTATTTTGGTCTGAGTCGGTAGTGTGGCTTTTATTTTTGTCTGAGTCGGTAGCTTTTATCTGAGTCGGCATGTGAGTAAATTTCTCTTCTGAATTTCTTGTGGCCATCTGGGCGACGTGTTTCTGTATTGAATTTCTTCTTGGTGGCTTTGAAATTGGTGGCTTCTGTATTGAATTTGGTGGCTTCTGTATTGAATTTGGTGGCTTCTGTCTTTGAAATTGGTGGCTTCTGTATTGCTATCCGTTCGGCTGGGAGAAGGCCGTGGATTTTATTGCTATCATTCTTGGATTTGTGTCTAATTTCATTCTTGGATTGTAATTCTGTGCATTTCGCTTGCTTCATTCTGTGTCTGATTTCGCTTGCTTTGGAACGCAGTTTGGAGATATTATGAGTCATTCATACTGTTTTAACTTCAATGAGTCATTTTGTGATAATGGAGCTTTGTTAGTTTCTAATTCTACTTAATTCTACATTCTGGCTTCATTATGTTTCTTTCTTAGTTCCATTTTGTCATTTTCATTATTTAGATGGATTCACAAAGTGGGAGAGGAAAAAACAAGCGTTTTTGGAGAAAGGATGAGGAAGAAACTTTACTTAATTGTCTAATGGAACTAAGTGTAGATCCATGTTGGAAGGGAGAAGGAGGTTTTAAGAATGGTTTCACAAAAAAGGTCGAACAAATGATGAATGTGGTCCATCCCCGTTGTGGGTTGCTAGCGAGACCCTCATATTGAATCTAAAGTGAAATGGTTTAGAGAAAAGTATGTTGTAGTTAATGAGATGTTGAGCAAAACATCCGGTTTTCAATGGAATGATGAGAAAAAGATAGTGCAGTGTGAAAGACAGGCATACGACGACTTCTGCAAGGTAATATTAAGGATAGGATCAAGCAAAACATTAATTCTGATGATGATGATTTTGTTTTATTTGCTAATATTAATTCTGATTTTGTAGACACACCCCAAAGCACGCGGATTGTGGAATGTGTCTTTTCATTTTCTCGACAAGTTAGAGGTTATTTTTGGTGTTGATAGAGCAAATGGGAAGAGGTGCGAGCTCCCAACCGATTCCGTGAATAATATGGAAAAAGAAAGTATCAACCTTGGTGATGATGATGATGGTGATGATGAATTTAGTGTTGGGGTGCTTCAACAAATAATGAAGTTGAATAAGATCGACGTCCTAGCAAGAAACAAAAGACACAATTCAATTCAAGTGGGAAAGGGAAATCAAGGATAGGATCAAGCATACACTCGGAGGACCTCGATCATCTTAACCGCATGACTTCTGATTTTGCAGGTTTTATGAACCACATTAGTGGTCATCTTGGAAGCATGGCAGCAACCATGAGTAACAACTACGAACTTGAGCTTAAGACAGCTGACGAAGTGCGAGCTTCTCGACGGGGTTTGGCGAAGGAGATGGATGCTATTCCCGGATTGACTAAAGCTCAAGGATTTAGAACAGCAAATTTGATAGGAGAAAGGCCAAGTATGATGGATATTTTCTATTCCCTTGATTCGGTCGAGTCAAAGAAGGAATATGTCCTTGAGCTTCTCAAGTTTGATTAGATTATATCGGATTTAATTATGTATGAATGATTTATGTTTATGTTTATGTATGACTGATTAGTATGGTTTTATTTAAATTTATGTAAGACATTATCATTTTATGTTCAATTAGATTTTTTTATGTTAAAATTTTATTTTTTTTGTTTCAAAATGTTATAATATATAATAGAATATGATATTTTATGTACAAATTTATTTAATAAATTTATTAAGTTGATTCCATTCTTTCAGTCAAACCAAACATGTTTTGGAATCAAGTTCATTCCTGCTGCAACCAAACAACTGTTTTCAGGAATCATTCCTTCATTCCATACCTCCAGGAATGATTCCTGATTTCGATTCCATTCCTTTCTGTCAACCAAACGGGACCTTATAAAATTCGAAATGTGATGTGGCATTGCTTTACACTTACCATAAGATCTACAAAATCTGGTATAGGGTAGAAATTTTCATATAAATATGGTTTAAGGCACAAATACAAAAACGATTGCACCAAATTTGACTGCGGATTTGCAAATAAATTCTTTACCCCTGCAACATGCTCCGAGTTTGTCGCTGCGCTCCTACTATTCAAAGATTTCCTTTTTCTTCCAAATTATTCTGAAAAATCAGGCCCTTTTCGGAGAAATTGAGGAGCTCCTGGAGATGGTTTCTTATTTCATTTTCGTAAATCCGAGAGGCATAATCTGATTGCTGTACCCGAAAATTCATAGAATATTTTTTTTATTTTTGAAATAAATGTCTGAATTGGTGGAGCGGACTGGCCGGCAACAGCAGCGCTACGAGGATGGTTACCGCCTCATTGCTGGGTATATATTGATTGCAGATTTTGTTTTCCTTGCATATCGACGTTTTACATGCGTGGATATAAATTAATGTGCTTTTTGCTGCATGAGGAATTTAGTATGATTAGTTTAATCTGGGGGGGATTGGAGTTGTTTTTGTGGTGTTGTTTGCAACCGTATGGTTTGCTGGAATGCGAGCCATATGAATTTTGAGAGTTTGAGGTTGATTTGGTTGTCTTGGTGGTGTTGGATGCTGGGGCTTGAACAAGTGACTGAAATTGGGATAAGTTTTCTGCGGATTTAAATGGTGGAAGTTTGGTCAAGTGAGCCAGGGTTTGTTAATGGTGATATTGAGGAAGAACGGCACATGGAATTGGACGTGATATTCGTTCCATTTGTTTGTTTTCCGTTATATATATATTTAAATAAATTCGTGCATTTCCAAGATTACTTTAACTTGGATTACTTTCAGGAAAAGGATGACGAGATAACAAATTAACAAATAATGTTTATTTGTTTTCATTTTACTTGTAATTCTGACATAGCATCCTGTCACACATTCGACGAGCCTAACAAATCTGAGAACTTGTATGCGATTTCACATTTTATAAAGTCAAGTGTCTTCTTGTCTTTTGCCAGGTGCATGAAGTTACTTACTATTAGGCTTTGTGTGATGATATGAGGTAGTCAAATGGCGGTATACTGGCTTGTATAGCAAGGAAAGAGACTAGATGAGCTAATCAAACCATTGAACTTACAAATCTAAAAAGAATAATCTAAAAAGAGACTAGAGGCTAAAAGGTTTAGAAACAACAGTTATAGCAACATCAATCTCGTGTGCTCGTTTCACTTATATATGGATGCCTACCTCTAGGCCAGTAGATGTATAATGATTTCAAAAGGTATCTATTGTAATAGTGTCTATTAGTTTCTTGAACTACTATGCATGTGTCCAAATGTCGGGAAGAAGCTAATAGGCATTCAGATATTTCCTGAAATTTTCCTATTTGATTTCTTAGCTCTGGCACTTCGCAAACTTTGTTAGTATAATAATACATCATAAATTAACTCTAATAATAAGATTCCATTCCAGGTGTATTCCCTTCAAATATAAGAATTTGGAACATAGTGGTGGTGAACATGAGAAGGTAATAGAAGTGCTGATGATCACTTCAACTAGCGGACCTGGTCTTCTGTTTCCAAAGGTTAGACTTGCTACCTTGTTTATTTTCAGATTATTGAAAGTAAATTGATACAACAAATTTGAGCTTATATGTGTCTTACTTAATGTAAAATGTTCTGGCTGTTGCTAAAAGTTAGTTGGTGTCCCTGGCCTGTCCTTTTATATGAAGCATTCTGAAAAATCTCCAAACCTAATTAGGTCCTTCATTTAGTCCTCCTTGGCCTGTCATTTTATACGAAGCATTTTGGCTGTTATATTGCTTGCTTTCAGTATCTTTCTGTGCTGATATTATATTTAGTTCTTTGTTTTTGGATATAGTGAAATTACTCATTACACAACCTGAAGTTGGCATAAGGGTGACTGTTACGGGCCTTTTTATGTTCTTGAACTTGAGGTTCTGTAAAGAATGATTTATCTATGAATTGGGAAATGTGGATGAGAAGAATGCAAGAAACCTGAGATAAATTCATTATAAACTCTTTACCTTTATTTTCCCTTAGCCTTTCATATTATTTTGAACAAATATGTTATCTATCTCCTGTCCTTTGTGAGCTTTGCATGGGCATTTTGGTGAGTTGTAATTCCTGTTTTATTCTTCCCGTCAAATGAAATATTGATTTTGCGGTTATTGCATGTGAGGTCTTAAGTATCTCGTGTCTTTTGAAGAGCTTTTTGGAGCACATTTAGATGGACCTATTCTCCTCACAAGCTGTGATGGCTCTAGCAAAAGCTTGTGAGAGGGAAAAAAGCACGAACTAATTACTTTTTCAAAGTACTTGAGTGGCTTATTGTGATTTTTGAGGAAGTTTGATTGTTTAGACAGAATGTTTTGTCAGTTTTAGGATATCTTGTTTTCATCCAGTGCAATCTTGGATCCTGTTGCATAATTGGATTGAAAATATCGCGCCCCTGTTTCTCGTGTGCATTTTTAATAGTATAATGCAAATTTCTGAATCATCTGTATCAAAACATCCCTTCTACTCATGTCTCTGTTGATCTTCCTTGTAGGGTGGATGGGAAAATGATGAGACAGCTGAGGAGGCAGCAGAAAGGGAAGCCGTGGAAGAGGCTGGAGTACGAGGGGATTTAGTGGTATGCAACAACACTTTTCCTTCTTTAAGTACCTCGTTCCACGGAGGCATTGCATTGACGTTTTTTTATGATTCAACATTTTGTATGATACAAAATTAACAATCTTCTACAGATTTGAAAAACAAAACAGCTTTTTTGAGTTTGAGATCTCTATTTATGTGTTGGAGGTGATATTTCTGGGTTCTACAAAATGAATGCAAAAAGGTAGAGTTGCCACTTGCCAGATTTGGGAGTAAAGTAAACATTGCCAGTTTATGGTTGACAAGTACTTGCTTCACTTCACCTTTTGTTGTTGTTCCCTTATCTATTTGATTAAGAATTAATTAGAAGACCGTGTCCTCTTTTATGGGTTCCATAACGTCTTATTTAGAGTGGAGACCTTTTATATTTTATGTGCTATAGCCCAAAGAAGCTTGTGATAGGATACGATAAATAGGTACCAGTTAATTAGAAAACCAAGTTGAAAAGAATTTAAAAGTGTTAGTCTGGTTTTGTATTGACTGACATCTCAGTTGTAATGTTCATCCTTCTGTTCCCGTCACATTACATGTCTAGGAAGTGAGAAAAGTCATCATATATTCTATATCTGATAATAATTCATTCTGCTTTGCTGCTGCCTCTTCTTTTTTAATAAATTGAGATTTCTTTCTTTTTTTTTTTTTTTTTTTTTTTTTTTTTCCTGTTGTGATCTTGGTACTCTTTTCTGAATATCCGTAGTATGACTATGTCACTAGTCCATCTAAACCTTATTATTTTGTTTGCAGCATTTCCTGGGATGCTATCCATTCACGAGTAAAACTCTCCAGGATTGTTATAGCCCAGAAGGTTTATGCAGAGCAGCAATGTATGCCTTGCATGTGAAGGAGGAACTCGAGTCGTGGCCTGAAAAATGCCACCGACAAAGAAGTTGGTTGAGTATCCCCGACGCCATTGAATGCTGCAGACATGCTTGGATGAGGGAGGCTCTTGAAAATGGATTCTCCAAGTGGTTTGCTGATGGTATGACCACTACTTTGCCCAGCAAAGAGTACTTCCCAAATTCGTCGACAGATTAGCATCTAGATTCTTTAGAAACACTAGTATATGGTACCGTATCCAAAACGGGTTTCTGGCATCAGTTTGATTTTAAGTGTATATTCCATCCAAAACGGGTTTCCTTCTTGTTTGATCATCCGCATAAGTCATAACTCATTATTGCAGCTGAAAATAAAGAAGACAGTTCCTCGAGTTGGGACATGATTAATAAACTCAGTGAGTTAATGAATCGAGGACAAGCATACTATTCAAATGCCTGTCAAATTTTGATTTTCTCCTCTCAATTTAAGATTCAATAACGAGTTTTATCCATTAGGCATTCACAAGAACCGTTGTGTTGCTCCTCATAATCAATTAGTATACTTATATTTCGGTAGCTAGAAAATTGTAAAAAAAAAATTAAAAAAAAATCGCAAAGTACATATAATCCTATATTTTTCTTGTAAATGAAAATCCCACTACTAAGTACAAATGACACAGTAAAAGTGTATAAAGAAGAGAAGAGATTAATAGTAAACAAAATCATCATTTTTAAAACTTGATTATATATAGAATTATTAACATACTGCAACTTTCATGATGATTTTATTTGCAAACTGATCCATAACAAATGGTCAAAATGAGCTCATTATTAAGATTTCAAATCTAAAAGCTGCAGACTAACGAGTGTTTAAAGAAACTAAAGAGAATATTACTAATTTATGTAAGATTAGAAAAATAAGAGAGAGAGAGAGAGAGAGAGAGAGAGAGAGAGAGAGAGAGAGAGAGAGAGATTTGATGTAGAATGAAGGGAAGGAAATTAGTATGATGGATACATACACATATATCTTCCACTGGTAATGGTGGTGAGTACATATTTAGTACTATTACTCTCTGGTTTTTACTCATTAAACTCTCTGCTATGCATGTGCATTGGGCAACGTTGGTATTCATATAAAGGCTTATTTAATAAGTCATATCAACATCAGAAACCTTTTATATGGACTACTGCGCCCACTCCTATTCATTCTCTAGGTTATTGTTTCTTATGAAAATAAAATAAAAAATACTAATAATGTATATATCTAACGTTTCATAAATAATATCCCCAAAACTACGGTTTACTGCAACCTAACACAGACTTTTCTAATTATGAAACCAACTTATGCATCTGTCTACAAAGCTAAAACACATGCATGCACGATGTCTCTCTCTCTCTCTGTGTGTTCATTTGTTTTATAAATAATTGTATTTCTCAGCTAACCATCATTAATGTGTTTATCTTATAATACAAAACATAAGAGAGAATAACAAAAAATTGGATTTGATAAACACGAATTAGTTTAGAAATTCAAAATAAAATAAAAATTAGTCTACAAGCTTAGTGTATAGAGCTTAGAATAAGTTTTGGATCTTCATTCAAACTCATTGAGATTTAGCCAGTGTGCACGTTAGATAACATCTGTTGGTTTTCCTGTGAGCACATTTGTCAATCACTTCAAGAGAGTGTTTTTGCAATAAAATGCTAGCTATACCAATTCTCATCCTTTGAATCCTTTAATTACATAAACTCAACCATGCTAATTAAGATTTATAACCAATACAATTCGAACTCGTGAAATTTATCTTATTAACACTATATGGGCCGGTTCGGACATTTTGGGGGCCCTGTGCTAAAGTAAAATATCAGACCTCATTATACTAAAAAAAACTAAATTTTGTTAACGTAAAATATAACACAAAAAACTAAATGAGAGTAAAGAGACGAAGAGAGTCAAGGGTTCGCTTGCTGAGTTAAATGTGAAATATATCTGGGTTCATTTGTTCTTATTTTTAGATAGGATAATTTAATACGTTAAATTTAGATTAGGATTTTGCTAAAATTAATTTGAGCCGTATTTATTTTTCTCCAAATTTATATTTTGCATTGGGTGGAGAATAAAGAATTGAGTTTATGACTAAATAATGTAAAACATGAATTGAGCCATAAAAAATACATTGTAAAAATAACATTGAACTTTTTAAAAAAACAAAATAAGGGCCCGGATTTGGATCCTGTGCGGGTGGGCTTCCTGCACATGCCCAACAATGCCCCTTATATATGACATTATAGGTATATAGGATGATTTATACTCAAGTTCTTCATCTGAATTCCTTGACCAACGCATAATTATGATTAGCCATTAGAAGTTAAAAGAACATTTGATTCTCTCTTGCATTATATAATACGCGAAAAAAAAACAATGTGCCTAAACAAGAACTATATAAATTATTGAATAAACCATAGCTTTCTTAATTTCTCAAATGTCTTCATCTTGATCAACGCTATGCTTGTAAGAAATTAGACGTGAAAATTAATTACCACCACAAATTCTTCACATAAATTGCTACGCATTAATCATTTCGGAGATTTTTTTTTTTTATTGTTTTATACATTTCTTGGGATTTTATATTTCTATATCCATTTCAAAATTGTTTTAAAATTTGTAATTAATATTTCAATATGAGGGAAACCTAGGCAATCTGTTTCAAGCAGTTCTTAAACTCCAAAGTCAATCAAGCTAGCAGGACAAATTTACATTAACCATTTTGAAGCCCCACCAACATTAAAATAACAAACCCTCCAACAATCAAAACCAACAAGATTTTACTAAAACCATCAAGAAATAACAAGAAGAAACACATGAAATCCACCAATGCAAGAATAATGGAGTTACATAGCACCTAGACTTTTGAAGACATCAAGATGAACATCTTCACTCCACAGACTAGAATCCGCTAGCCCTTCAAAGCTATCGTCGATCATCATCATTTGATCGCCGTACGACCCGGATGTGGTGGATAGATCCGACCCTCTTTGTGCCGCTAGTAGTCCACCGCCGCCTCCCGCCGCCACTGCATGAGCATTGCCCTCCACCGAGGCTAGAGTGACCTCCTCTTGGTGGGCACCGACACCATTGGCCGCCGTGAAGCGGGAGTAGTCGGTTACGTCGGCGTCTTGGCCGGTGAGCTCTTGGACTAGGGCTCGGAATTCGGAAGCAGTAGCTTTGAATTTGATAGGGTTTGTGATGTACACAACTTTCAGCGGCGGCTGCTTCTTTTTCTTGGGCTTCTTGTCTGCCCTTTTTTGGCTGGATGTGAGTGTGTTGTCCATGGCTTGTTTTGTCGCAAGAATTCTATATATGTGAAATCTTACAAGGGTTTCGCAGGAAGGAATGGGAATTTCATGAGAGAGAGAGAGAGAGAGAGAGGGGAGGAGCAGTGAGATTTGTTCTTGATAGAGGTAAGAGAATGAAAGTTAATAAGCCAATAAAAAGGAGTAGAAATTGACAGTTGCAGTTCCATAGTGCAATAGGAAAGCGAGTATACAAACAAAATTTATATGTGCTCACAATGGATCTAAGATTTTTTTTTTTTTTTAATTTGAATAACGAAATTTAGAATTTAGAGGTTGTGAATATGCAATTTCGCAGTCGAGGGAGGAGAGAAAAGGGCAAAATAGTAATTTTTATAAAAAAATAAATTTAGTGTGGTGGCCTCTGTTGGGCATTTCCTATATCCGCCACGGTATGCTCACTTATGCGTTGATATAAGTTTTCTAAAATATTAGTATTATTTGTCAATCTAACAGATTATGAATTTCAACTAGATGAAAGTAAATATAATTCATGTAGAAAATAATTATATTAGTTTAAGACAAATCAAAAAGTAGGGTGCGGGTAGGCGTCAGAGAGGAATTTGGATAAGTGTAGAAAAAACGACGCAATAATTTCTTAATTTGGCAAATTTGATGGTACTTTTTCAGGTTCAATATTATGGTCATCTTCTATTTCCTTATGGTTGTTTCAAATATTCTCGATAATGTAATTACACGTGTACATATGACACGTAGTTACATTCTCTAGCCATCATCTTCAAATCATATCCCCTCCAATATTATATGTAAGTAATTATTTTATGTGAGGGAAATCGGATATGATATACCCCTCCCCTCCGACCCGTTATTGTTATCCTATTTTCCTAATCGGATTATCCCGCTATTTCTATTCTCTTTTCTAAAATAGCAAAAACTATTCTTAAAGAAAAAATGAAATGGGTTCCTCCTACTTAATACTCATCCTCACATTTTCATACTCTTTCTCTCAAAAAATCTATCTCACACGATTTTCGTTCCACTACGTACTCGGAAATTTATAATTTTTAACTTTTTGAAAACTTAAGATTATTTCTTAAAATACAATATGAAAAAAAACAGAAAAAAATTCGATTGCCTCAACTATGCCCTGCAAAAATTTGATAAATTCACATTTTTTTCTATCAAACACTCCTCGAAAATTGTGTTTATTTCTTAATACAATTAAAACTCATAAAATATACACTAAAATAAAATTTCTTAATCTCCGTGCCGAAACCAAAGGGGACAGAAATAGCGGGACGGAGGGAACATATTTTTTGGTGACACAAAACTCTATTTAAGACATGTATTTCATAGATTTCGTTCATTTGTAATAATATATAAATACACTAAACTAAAAACATGCTTAGCAATATTTTAAAAAATAAAAGACTTTACAACGACCTCAACCGTTAAATATTTTAAATCCTAATGAAATGAAAAAGTTATCCGTTTTAGTTATTTGTATGAGCACTTAGATGAATTATCCATGATGTTATTTGATTTTTAATTAATTAATGAAATTAAGTACTCACGATAAACGTACAAAGTGATATTTTATAATACATATTCTTCCTCTCTCGGTATGGGGAGATTTTAGTATTCGGAGATATAATGTTTTATTTCTTAATATTCTTTCTAACTGTTTGTCTTAAATGTTAACACTTGATATCTATCGGTGGTTTGAATTAAGATTTAGGTGAAACCTATTTAATGTATCGTACAACTATTTATGGTCGGAGTTCTTTAGGGATATATATATCATATATGCCGTTTGCTAGCTTAATTGGTAATTTGTGGAAATTACAGTACAAATGGAACCAATTCTGATCTCTAGCTACTAGCTTCAATTCAATTCCACATTTACACTTCGAATAGAAACAATGTAACTTCAGCAGCTTATTTAAAGTTAGTATGTGGGCTCATTAATAACCAAAAAAGCCTATACTTACTCTATATTCCCTGGTTCAATTATAATGTCCAATTTTTCATTTCGGTCATTCCAAAATATAATGTCTAGTTTTCTTTTGGGGTATTTTCTTAAATGCCCAAATTCAGAATCGAAAAGACAAATTTACCCAAAGTTTATAATTGATACACAAAATACTCAACTTGACTGAAATATCCCCACTTTTCAAACTTATCAGTCTGTAAATTCGTTATTTTACTTTGTTCCGTGCGTAAATGATTGGAATCGGGTATCTGAACATCATGCAGAATCCCGCTCGTGTCCCTCTCGCATCCCGCTCAAGCCGCAAAATCCCGCTCATTTCAGCACCGAATCCCGCTCCTCAATCCCGCTCGGCCAGCCCATTTCCCGCTCGCGGTTTGACTTGGCAGGGAGCAGAATCCCGCTCTACCTGCCAAGTCCCGCTCGACTTTTTAACGGAGTGGAGTGGAATCCCGCTCGCGCAATCCTGCTCAACTATTTTGACTTGGCGGGCAGGGCATAATCCCGCTCGTGCAGTCCCGCTCGACCCTGTAAAATCCCTCTTTTTCCATTTCTAGTCCCGCTCGTTCCATTCCTAGTCCCTATCATGAAATTTTATATATTAATACCATGATTGAAGTCCAAAATCGAACACACTCACTCCTCTTTCATTTCATTTTCAATTACAAAATAATTCTGTAGAATTTTGCTTCCTCGTTCCATAAAAAAATGGAAAGTTGGTATAATATTATTGTTCATTTTAACGGACAATTTAACAATTTGTCCGAGTATATTGGCTGTGAAGTTAGAGTTGTTTGCATTCCTGGGAACAGTGTTTGTATCCCTATTTTACGACAGTTCATTCAATACAATCTTAATCCCTTTTCACTTTCGTCAAATTATGAAATTTATTACACATACGTTTCTCGTCATGGTATGACGCTTAGGATTATTCTCGCAACCGATATGGACCTACTTCGTCTTTGTAGTACACAAATCGAGCCGATTTTATTTCTTGAGCACTCCAATGTTCAATCTTATCATACACCCGATGTTGTTGAACAATTTGGTTCAAGGTTCAATTTTGAAGATCAAGCGGGTGATAGCAATCTGGCTGAGAATTTTCGCGAACAGGAAACATTTGTTCGCGACGAGGATACCCATGTTGTGTCCGACTGTGATGAAGAAAATATTTTGGATAGTTTATCCGACGAAGAATACGATGAGGTGTCTGGTGCATTAAATCAATGTACGTTCGGCGACTTCGCGGCATGGATCCGACGGGAAGGTGGTGTGAATCAACTGATATCTATGCTCATGCCGGACAACCGTGTCCTTTCAAGCAACGAAATAATATATATGGTGGCGGCGAAGAAGTAAGTGATGGTTTACTTTCACTTGTTCCTCTCGATGCATCGGATTCACCTATGGTTCGAGATCTAGATCACGTTGTGGACTATCCACTCCGTGAAGGTGCGATACTTTGGGAGAAGGCGGATTTGTTTGCTGCTGTTGCACTTCGGCACATGGAACAAGGTCTCGATTTTAGGGTGGCTCGTTCTGACAGTGGTCGGGTTGAGTATAAATACAGGAGTCGCGATTGCCCATTTTTTCTATGGGCATCGTTTCGCAGAGATGTGTTGTGGATTGTAAACTGCTTGCATGCCAAACATACATGTAATCGAGATTTTTCGCAGACTAGTCCAAGAAGGGTTCGTACAAAGGCGCTCGCTGCTTATGTTGCTCGACGAATGCATCGTCAAAAATCCGTCCTAAAACAAAAGAAATTATAGCAGCTATCCAGGGGGAATTCGGCTTTCAAGCAAGCTATAGTGTTGTTCTATGAGCCCGTAATTGTGATGTGGCGATGATTTTTGGCGGACACTCAGATTCGTTCAAGATGCTTCCTCGTTACCTCTATGTACTGAAAACAACGAATCCAGGTACAATGACTGATCTCGAAGTCGATTCAGAAGATCGTTTCCAACAATTATTCGTTGCTTTTAATATTTCTCGTGCCCCGTGGGTATTTAACCTCCGAGATTTGATTATGGTCGACGCAATTTACTTCAAAGGAAGGAATAAATGAGTGTTATTTGTGGCTGCTACGATAGACGACAACGACGAAATATTTCCACTAGCCTTTGGTGTGGGTCCAATTGAGAACGATTACTCTTGGACGTGGTTCATGTCCCGACTGAGAGAAGCATTTACAATGCCAAGCCATTTAAAGATCATCTCCGATCAACACCAGAGCCTAGCTAACGCGGTAGAGGTTGTTTATCCGGAAGCAGCCCATGACACTTGTTACTATCATCTTCAGAATAAGCTTACATGATATGGTAAGACGCTTATCAAGATGTATCATGATTAGGGGTGTTACGGTATACCGAAAAATCGGTATACCGCACATACCGTACCGAAAAAATACCGAAGATACCCAATTTTTGGTATATCGTAGTTTTCAGTACGGTATCATACCATACCGAAGTTTTTTCGGTATGGGAACGGTATGAGATTTTCCATGCCGACGTATATCACATACCGAAGTTCGTACCGCATATATCTTGTTAAAAAAATTGCAAAAATGTTGGTTATAAGTTTTGAACACGGGTTGTTACAAATATGTCACTCATATCAAACAATCTTAATGTTATATCATAAATTCACTAAAATTACTTAACTTTATTTGAAATAAAGTCACATTATTTATCTATTAAATCATGAAATTGATAAAAATTTATATTTTTCAACTTTATAAACATTAACCTGTAACATTAACAAATTCACACAAAATAAATATATTAATTAATTTTACTGGAAAATAATATTAATAACTTTCTTGACTTTTATTAAAAACATAGATTAAGTTTACGGTATACCATTAAATATTTGGTATACCTTGATTTTTCGGTATACGGAAGTGCGGTACGGTATACCTAAAGAGCGGTATGACAACGATATGGAGATTTGCTATACCGAACTTTCGTTATACCAAACTACGGTATACCGAAATGATTGGTACGATAACGATATGCTTTTTTCCATACCGACCCTTATCGGTACAGTATGTGGTATGGGAAAAATAGTACGGTATACCGTACCGAACATCCCTAATCATGATGCTGCCTATGCATATACGATGTATGATTTCGATCGTGCGATGGAAGGGCTTCGTCAAGCCTATCCTGAGGCATACGAGAAGTTAATGGATGTCGGACCGAAAAGTGGTCTAGATCGAAGTCTCCCGTTCACCGGTACAGTCAGTTAACCTCAAACATAGCTGAATCCATCAACTCGAGGCTGCTCATAGCACGACGTCTGCCGATATGCTCTATGATCGAGGCAATAGGTCACATGGTGGAATAGTGGTGTGACCAACGTCGAGCAAAAGCCATGGCACGAGATAATGCGCTAACAATTACTGCAGAGCTAAAGTTAGCTCTGTCAGAGGACCGTTCACATCGCTTCACTGTTGTGTCAGTGAACGGAGACAAATTCAAGGTTCACGACGGAACGTATCAATGGAGAGTTCAAATCAGCAGAAACGCTTATGAATGTCGTGAGTGGCGGTCCGAAAAAATGCAGCATATGTGGTGTGGTTGGACATACTAGGAGGAAGTGTCTGGGAACGGATGTGCCGGACTCACCGGAGTCGGATGTATTTGAGTATGTCGTAATTTATAATTGTCAAAGTAATCAATGAATTCGTAATTATGTTAATTTGTAATTATGTCATAAGTCGAAATACCCTAAAACATAAACTCGAAATAGATTCAAACAAAATACAAAGTCATAAATCCAAATCAAATATATGAATGAAATACAAATATATGAATCAAATAAGTCATCATAAACCTGGCTTCGTGTAGCACATCTCAAAGATCCTCTGAGCCATCAATCGACGATACACAACTACATTGCCCGAGGTGCTGCCCTACTTGACTGTCGGGTAAGTAGCAATGAATCGCTCCACTACCATGCAGGCCATCGGTCCACAGCTCTTCGAGTCGTGTTGAACCAACTGTTGCTCACGAGGCATAATCTGCACAGTGGACGATCGCGGTTGGGGATCCTGATACCCGAATTCATTATGGACCCAGTACGAGTCGTACTGCAAATAAGGACCAATCAGGTTCACCAGTGGTTTCAACTGCTGAATCCTACGCACTCGGGTATACTCATCGCCTTTGTGGTCAAGCGAATCATAAACCTCAATCCTCCAATGACAAAGGTCAATCCGAACAGTGATCCAGTGATCGAAGCAGAGACATGACAGTAACAACTTCAAAAAAAAAAGAAATAATTAATATGAATAATTTATAATATATAAATAAACAACTAAGCAAAATTAATATAAATACTTACGTATTTGACAGTATACCACTTTTGCGCATTTTCCGTCAAGTTTGCACCGTCAATGTACGCCATGAGGCTTTCATTCGTCGTCCAGAAATGCCGATAGTTGAAGTCCACGTCGTGCATGTCAGCATCCGGATCCGGAATGCATTTCTTCCTATTCGCGCAGAGAACGTTCTATTAAATAAATGGTAAAAATGTCAGTAATTATTTAAATTAAGGAATGGAAATAATTTATTATTACTTACAAAGAAAACCGAATCGACTATTACGGTCTGATGATAGTGGGGCGTAGCCAACACATCGATACCCCCGAGGCTCTTCATCCTCGTCAGCGCTCCTATGTATAAATCCATGGTCCCCTGCTTTAACTCCTTATGAGGATCTTCGTGCTCGTCTAATAGTTTCGGGGGACAGGATAATTCGCAGCATACATGAAACACCATAGTCCAGATGCCCGGTGCTGCCGATAATTTTCAATGACTATGGGAGCGGTCATCATTGGGGCTCCCCACGGGTTATCACGGGGAGTCGTCAATGCCTAAAATTAAATGATCTCAATTAAAAAACAAGCTATAATTAAAAAAATAATTAAATAAAAAATATAAATTATACGGTACTTGATAAACTGAATCAATGGGAAAATCATCGAGCCAATTGTGGTCGGACGACAGGGTCGGCTTGACCCGTACCGGGTTCGCAGACGGTGCACCAACCTCGGGGCAGTGTGCTGAAGGCTGCTCATGATCAGGAGCATAATACTGACGCCAATTGCCACCGTCGAAAGGAAGTGGATGTATGGGTTGTGCACCGTAGGATCAGCTCTGACGAGGCAGACAATCTCCGTAAACAGGGTCGTAATAGTCAAACATGCTCTGGACCGACTCCGGAGCATAGTAGCCACGCTCGTAGACGCTGTGTCGATCCTGCGTCGGTGGAATGACCGGCTGCTCCTCCCTATTATCCGATTCGTCATCCACCTCCATAACCTCAGGGCGGTACACCGTGGTGGCGGCTTTCATTTTTTTTTGCTTTTTTTTTATTTTTTATTTTTTCATTTTTTTAATTTTGTCTTTTTTTCATCTTTTTTGTTTTTTCCTTTTTTTTCGTCTTTTTGTTTTTTCGCCTTTTTCGTCTTTTTTCATTTTTTCATTTTTTCCGTCTTTTTCGCATTTTTTCGTATTTTTTTTTCACTTTTTCGTTTTTTTCATTTTTTTTCGCCTTTTTCGTTTCTCGTATTTTTTTATTTTTTCGTCTTTTTCGTTTTTTCATTTTTTTTCGTCTTTTCGGAAATACAAACAATGACACGATACTTTTTTCGTTTTGAAATACAAAAAATATTTTTTATTTTTTTCCCTTTATTATAAGGACGAGAGTGTCACTCTTTGTATACAAAAGTGTCGTTTGTTCTAAACAATGACACTTTTGTTCGTTTGTTCTAAACAATGACACTTTCATTCGGGACAATTGACACTTTTGTTTATTACGATTGACACTTTAGGTAATATTTCTAGTTATTATACTTCATATTGATTAGTAGATGAAAGTACACGTTCCTCAATTCTGAGTGTCAATTTACTTCAGTGTGATTGACATTTTAAGATAAATGACACTTTCGTTCGTTGTAATTGACACTTTTTTCATAAACAAATGACATTTTTTTTCGAAACAAATCGCATTTTAAAAAAAAATAATTGATATTCTATAAATGATATAAATGACACTTTATTCAAATACAAATGACACTTTTGTTTGTTACGATTGATACTGTAGATAAGTAACAAATGACACATTTATTCATTACAAATGACACGTCTTCCTTATCAAAAAAATTGGAAAAAAATAAAAAAAATTATTTGTTACGATTGACACTTTTGTTTGTTACGATTGACACTTTCATAAGCAAAGAGTGACACGTCCGTCCTTAAAATAAAAGGAATAAAAATGAAAAAAATGAAAAAAATTTTGTTTGTTGCGATTGATACTTTTGTTTGTTACGATTGAAATTTTCGTATGCAAAGAGTGACACGTCCGTCCTTAAAATAAATGGAAAAAAAAAGTATAAAAAAAAAATTAATGATGTCATGTTGATGTTAGCGGGTCAAACACGAGTCAAATTCGGATCAAAGCGGGTCAAAATTGAGTAAGTGGATTATGTTGCATCACAAGTTTTTGCCTTTTTAACATTATAAAAATCTCAACCATTATTTTTAATAAAAAATTCATAATGTCAGTATTCTAGTGACGTGATTTACTCGTACAAACCCTTTGCGCCCACTGCCGACCAATAGTCCAAAAACTATATCTTATACTAATAAATTCTCTGATGGATTCGTAGCCGCCCCGTGGTCATTTCCTTGTTCCCATCAGATCAAACACAATCAATTAAATATTTAATTATTTCAACCTCCATTTCTTCCCAATTTCATTTCAATTAATAATAATAATAATAATAATAATAATAATAATAATAATATACCTAATGGTTAATTCCACACATATGGCGTGTCAATTGCCTAGTTGGTAAAGAGTGTATAGCTCATACATCTACTTTTCATTTAATAAAGTATCACACTCTTACTAGCAATAAATAGTATAGTTGATATTCTCATTTCTACCTAAGTGATTTTTCTAAAAAAAAATGTTATTTGCATGAAAAAATATTTAAAAAAATAAAAGAAAACTACGTCTGTTTTGATCAAATTTTGAATTGTTTTGCTGTTCATTTTTTGTTTTATATAATGATATCGCTTGTTTGTCCTCTACTTTAAAATATCGTCCCTTTTTACTTCTACAACATAGACCATATATAATTAAACCTTTCAAATTAATATTGTTGGGATTGTGAGATTTTATTATATATTAATTAATATTTATTTAATTTAGAGAGTATTTAAATTTCAACATAATCAACTTTTAGTTAGATGAATATAAAATGTTATAAGTTTATCTATCTATCTATCTATCTATATATATATATATATATCATATTTAATGTCATTTTACTATTTACTGTCCACAAATAATGAATTATATTAATTTGTTAAGTAATAATGAATTTAATCATTTTAAAAACAAGTACATTGTGTATAGTTAACATTCATTAACAATGAACACTAAAAAATACTAAAAGATAATACTCCCTCCGTCCCATTATTTATGTCGCTCGACATGAAGATTAAGGCGGGTTGTGGAAATGTATAAAATAGTGGTGGAAAGATATAAAGTGGTGGTTGAAAAGTATAAAGTGATGGGGTCCACCTATTTAGATGATTGTAGACTATTCATTTATGTTGACTTTTGGTATATGACATAAATAATGAGACAAACAAATGTAACAAATAAGAAATAAATAATGGGACTGGGGGAATACAATTCTTTTGGAACCACTTACGCACAATGAAGCACTTATTTCGAATAAGACTCTTCACAATTTTAAGGAGCAGTTCGAAAAAACAATACTATAATTTTTTATGCAATTAGAAAAGTTAGATATGAGATTCAATTAAATTTAAATTTAAGAAAAGACATGCAACACTAAAATCATATTTCACATAATTTTCTTGGCGTTATTGGTAATTTTAAATAATTATTAGTTTATGATTTTGACGGGACCTTATATTCCATTGGAGTTTTATGAAAATTATTATTTTATTATCTTATCGAGTTTGATGATTTGTTATACTAGCATCAGTCATGACTAGAGAAAAATATTATTTTAGAACGATTAGTAATTTACATAATATTAAATTATAGAGGTTTTACTCCAACTCAAATACTTTCCGTTCAATAAATATCACATGCTATCCATGAAAAAAGTAGGTTTTGAGTAAAATTTGAAAAAAGAAATTAAGAAAACCATAGTTTCAGCTGTTGTTGCCACAACAAGGGCAATGTCATCCCACTTCGTCTTCTCCAGCTCTCGTCGAGATACGGTGGCCGGAGGCAGCAGCCGAGTGCGGTGGCGGAGGCTAAGGTTGGGTGGATTTGATATTTATATTCAGTCTATAGACACTGACCAACTGACTGTGGAAGCATGAACAAGCGGGCACAATTGATGATGAGTTAATTATATGTAGTTATCGATAATTATCAGTGGTCAATAATTTCTAATCTTATGTGGAGTTACCCATAATTATCAATTTTGGTCTAATGATGCATTATAGGATAAAAATGAAATTCTCTTGAATAATATATATTTAAAATTAGACACATATTTAGGGGGTTTGCAACCACTTAAAATTTTTAACTTATGACTTAATTTAAGGAAAAGTTGATTTTGAGTGTTTTCAACAACTTAAATGTTTCAAAATTCTCTACATTTAAGTTGAGTAAGTTGAAGTTGGTTAAGTTGGTTTTAACCAACTTCTCCAACTTAATGACATATTTGTAATTTCGAATAAGTTATGATTTGACATCTTACTTATAAATCTCAAAATAAGCTACTATAGTATAAATTTTGCAAACACTATTTTTTCAACTTTTTCTTCTTTTAAGCAATTTTTGCAAACACACCCCAAATTCTCTAATAAGCTACTTTTACCAACTTCTCCTTAATTTAAGCACTTAAAAAAATTTAAGCTATTGCAAACACCCACTTAGAACAATGGTTTCTGCCTTCCTGTACCGGTCTACAACTAAAAAAAATAAATTCCGTGATCACAAACTGTACGAGAAAAAGGAAAAAAAGAATTAAACAGTTAAATGGTGTTTAAATTCTACGAAATTATTTGAAATTATTTATTTATCTAAACAAAATTGTATACGAATATCATTAATATAGTGGGGTTTTGGAAGTGATAAATGTTTTGTCGAGGTAGAACTAAATGCTAGGAGGACCCACTTGCATGCAAAAGTACAATTATAGTAAAATAAGAGACCAAAGTTTAAATTATTACATCTAATTTCAACTTCATCATTTACTGTCACCACCAAAAGTCATATATCAATGTAACAACAAACATATATAGTAGTTTAACGGATTATTAGTTTGTAAATATATGAATTTTGAGCAGATTTTAATTTTGCATATAATTTTTAAAATGTTTGTATAAATACACTATTTTTTAGCTTGTTAAAATTTGCATACCAGCAAAAACTTCTGGAAATTAAAATATTTTATGTGGCGGCCAAAATAATAGATGTCTTATTTCTGTCAAAACGATACATTTTCTTTGATAATTGAATCATTGAAGTTTTTGCTAGTGTGCAAATTTTAAAAATTAAAAAATTGTGTACTTATGCAAATATTTTGAAAATAATGTGCAAAACTATCGACCCAAAATTCGTGTGTTTATAGGATATTACTTTGATAGTATTTCTAACATCAATAAAATTAAGTAATCGAAGTTCATCCACAAATCCACTCCCAAAACAAAAATTAACAATAATGTAGTACAACAATAACATTATATTAAAAGAAAAAGGACAATCAAATCGCAATTAGATTTAGCTGAACTTGAACACAACAAAAGTATAAACTAGGAGTTCTGTGGCGGAACATGACACATCAATTTCACTTAAAAGTAGTACGTACAGATTAAATTGAATATCAACATGAATAATAAATAACACCCCTCGTACGGCCTTTACGTACATTTTAACTCAACTATACCGGCAATGATCCACACTGTATATGACTATTGTATATCGAGGGTCACAAGATTAAACCAGGCGCCGATATACAGGCCATACATACATATGCTTAAGGTGCGCCTTCAAATGAATTGCCATGAATCCTACTCAAAATGGAACATAAAAATTTTAAATGACACACGAGATATTTTTCTAAAGTTATACTCCCTCCATCTCATTATTAATGTCAATACTTGCATTTTTTGTCGTCTCATTATTTATGCCTCATACTAAATAAAGAAATAAATGAGTAGACTACAATCAATATAAATAAGTGAACCCCAACCCCTATGTGATTTGCCTGGGACCGATAGGTCACAGGTTCAATTTCCACCAAGACCGCTTATGTGATTTGTCCGTCACCCTCACATTAAGGGTGGTTGAACCCTCTGTGTGGTTTGCACGCTACTTTGCACAAGGAGCGTGGTTTACCCGTCTTGCACCGAAGGTAGCGGTCCGCGGGTTCCATGAATCAAAAAAAAAAAGTAAACCCCAACCCCTTTATACTTTTACAACACAATTTTATATATTTACACCTACTTTCTTAATTTCCGTTTTCAGTCTCAATGGGACATAAATAATGAGACAAATGGGGTATATGCTATGAATTATAAACTTTGATGCCTCATGGTCAAAGAAACTCATAATACGTATGTTGGTCCCGGTAAGAACTCAAGTGTATGGGTGGGTGGGTGGGTGGGTGGGGTTGGGGGGGGGGGGGAATACACATGATTTCAAACATTTAGACTTTATCACGAAGTCGGTTTAACGAGTGAATAACGAAAATAACGAAAATAACAATGCAAAATATAATCAACACAAAGAGTTATAGTGGTTCGAGTCGCAAGATCCTCGCGTCCACTTTTCTCGTCTCTACGAGATATATCCACTATTAGCTTCTCAAAGACTGTCGGGAACAAATCAATACAAACAATCAATCTAATTATCAATCATCCAATCAAACAACCAACCAAGTTTTCTATCTTGGACTAGTCTAACAATCAGGGGTGTAGGTTTGAGATTGTTGCTCAATTTAACAAAGTCTTAAACACTCTTGATTCAAAGTATGTGATATTCAATGAAGATCACTTATAATTTGAACAGAGGGAATTTGCAAACAAAGGAACACAAGAATACTAAGGCTTCAAACAGTTTCTTTGCTTTTAGAGTATGAGTGCTTGAGCTATTGACACCCCCCCCCCCCAACAGGGAGAGGTCTTATGTATATATATGAGTGAGCAAGGAAGAGATCTGATGAATAAAGATCGATTTCCCATTGTCTCCGAGCTAGCAATTGTCTTACGTATTGAATGCATGGACATGCGTTGCTTTCTACGCAAATCGCTTTTGCGGTCAAGAGGTTTTGTGTTGTCCCTCCGAACCTAGGGCTTGAAATGGCGCTTGGTGGTTGGTGAATATTCATTAGGTAGTTTGTTGTCTTCGTTAACCATCTCATTTTGAATACTACGCCTCGTACCTCGTATAACAATTAGACTATGTCTGATGAGAACTAAAGATTGTAGCCTGATCCGAGTTTAGTCATCCTGACCAAAACTCAGCTAATCTGATCTAGACTCAGTTCAGTCTATCTAAACTGAACTCCTAAAATAAACTTAACCAGAAACAAAATGATCAGTCTACCTATACAGACTGAAACTTAATAAGAACAATACCTAGACTGGTTCATCCATTAATAGGGGTTTAAGATCATTCAAAACTTTATTATTTTCCAACAACGTGAATTATGGAAACAATAGTCTATCGTACTAAACTTCTAGTGTACGACACACCAAAATCAACTTTTATAGAAAGATGTTGAAACTAAACGATTATATATATATATATATGAAATGGATCATATATGAAGGCTTCTTAACATGAGAAATAGGAAGAAATCTCACCCCTCTATTTCTATCCATCAATGGGCAAAAATTTATTGAATTTAGGATTTTGTTTAATAAATTATTAATGAATACGGTTCATTAAGGGTATTTTTGTCTAATAAAATTAAGTTTTTTCTCCCTCAACCTTTACTCACGTTTCTCTCTCCCTGAACTTTCTGACAATCTTCTCTCTCCTCCACCTCCATTGTTTCTTCTCCAGTGAAACTCGGGCGTTCCATCTTCTCCAAAAAATATAACGAATTTTTTTCTTCGCTTTCTAATATTTCTCAGCTCCAATTTTTCTTCTTCCTTTGTTTGAATTATTGTGAAATATTAAAATGAATTCGATGAAAGCATAGTATGAGATCGTTTTATAGTTGTAATATTTGACGAATTCATGTTTAATTCATTGTCTAATATCAATGGGTAACCCAATTCTTGGTTGTGCTGAGTAAGATTCCGATGAAGTCATACTCTGAGACTTTTTAGGATTAAAATGCAAAACATTTACAATGTTTATGCTTATAGTTGTATTACGCAATGCAAATAGTATTGTTAAAACTAATTCTTTAGGTTATATATATTTCATATGCATATGTTTTGAATGATTTAAGCATATGTTGATTCACTATACGTGAAGCAAAAATTATAGATAAGATCGAAGGTAATATTAAGGAGATATTGGCAAATTTGTCTTGAGAGGGGCTATTCGAGAATTTGACAGATTTGAAGTCTCAAGAGACATCAAGTTAAATTTTTATCAACTTCAATATGCTCGTACCATTCTTGGCCCAGAATCATCAATGTTTAAGGTTGACCTTGCGAGTGTTATTGGAGAACATCGTCGAATCTGTTTGTGCACAAGGTGGCGGCGATCAATTATGCATATATGCATATATCCAAATTAATATATGCATTCGAATATCTTGTTTTTTCTGTTAATCCTATTGGTGCATATTTTGTTGTTTGTCTATGCATATATCTGAATTAACATATGTATATAGCTCAGCTGAGACATCACGATGATAGAAGTTGTGATAGAATTATGGAGAATGAAGATTCTAGTTAGTTGTTTTTGTAATTGATAGTCTGTCTCTCTTTTATTATGTAATTGCAAATTCTCAACATCGTTTTCAATTGCTTTTATTATCATGAACTTCTGTTTTTGTTTTGTTGTTCCTGTTTGCTGAATTATGAATACACTTGTGCATATTAATGAATTAACATATGCATAATTACTTCGTTGCCAATTATAATGTCTTTTGTGTATTTATCCAAATTCACACTAGTATATTAGTTTTTTAACATGAAAGATGTCAACCAAAATTCAAATACCCGATAATTGATTCACATCCATACCAAAATAATACATGCATTTTATGCATGTTGTATTATTTACTACAGGAATACTTTTAATAAACTTTTTTAATTTTTATGCATAAAATCAACTACTATATGCATAAAAATCAACTAATATATGCATAAAATATTTTAGCTATGTCCATACTACATAAGAGTCAACACTTAGTAAAATGCATATTACAGTTTGGGTTCATGCATATTGCCTATCATAGTTATGCTTGGGAGTATTTTTGTGTTAACCACATAAATAATGCATCAATGACCAAATATGCATAAAATCGCTCTACTTTTAACATAATTCAAACTAATACATAGGTATTACATACACATCAAAGTTTTATTACATTACATGCATATGATCATACTGCTCTATGCATAAAAAGTTTATCACCAAAATAACAACAAATGAAGCAATTTACTGTTTCTTATAGATTTAACAAATTAAACTAATAACATCAAATGGGTTCACATATTACAGAAACCCGTTTCACAATACAAGAATTGATTTTAAATTATAAACCACATAATGGATTGATGCTTCAATTACAACAAATCGGTTCACGTGTTAGATATAATTAGGGATTGAAGCTTCAATTTGCCAAAAAAAAAAAAATCTTCGATTCATGCATAAACCGTTTCCGAAGGCTATTCTAACGAAAACGTCAAAAATCTTCTTCTAATCATGTCAAAACAAGTTGTTTGCGGTATTTGGGGAGGGAGTAGGTGTGACTTGGGGGAGGTTTTTCTAATCCGTTAATTTGCAGAGAAAATAAGGTGGTCGTCTATGTGGATCTAATTTCTAGTTTCCCTCTTCCAGTTTTACCTTTTGGCTAATTTTAGGATTAAGTAATTGCAAAGTTGTGAATTTTTTGAACCATTGATTGTAGTAAGATCTAAGGTGTAAAATTCTTCTTATTTCCTACTTTAAGCCTCCTTCCTATGGGATCCACCATACCCTATATATATATATATATATATATATATATATATATAGGAATGGATATTATGAGATCCAAATCTTAAAAGAGATACGAGAATCGATCTCGTCCCTTCATTTCGCAAATCTAAGGCTCTCATTTTATCCCTAAAAGTATTTAAATTTAAATCAAAAAAAGGAAAAAATAGCCTCGTTAAGGGCAAATATGTAATCTTATCTTTTCTTTTCCCTAGCTGCATTTTCGTCTGTTTCTCAATCTGCATTTTTTGAATCTGCATTTTCGGTGTTCAAAACTCACTTCTCAGCCGAAAGTTTGTCTTCAAATCGACCACTCGGAAGTCGATTATTTCTCATGGGTTTCGAAGTTCTATGTTTCTTGAGTGATTTAATCTCGTTTTCCTTGTCAATTTATCCCGATTATTCCCGATTTTGAAGATTGATTTCTGCACATTTTTCAGTTTTTTACAGATTTTGCTGCGAAGGTAAGAATTACTTATGGTTTTCGAAAAATTGTAGTTCAATATTTGTGGAATGATTTGTTGGGTTCAAATTCTTGAAGGTCAATTTCATTTCAGAGTTTTTTTGTAGAGATTTCTGGATTTATAGGGTAGAAGTCGTTTTTCCAAGTGATTAGGGTTTCTGTTCTTTATTTATGAGATGTATGTATCGATTAAGTATTGTTTTTCTGTTGTAGATTCACTATTATAATTTTTGTATACGTAAATACAATGTTCATGCATATGTATTTGTTAGTTTATGCTGATACTGTGTAATATTCATGCATGCAGTTTGTTGAATGGCTGAACTGTTACAGTCAATTGTGTCTATTGAATCCGATGAATCCATTTACATTCATGATTGCCCGGCCGAATTGAAACCGTATGTTGGACGGAAATTTGTTACTCTTGATGAGGCCGAAACTTTCTATAGAGACTACGGAGGTTTGTGCGGTTTCGATATCCGTAAGTGGTCGATAAAATGTCATGGGGATGGGTCTATCGTAGATATTTAGTGTGCAGTAGAGAAGGGGAGAAATTCATGGATGTTGATAATGTTAATTCGAAGAAAACAAAGTGAAGGTGTAATTCAAAACGGTCATCTTGCTTTGCACACGTTGTATTTAAATCCCACCCTGAAAGGTGTAATTCAAAACGATTTGTTCACCCTTATTTTCTGAATGGGTTTCTGCCTCTTCTTCCTCGTTCTCAGAGACCCCCTTAAATTGTTTTGTAATTCGAAGTTAAATATAATGAATTCGGTGTGCATAATTATTCAACTACATATGTAATAACTACTTATATTTAATACATGAAAGGGGTTATTAAAATGGAAAATGAAATAATTATATTTGTGCTTATACAATTAATAATTTATGCATACACAGAATTATGTTTATGCATACCTTAGAAACAGATTTTACAGAATACCAAACTAACGAGGCCTGCAACTGTATCACTAACTATGTATTCAACATGTAATTTCGTGCTTATGCAATTCATAATTTATGCATATATAAAAAAAAGTTTTTGCATACGTTGGAAATACAATTTGCAGAAAACAAAACTAGCCTGCAGCTGTATCACAAACTAGGTATTCAACATGAAATTTCATGCTTATGCAATACATAATTTATGCATACAAAGAATAAAGTTTATGCATAACCTGGAAACACATTTTCCAGAAGGTCAAAATAACCAGCCATGCACCTGTATCACCAACTATGTATGAAACAAATCTTTTTGTGCTTACGATATTCAATATTTATGCTTACACAGATTCAAGTTTATGCATACGGTTTCATACAGATTATCCACAAACCAATAACATTCCCATGAGCATGAATTTCACAATGCAAACAAGCTAACAACAGGTTAAAAAAACACGAAATGGTTCTTAGGATCGGTTCCAAAAATATTACATGAGCATCAAATAGACCATTCAAAAACACAAAAACATCATCCTCCCTCTTCGCCATTACTTCTTTGTTTGTCTGCTGACCTTGATCATCATGTTTAGCCTTTTTCGTTTTGCCCATTTGTTGTTGGTCAGTAACATCCCCTATCTTCTTACCTATTGCTTTGGCCGACAGCTTAGCTTTCTCATCCACTTTATTCTTCTTCATCATTGTCTTCACTTTGCTGTCTTTCACCTTCTCCTTCCCTTTATTCACCAAATTTATTAAAGGAAGATCCTCTTCCGGCTGTGTTGTTCTCTTCCTCTTTCCTTTACCTCGCGATCCGCTTGCTTTTTTAGAATATTCACTTAGTATGCATGCAGTTTTTTCACTGCATTTATGCATAGAACGCTCATGAATTTATTACATATCAGTATTAAATTTATCCATACCACTAACACATAAAGCTTTTATGACATATTTATTTTTATGCACATGACTAGAAGGGGTTCTAAATATGTAAATTGAAACATATATTTTCGTGCTTATGCAATTCATAATTTATGCATACACAGATAAAAATTTATGCATACCCTGGAAACACATTTTCCAGAAGATCAAACTAACCTGGTCTGCAACTGTATCACCAACTATGTCTTGAACATATATTTTCGTGCTTATGTAATTTATATTTTATGCTTACACAGAATAAAATTTATGCATATCATGGAAATAGATTTTCCAGAAGACCAAACTAACTTGGCCTGCAACAGTATCACCGGATATGTCTGAAACATGTATTTTCGTGCTTATGCAATTCATAATTTATGCATACACAGATTAAAGTTTATGCTAACCCTGGAAACACATTTTCCAGAAGATCAAACTAACCTGGCCTGCAACTGTATCACCAACTATGCCTTGAACATATATTTTTGTGCTTATGCAATTTATATTTTATGCTTACACAGAATAAAGTTTATGCATATCATGGAAACAGATTTTCCAGAAGACCAAACTAACTTGGCCTGCAACAGTATCACCAGATATGTCTGAAACATGTATTTCCGTGCTTATGCAATTCATAAGACCAATATTTTATGCTTATTATTTCATATTTTTATGCTTACTATTTCATATTTTTATGCTAATATATAAAATTTTTTATGCTTACGCTTACAAAAAAAGGCAAACGAAAAAAAAGGGTATGCATATCAATATTAAAACTTTCATGCACACAGACACTCAATTTCATGCTAATAATACAAGAGATTCATGCATATCAATGAAATCGGGATAGAAAAAACAAGGGTTTTATATGAAATACAAACAACAAACCATTCCCATGAGCATCAATTTGACAATGAAAACAAGCTGACAAAAGGCTAAAACATTCCCATGAGCATCAATTTGACAAATCAAAATAAAGTTTTCACCAACTTCTACAATTTTCGGTTTTCAAAAGAAAATCGGTTACACCCACAATTTCTCTTCTAAAACACAAAATCATCCATGTGTAAACTTAATTAACAAACGAAGGACGAAACTACAAAAATTGAGGAACAAAATTCAAGAAATTGACCAAGAAACACTAAACCCACTCCAATCGAAACTCAAGAACTTCGAATTTGAAGAACACACTTAGGTTTCTAATGGGTAACGAATTTTTTCGAACCCACTCCAATCGAATGTGAAGAACCCACTCCAGTCGATTTTGAAGAACCCACTCAATCGAATTTTGAAGAACCCACTCCAAATCTCAAATCTCATCGGTTGTCATAGGGTTTCATTCACATTAACAATCATATCTCTACAACACCAAATAATCCATGGGTTTCCTAATTTAAGTAACGAAAACGTAAAACATACCTGAATACTCGTCGATTCGAGGGAAATCGACTCAAACTCTGCGAATTGTTACTCGATTTATGTATTGAAAAGCGAAAATTAGTACTGGGTCTTCTCGGTGGTCGATGGCAGTTTTGGTAGTAGTGTGTGTTCTCGCTGGTGGATGAACGTCACTCCTCGATGATGGAAGAAGTTTGTATCACTCTTGATTTTGGAGTAGTGGGTCTTGTAGGTAGTGGATGGAAGTTTTCAGAAAAATGGAGAGAATGGAACCGCCCAAATCAAAATGTTTTGAAAGTGGGAGAATGAATGAAAAGATTTCTAGCGCTCAAATCTCTTTTTGATTTCTATGCCCAAAATACCCTTTCCTCCTTTTTTTTTAAGAAAGAAGGGGTTGATATTGACCATTAGATTAGGACCGATCGACGCTTATGATCGGTTCTCATATCTCTTTTGAGTGTTGGATCTCCCTAGATCCACACCCTATATATACATATATATATATACATATATATATATATATATATGTAGAGAGAGAGAGAGAGAGAGAGAGAGAGAGAGAGAGAGAGAGAGGGAGATCATATGAGAATACCCCTTAGAGTGAGAAATAAGAACAATTTATAACCGTTTGATCAAGTAATTCAACGCTCCAGATCATGTCATCACTTAAAATCCCGAAATGCACCTTTAAGGCAAAAAGTTTGCACTGAGGTTATTTTTGTAATCTTGCACAATCTATTATTTTTTTTATCTTCTTTCCTTTGCCGTAAACGTTATTTTCATTAATTCTCTTCCATGTTTTAATATCATCAAGTTTCACCCCAGATTTTACGAGAACAATCGTTAATTGTGCATAGTTTCACTAATTATCGTCCTAGATCTAAGTCTCGTCCCAGATTTTCCTTAATAATTTAATCTTTTCGTTATTTATTATTAATTGTGCATATTTTCTCTATTAATTGTGCATATTTTTCTTAATAATTGTGCATATTTTTCCCATTAAATGTGTGCATATTTTCCCCAGTAATTGTACATTTTTTCTCATTAATTGTGCATATTTTTCCTCATAATTGTGCATGTTTTTTTGCAAAATTGTGCATATATTTATAAATTAAAATAATCAACAAATCACTGTGACAAAGGGACGAATAATTGTTAAAACTCGATAAACCAATTCGATAAGAAAAACTGATTGAGAAACCAATTCGATAAACCAATTCGATAAATCAATTCGATAAACCAATTCGACAAAGCGGTTGAGAACAAAGTTGAGAAACCAATTCGATAAGAAAAACAAGAAACCAATTCGATAAGAAAAATCCATCACAAGCGATTGAGAAAAATCGAAACAAAATCGAGAATAGAATGGCGGCAAGAGGGGAAAAATCGGAATCAACATCTCCTCTTCCCTATCTCTCCCTTTTTTGCCTTCGGCTTGCTATTCTTGGGCAACGCTTGGCCCAAGATTGGATTTGTTTAAAAACAACCAAGGTGGCGTTCATCCAATCTTTTATGCCTAATTACTCTTTTGGGAAAGGAAAAGGAAGGAATGCGGGGAAGAACTCTTTCCATTGGTTCTTGAAAGCTATCAATCCACGCTTCCCCCATATTTATTCTCCCTCTCGCATCGGTTCTGCATCAGATGATGAACTTACCGCACAGTTATGGCGAAAGGGGGTTAGCGAAACATAAAAAAACTCAAAGCGGTACTTTTTTCTATATAAATAGATCTAGGTCTTTCTTAAAAAACAAATGACAAAAATACCCTTTGTGCAAAATATTACTAGTATATGGTGCATTTCGGGTAAAAATATTTTAAAACGAATCTGATCCATCAATTAACATAATCTAAAGGCTTATGATTCTTCTTATTTCTCACTCTAAGGGGTGTTTCTATTTGAACCACCCCTATATATATATATATATATGGTGTAGAACGTTTATAATATGGTTTAATTATTGAAATTTTTTCAAGTTTATTAACTTGAGTCTCATCTTCTGATGTTTCTTGATCAGCTATCTGCTCTTTTAGATGATTGATTAAAAGATTAATCAATTTAACCTTCTGTCTTAATTTTTGTTTATAAGTTAATTTATCTGTAATTTCATAATCCAAAGGAGGATCCCAAACTTCTTCGTTTAATCTAAGGCGTCTTAGAAAAGAACTACCAACAGTCCACTCATTCATGAATTATGAAATAAAACTGCTTATAAATTATAAACAGAGAAAAGAAATACTTAAAGAAAACTTACATTAAACTTCTTCAAGCTTTTCGTACAAGATGAGGGAGGATTCTAGAGAGAGGATTTTACAATGCTAGAATTCGATGCCTTACAAATGAAAACAAGCACACTTAAATAGACAGAAAAGTAGGAAAACAGTAGATTACATTATTGAGGCTTTTATCAAGAACATTTTTAGAAGATTTCTCCATTGAAAGAGTATGGAACAATTTCTTCATTAGATCTGAAGATACTGTCAAAGCTTTACTCCTACCTTTTGCCTTAACCCAAGGACTTACAGGCTTTACGGATACTCGACTTGGAGGTAGAAGAATTCTTTTGATTAGAAATTTAGAAACGGCAATTTCCTTCTGATTTTTCGTAGCATGTTGAATTTCAACTTGACTTAAAATTTTCCGCCTTGTTAAAATTATCAAATCCATTTGTTAAAATTCTAATTCTTTAACTTGACTTAAAATTTTCCGCCTCGGTTATTAAGGTGAGGTGAGTTTTAGTAGTAAAGGTGTAAGTCGTACAATTTAATAAAGTGATTTAAAAGTAAAAGTGTATGTCCTAAAATTTAAAATGTGGATTTTAGTAGTAAATGTGTCAATCTAGTGATCGTTGTTTTCACCAGGTATTGAACACATGGAACGAATATTTTGAACATTAAATTCCTATTAATCTAAGGGGTTGGTTAGCGACCACACAAAGTATGAGAGTTTTTAAACTAGAGCAAGTAAGTAAACAACTCAAATAAATTACGGATAAAAATCTTCAAAGAAATGGGTCCAGCAAGATGATCCACACACTAAGTCCGATCCTCAACACTTAATATGAAGCAATCCCTAGAAATCAATTAGTTGTAGGCCGCTATTATTAAACCGACACGTCCCCTATTTCTCTTTAAATTGGATGCAACCTACGTTGGTGGGCAATCAATAGATTTAATGTCTAACCAACATTAAGAAATAAGAGAACACAATTTAGGAGCCTACTCGTATGGTGGACATCTAATGGTTTCCTACCAAATTAATCTTATTGTTTAAAGAACAATTGTGCTACTTATTTAGGATTATTCCCCGAGAAATGATGTAAGTGCTAAATTAACTACGAATTAAATTAACCTAGGATGATCAAACCTAGATTACTAACCCGATTCCATTAAGTAAGATTAATTCGGAATATCAGTGATTAACTATTAAGCCCTATGTCTCACAAAATCATTTATGTGTGTGCTTTACATACCGCCGGCACCTTAGAAATCTAGCTACGCATAATGGTCCGACTGGGTAGGCGGGTGACAAAACTGGGCAGAAAGTAAAAAATGCTTGAACTCAATAGTAACTTATGCAAAAATTATAACGACTTAATGAACTGAAATAAAAAAAAACGAATTAAACTAAAATTAAAAACTGAATGATTAAAGAGTACCAGTACGTAGAATCCAAAACATCCAAAGGATTAAGCAAGATCGAAATCTCCAAACTAAACTAGAAAATAGAATTGAAATTGCAAGTGTTTGTTTTTCTCCAACTCTAAACTACGTGATGAACGACAAACTCTCTCCTTTGCTGCGGTATTTTGATAAGATAAAAGGTGTCCAATTTCGTTTTCCCCCAATGCTTATATTAGACGGCGTTCCTCTTCTTTGTAGAAATAGGGTTTGCTTTAATATGGAAAGATTTAATTAGATAAGACTATCCAAATCTTTCATATCTTGTTCTCTCTTCATCTCCAAGCCTCCCTTTTTATATTTTCATTCAAATTCACTCTAAAACATGCCTTAAGCCTTCAAAAACATCTGCCACCTCAGATCCTTGTCACATGCCACGTCAGCCTGAAAATCTGCAAAACGTCTCAGAAAATATGGTCCAACTACCCAGGTAGGTGCCAAAACAGACAAAATTTGCTTAGTACGAATTGAACTCCTCAAATTCCTTCAACATAAAAACTTTTCTTTTTTAGGTTGAAGATAAGTTAAGTGGGACGACCTGAAAATGAAACATAGGCAAGTTAAATGGGACAGAGGGAGTATGAATTGTAGATGTAAAATAATATTTATATATTTTTTATAGAAATTTTTTAAATTTAATAATTATTATTATTGAAATTATGTAGCTAAAAATAAATTGAAAGAAAAATTTAAGTTAGTTGGTCGGGTGTTATGGATAGAAGTATAAATTAAGTTAGGTTGTGAATTGTTGGTTTAAGTACTCCCTATGTCCCATTAGTAGTGTCTCATAACTTTTCGGCACGATCGTTAAGAAACTTTGTTTTAATGTAGTAATCACTATGGCTCAGAATTACTTTGCTTTATTAATTTTCTTAACCTACCAATATTTATTTAATATTTTTTTCCAATTATAATTCATATATTACGTAGAGGTAATTTTAATTTAATTACTTTATTTTCGATCTTAAGCAGTTTTTGAAAAAGTCAAACACACTTACAATAGAATAACGCCTATATTTTCATATCAGAACAATGACTATGACAAATTAAGATAAACAAGTAAAGAAAGACAATTAGGCTCCAAAAAGGAATTCTTTAAAATAAAACCATTTCCCTCCAAAATGAAAATACATTTGCTACCAAACAATCCCTCCAAAATAGAGTTAATTTTCAAGTTTCAAAGTCAGAATAAGATGAGCTACAACTATAAATAGATTCATGTCCTTACAACTAAGAACACTCTACATAAACACCTACATAAAATTACAGAAAAATGCCACCAAAATACCGAAACTTGATAGATGATGAGCGGAACAACATCCTCCAATTCCTTCTGCAGTACGACATCGGTAAGCCATTGAGGGGCAACTTCACTGAAATGGCTACAAAATACTCTATCAACCGTCGCACCGTGACCCCGCAATTGGCTGCTACCAAAGAACAATAAGGAGACAAGTAATCTGTTTAAAAGTGAAGAAAGCCAATGTTCCAAGGAGGAAAAGAGTGCATATTGTCATGGAGTTAATTGAGAGATTGGAATTACGCAAAAGAGAAATAATAACGAAGCTTGCCAATGGAATTAAATGCAGCAAGTTTGGTGTTGGATTAGTCAGGGCCTGATTAAATCCCAAACTAGTGCAATACGACCTAGTCTAATAACTCCTAACAAATTATTCAGGCTAAGGTTTTCTGTGGAAGCACTAGAATTTGACAGAGTACTAATGATTAACTTTAAAATCATGCATAATACTATACACATCGACGAGAAGTGGTTTTATATCACAAGAGCCTCTCATGGATTCTATCTAACACTCGGAGAAGCAGAGCCTCGTTGGACATGTAAAAAAAAAAAAAATTCATCACCAATGTAATGTATATGTGTGCTGTTTGTAGACCATTATTTAACCCTAATGGGAGTGTGCTCTTTGATGGTAAGATATGGATTTTTCCCTTTACACAACAAGTGGCAGCACTTAGAAAAAGCAGAAGCAGGCCTAGAGGAATCCTAGAGATTAAGCCTATCAAATCAATTAAAAAGGAGGTTATAAAGGAATGCTTAACCACCAAGGTATGGAGATGCACTCAAATATGTATGCAATGCAATAATGCTAATGTTTATGCAACTCAGTAGGTGTAATTCCATTTAGAGTATAGAAAAGAACGGTGTTCTTATTCACATTCAAGAGTTGTAATCCAATTCAAATTTTGTAAGACAAGTTAAGTTCTAAGATGCAATTCCATAACTATAAGTAGATAAAGACATAGACCATAACAACTATCAAGCTGTATTTATTGAAATTCCATAACTATAATCCTCTAATCCTAGAACAAATGTTGACCTGTATTTAGTCGGTTTTTTTTCCTGTGTATTTTGATGCTGAATCAGATTATACCAACCACAAAAGCTAATTGGCCAAGACAATCAAGCAAACTTATCTTCATCCAACAAGATAATGTGTTGGTCCGGAGACGAGTATCAGATGTAGAGGGGGGGGTGAATACACATGATTGCAAGTTTTTTCCTCAAACACGAAGGCCAGCTGAGCTGAGTTTTGCTACTGAATATTCAGATCCAGATATAAACCTTCTGATCGCGGGTCAGAGTGATTCAGCAGCTGAGTCCCTTCTACTGACTTGAGTCAGTATGTGGATTTCAGTTGTAGAATGTTGTGCGGATAAGTGTGGGGCCCGATAGACTTCGTCTCTTTGAAAACGTATTTATGGCTGGTGCACTTTTTAAGTTCGTTTTATGCAAAGAATGATTTTGTAAATAGTGTAGAGCACAATGCAATGAAACAATAAACAACACAAGCAAATTTTAATGTGGTTCGGATACGCAAGATCCTACGTCCACGGTCCTGCAGAACAGGAGTTCTTGTTGATTAATCTGAGCAAGCCTCATCAATGAATCTGTGCACTGGACAGACCTTCTAAGTTATAGTCCTTAGAGACTTTTACAAATCAAACCAAAGTTTGAAGGGGAGGGGATGATCTCCAACAATGAAGGAATTCTTACAATAAGAACAATTCATAGAATGTGAACTCCTTCGAAGGTTCTAAGATAAGATATAACAATGGATCTTAGATAGAGAATGGGGAACTAAAGAATCTCTAGAGAGAAGAACTAAGAATATTCAACTAAGCAAGTTCTTCGTCGGATTGACTTTAAGTGCGCTAGAGAGTTGTATGCTTGTAAGCTTTGTGTTCCCTTGTTGTCCTGTGCGTTGAACTTGGAGAATCTTGTCTATTTATAGTCGTGACCAAGGCATGTATCCGTTGGAGAGGACGATGCCACGCATCACAAACTTCCAAGGAAAACGGCCATATATTTTTTGAAATGCGCCGCAGAGTGGTTGACTTTCTGTACATGAGAGCAACTTTAGTGTCAGAGCAGGTAAGCTTTGGTTGCTTCTCATTGGTCGAGGTTTGCGGTAGGTGAGACTTGTCAGACATCAATCTTCTATCTAAGTTGACTCTCTGAACCTCGTATACTGAATGTTCTCTGCTGACATTCAACCGATAAGAGTTGGGCACTCTTTTTTCCTTGTCTGGTCTGCAACTGAGTTGCATGCATTCAGTAGATCGGGGCTGATCATACTGAGTCTTCATCTGAGTCGGCTGATAAGGATCTTCTACTGAAGGTTGTCAGCTGGTGACTCTGAAGGTAGGAGCTCTACACTTATTCAGTAGATCAAGGATCATACTAAGTCTTCTTCCAAAGTCTGCTGAAGGGAATCTTCTACTGAAAGCTGTCAGCTGATGACTCTGAAGACTACTGAGCTCTACAAAACCGATGACTTGGGGTTCTGGAACTTTAACTTCTCTACTAAAGTTCAGTCCAACAATACCACAGACAGGACTTATACAAAATGATCTATGACGATAAAATCAAGTCTAGCCTTTTACATCATAACGGTTCAAACACACATAGGGTTAGGACGGGTTTTTGGATCTTCAATTCTATAGTAATACAGTTCAGTATCACTATAATTTCCCCCAATAACAAATATTACAATATTTTCCTAAGTACACGAACTATTGACTTCAGTTCTACGCAACTACTGAGTCAAGCTCTAAGTACCCCCTAGCAATGATCTATAAGACCACTGACTCATATCCCTACATAATGCAATAACACTTATAAGAGACAATGATGAGGATTTCAAGATGGCATCAAACACCGACGGGTTTTATATTAGAATAGTCAATCAACCACCCAACTCCCTAGACATGAATGTCAATGATTTGGAATGGTTTATAGTTATTCAAAGTATTCAAGTGGAAAATAATTATTTAAATGTTGAGCAATTAGTCGATGTTGTGATTTCATCTTGTGAGGAATTATCTCCTACTTGAATCAAGTATTTCTTAGCATCCAAGGTTGCATGATGAAGATGATGCGAGTTAAGGGTCAAAATTGTTATAAAATCCCTCTCATGAATAAGGAATCTTTAATAAGACAATACGCACTTCCAGTGGGTTTGAAAGTGCATGTGCAATTGGTGTGAGAGTGTTCGAATTATATGGTGAAAATGGAAGTATTGCAGAAATAGAGATGATAGATAACTGGTTTAGATTGATCATTCAAGACTGGATAGAAGAATGAATTTTAACAAGCAGATAAACATAAGAGTATTTTGATGGTTGTATTGACGTGGATAGAAGAGTACTTTAATGGCTATATTGACATAGATGTATATAAAAACTAATTATATATTGATCTATCCCCTTTCCATCTTCAAGAAGGGAAACATAATGTTGGTCCTGAGAATGGTTCAGGTGTAGAGGGGGGGGGGAGGGGTGAATACACCTCTGATTCTTTTCTCAAACGCGAAATTAAGCTCTAGCTGAGTTTGCTACTAAACTGAGTCAGATAGCTAGATATGCTTTCAAGATCGCGTGGGCAAAGATTTCTTCTACTGAGTTCAGCTCTACTGAGTCGAACAGTCGTTCAAGAAAACGTCTCGGTTGGAAAATCGGTTTTATGTTGAGTTTGATGAAATAAGGTTTTAATGCAATATGATCAGTTAAAGAAAACAGTAAATCAACACAACAAATTTTTAAAGTGGTTCAGACACACTGGGTCCTACGTCCACTTAGGGGTGAAAACGGATCGAATATTATCCGCCCGATCCGGAGCCGGATCCGATCGGGATCAAATTCGGGGAGCAAGTCTACTATCCGGTCGGATACGGGTTCGAATCCGGATAGTCTAAATCGGATACGGATTCGAATTCGAATTTCACATTATTCGCTCGTATCCGATATTTCCCGTATTTAATCGGATATTTCTCGGATTATGAATTCGGATATTTTCCGGATTATTTAATAATTAATTTTTTAATATAATAATAAATTAAGATCAAAAAAATATATTAAAAAATATATTAAGTGCATCTATGGTTATTATTAGGTATTTTATGTTGAATTTTGGAATTTTTTTTCGTACTTTCTCGATCCTAAAAATTATGTTATTCATATTGGGTAATATTTTAACTATAGTTTGCATTAAAACTTGGCAAATTGGCAAATTTGGTCCCCAATGTTTGCCACTTTGGATGAATTGGTCCCTAATATTTTTTTTTAGTTTATTGGTCCCCAATGTTTGCTAATTTGGATAAATTGGTCCTTCTGTCAAATTTTAAGTTAATTAAGTGTTAATCATAGGGGTATTTATGGAATAAATGTTTCAGGGACCAATTCATCCAATTTTTAAATAAAACTTTAATTTTTTTTTAAATTATGATTTTTTTCGAAAAAAAAAGATAATTTTTCAAATAATTTCTTATTTTAAAAATTACCTTTTTTCAACTAATTTTTTTTCTTTTTTTTTTAAATAATTTTTTTGTTAAACGAAAAAAAATTAATTATTTTTTGAATTAACTTTTTTTCAAAATTTTTTTATTTAAATAAAAATAAAGTAAATTTAGATTAACTAATAATTTTGCATTTCACGGTGAAGGAGGGGAGCGGATCAACACAACGGTTGGGGAATGTGTTATGTTCTTCGAGAAGAAGAGCAGCTGGACGACTAGGAGGTGGGAGGCCATAACTGGACGACTAGAAGCGGGTCGTCCAGTTGCTCCTCTCCTCGAAGAACATAACACATTCCCCAACCGTTGTGTTGACCCGCTCCCCTCCTTCACCGTGAAATGCAAAATTATTAGTTAATCTAAATTTACTTTATTTTTATTTAAATAAAAAAAATTTGAAAAAAAGTTAATTCAAAAAATAATTAATTTTTTTTTCGTTTGACAAAAAAATTATTTAAAAAAAAAAAAAGAAAAAAAATTAGTTGAAAAAAAGTAATTTTTAAAATAAGAAATTATTTGAAAAATTATCTTTTTTTTTTGAAAAAAATCATAATTTAAAAAAAAATTAAAGTTTTATTTAAAAATTGGATGAATTGGTCCCTGAAACTTTTATTCCATAAATACCCCTATGATTAATACTTAATTAACTTAAAATTTGACAGAATGACCAATTTATCCAAATTAGCAAACATTGGGGACCAATAAACTAAAAAAAAAACATTAGGAACCAATTCATCCAAAGTGGCAAACATTGGGGACCAAATTTGCCAATTTGCCTTAAAACTTCTATTAAATATTATATACGTGATTTTTTCATGTGTTACAATCACAAATAGATGGTTATTTATGAATCATATTATCCGATTATTGTTATTCGAATTCGATCCGAATTCGTCATATATCCGCCCTGTATTCCTATCCCGAACATTCCAAATCCGTATTGGTATCCAGCCTTCCCGTATTCGACTTCGAATTCGAGAAAAAAATATGGGACAAAATATGGGAAGAGCACTATCCGTCCGTATTCGACCCGTTTTCACCCCTACGTCCACTATCCTGACCAAAGTAGGAGACTTGTTATATTTATATTGAGCAAGTCTCAGTGATCTGTTCTCAAGATAGATACAAACTTGAAGCTTATACTGATCAAGTTCTCAGTGATCTGTTCGTAGGACAGATTCTCTACTTATAGTCGTAGTGACTTTACAAGGGTTTCAAACTTAAAGAGTTTGAGGCTTCTCCAACTATGAGGGAGTTCTTACAATAAGAACAATTTCACAAGAATGTGAACTTCCTAGAGGTTTCTAAGCTCTGAGTATTACAATTAGGCTCGCTTAGATAAGAGAAGGGGAACAAGGATAATTTTAAAGGGTTCTTCTATGAATGCTAGTTCTTCATTGGATTCTTCGATTGAGAGTGTTAAGAGTTTATGTGCGTCGATAGCTTTGGTTCCCGATGGTGTCTCTACATGAAGACTCTCCTCTTATATAGTCGTCGATTGTGAATAAATCCGTTGGAGAGGGGTCTAGCCATGTGTCAAAACGACAAGGAAAACGGCTCTTCAAATTTGAACGTTGATGAGTAGTTGCACTGTAGAGATACGCTTCTTTTTCAGTCTAGGAGCATCTTTTGTCAGAAAAGATAAAGCGTTGTTGGCTCCTTATTGGTCGAGGTAGATTGGTAGGTGAGACTTGTCAAACATCAAGGTTGACTTCCTCTTAATCCTCGAACCTTCAACTGAAGTGACTTCCTAGTGACGTTCTTCTGAGTATTAGTGAATGGGCACGAATTTCTGTGCAGATTCAGTTGGTGGTCGGCTGACCAACTGACTTCTTCGATCCTGAGTCCATCAGCTGAGTGCAAGGTCTTCTACTGAACTCTGCAACTACTGAACTCTAGCCTACTGAGTTCCTAACATGCTGAACTCAAACTAAACTATTACAAGAACGAAGGTTCATCATTCAGCTAGGGGTTTTGGGATCTTCAAATCCATAAATATTGTCTACTGAATCTTCATCCCAACAATTTCCCCCTATTTGATGATGCCAAAACCTATTACATCTTCTATCAAAGAAACATGCTAAGGTTAAGAGCTACTGCTACTGAGTAAAGATCTACTACAAGGAATGCTCCAGCCAACATATGAAAGCTGGCTAAATAATGAAAAGAGGGAATCAGAGCAATCACAAGTAAAAAGATATCAGAGATGTCTTATGTTATCAAGCAGTGTATCAGGGCCACATCAAATTAACACAGTTAGAATGTTGAATGTATCAGAACCTACAGACCTTAATACTATTGACATAGTTATAGCATACTGAAGTTATCACAGATTCTACTAAAAGGTCTCAGAGCTAAGAGACAAGTTAACACATTCAAGAGATATCAGGGCCGATACCAAAAGAATAATCAGAGCTCAGAATAGATCATACTTCTTAGTAGCTAATCATCTAAGTAAATTCAGTTTCTAACAATATCTGAATAACAAATATCCCTATAAAGCAAGTTCCCCCTAAGAAACAATTTCTCCCTATATTCATGTATAAGAGCCCTTCCCCCTAAGTACTAGCAAGGTATCATAGAAGATTAGAGCAAAAAAAATATTCAGCAGGGAATAATTCTAAGGCATATAAGCATATAAGTCACATATTTGATCACTAAAGTGATCAGTTGTGCTGGAAAAAAATATAGCTGTAAAGACAATGAGTAGTTGTCAAGGCTGAAAGTGATATATGTCATAGATGAATGAGATTTACATTACAAGACATGCTATCACTACAAAACTAGACTAGGAGAGAGAGAGGTCAGCTCGGCTTCTTCTTGAATTGTTGCAAGCGAGCACGGAAGTCAGCAGACTTCTTCTCCGGAAGCTCAAGGCCATCTCCTGAATAAACTCTGCTCCTCAGGGCCTTAATCTCCACGAAGTCTTCTTCAACATCTTTATTCAGCGCTTTGCTTATTATGGCATCCTTGATCTCTTCTTCGATCTCCTTCTTATAGATATTATCTTGATGAGTGAGAGGAGAAGGAAGGATCTCGAAGCAGAGGTGCCTTAAGCGTTTTACCGGTTTGATCCAAAGAAAGTCCGAATCTCAAAGAAGGAGGGATGGGTTCGCAATGTTAGAAAGTCCTTGAAGAATGTATCAGCATCAGTAGAGTCTTCATTTCCAACTTTCCAGATACAAAATCTTTTAATGAAGTCCATTTTCAGATTTTCCCACTACCGATTCAGCTTGAGAGGTACCCAGTCATCAGTTCTTTTGAAGATGATCCTCTTAATTTCACTGGCCAGTTCCCTTCTCCTGAAGTACCTAGAAGAAGTAGGTATACTTCTGTCTTTCACGGGGACCCTCTCCCTTGCTTCTTTTTCAGTCCTCAGCCTGAGGGCCTCTAGTTCAGCTAGACGGATCCTTTCTCCAGCCTCTCTAATCTGCCTGGCCTCACCTGTTCTATCCAGTGCACGCTCGCATCCATCCCATATTTCTTTCATTTCAAGCTCTTGCTCCTTGGAGGGGACAGTGGAGGGCACGTGCTGATCTTCTGAGTCAGCAAGCGATGCAGATTTGGACGTAGATGCCGGTGCGCCTTGCTTCTCACTTTGGATTGTTCGGGTTTGGACTATTTGGATGGAGCAGCTGCTGAAGCTTTGGATTGTCTGGGAATAGCAGATCTGGTTCGAGTCGGCGCTGGAGTACGGATCTGTACTCCCTTCTTAGCTGTCAACTTCTTCTTAGCATCCTGCTCTCAAGTTCTCTGGCCAGCTTAGCGTCAAATGCTATTTGTTCCTCCCGTGACCTGAACTTTGAGTTTCTTCTCCTTGGGCAGACTGGGTTCAGCTGGAGCCTTACCCTTGCCCTTATCGAATTTCTTGGCGGGAGGTGGTGACTCTTCAGTAGGTAGGATTTCAATGTACTTGGCCACCTCAGCCACATCCGCATTAGTGGGTTCCATAGAAGGAGCTTCCCCCTGAGCTGAACTTGGTTCTGCGGCCTGTTGATCTTCTGCCTTGAGGAGGGCTCTAAGATGAGCAAATCTTGACTTTTTCCCCTTTTTGGCATCATCAATAAGAGTAGCCAGGGCAGTAACCTTTTTCGTCAGTCCTTTTACTGAGGGCTTGATCGTAGTCATACCTGAGGCAATGTCTGAGGCCACGTCTGTATAAGACTCCCATCTCTTATTGTGCTCTTGATTAATAGCTTTCAGTAGAGCAGCTTTAGACTGGTAAAAGCATTTGAGATAGTCTTCCACAGCATCAACAGTAGCCTTCTTGATCTCTTGGCAGGAGTCGTGTTGGTTAGTTAGTGCTTTAGAAACACTTTCAAAAGTGAATTTTTAACGATACTTGACTACCTTCTGGACATGACCTGTTGCAACAGCCATTTCTTCAGAGAATTTCTTGGCTTGCGATTGCAGTAAGTTCTGGAATTGAGCAGTCAGGTCTGTCTTCTGTGCCTCAAGTGCTTTAGTGAGGATCTCTTCAGCATTAATGGAAGTTAGAGTGCTGATCCTCTGCACTACAGTAGTAAGACTATTCGGCGTCTTCGTCTGAACCTCAGTGAACTTACTCCATTTAGTGTTCACATCATCGGCAAGATTCCGGTTCTTATGAGCTTGACGCTTGATAACCTTATTGATTGACTCCGTTGAGATGTCCTTGAGCTCAACAGTTTGATATATGCTCTTTGACTTGGGCTAAGTCTTGGACGGAATTTGGATGATCGTGCCAGATACTGGAGGAGGTGGCGGCTGATCATCCTTGGGAGTGTGACCCTCAGCAAATCCTCCCAGGTCTGCATCCTTGGGTGTGTTATCATGAGGAGGAGATGGAGGAGAAGGAGGCTGAGTGGAGGAAGGCCGAGCTCCTTGTATTCTGTCACTGAGCATCATAAGCATCACAGCCTTGAGATCCTCCAGAGAAGTCATATCAGCTGGCTCTTCATAGCCAATCTCCTCTTGCAATCTTTGTTCTTCCTCCGTCAAAGTGGATAGGGTATTCAGGCGGATGGCCTCTTCCAACAGATCCCACTGAAGGAATCGAAGGCGCATCTGAACCCTTGCTCTGACAGCACTGTCCACGAGATCAGCATGGGCACTGATCTCTGGAATCTCATTCACGAATTCTTCAACAACTCTGATCTGTGCATTTAGAACTGAAGTCGGAAGGGAGGAAATCTCAGTAGGTTGAGTTTCAGCAGGGATCTCCAGTTGAGTTTCCTCAGAAAGGACTCTCTTCACCTTTTCTTTTAGGGTCACATCCTTCTGACCAGACCCTGAGTCTTCGATAGATATAGGTGAAGGAGGGATTACGACTGAAGCTGGCTTCTTAAGCGTTTTCTGCTTCTTCGGCTGATGCTGCTCAGTAGGGCGGGGATCCTGCTTGATCTCCAGAGGACGCTTGAGAGCCTGTCCTCGCCCTATGGATTTTTCGGCGGCTGCTACGTTGAGGAATTTCAGCAGCTTCTGATTGAAATAATAGGCATCGGCGAAAGATACTCTGTTAGGGAGGTCGTCCTCGATCATTATGGACACTTTGGTCCCATAAAGCAATTTCTCTTTTGCAATCAGCTTCATACCATCTTCGGAATCGATAAATTTCTGAGATTGAGCTTTGAATTCAGCTCTGAAGAAGGCGTTCCAATTGATGGGGGCCTCATCTATGATTGCCATCATAATCTAGATGCGAATGCGGGAGAGCTGATCGTATGATCCCGCAGAGCTGGTCAATACATGGTTGACTATGTAGGCCAACCCTCTGTACTGTGGGAGCAGCTGACTTTTTGGGAAAGCAACTTTGAAGACGATTTTAGTCTCACCACTGAATCGACAGAGGTACTCATCTATTGAGGAATCCTTGTACCCGATAATCGGAATCCCCTCGTATGCAAGGTCGAAAAGCTGACCCAAAGATGATTTGCCACATCAATCTGGGTGGCCTTGTCCTCCCACTGATTGGGACGAACTTCATGCCTCGAGAGAATGGTGGATATATCATGATAGTCTTCATCCTCCCGGTAGTTCAGAAAGAACTCGACAACCTAGAGCGGAAGATAATGACGCAGGGACCGTGTGAGAGAATCGGTAGGAGGCCCGATCTCTCAAGAGCATCTAAAATTAGAGTCATGCACTCCACGCCACATGTCCTGACGGACAATACGGGTTCGAACAGAACCCTCTTCCCGGATATGATCTCCGCAATATCCTCGGGGATCAGAACATCACTCTTGGGAACGATCATCGCCATAGTATGAACTAAAATATGTAAAAAGAACGTTAGCACTTGAAAATAAAGTGCTTAAAATGCGGTAGAAGTCTAATGCAAAGATTGAATAGTTGCAGAAAGAACAAATCTTTCGAGAATGGCGGAAATAGGATTTAGGTTAGAGAAAACATGCGTATATATATTCAATTTGAATATGGAGCGGTTTCTAAACATGCGGTTGAGATTAGTCAGTTTTTAAGATGTGGACGGCTCAGATTGGATGTTATAATAGGTTATGATTACTGTGCTGCCTATAATCTTACCTACTTATTTCTATCGCCTAAATGGTAAGGTGAAATGACATGCATTTAATGCGCCGCAGTCAGTTTTATGGAATGTCGTGAGTTTAATGAAAATGAAATACTCAATGCAGTACGATGAACATGCTGAATCACAAAATGCTGAATTTTAATACTCATAACCTGTCAGCTGAACATCGTAGTCAGCTGATACCACGTTTGACGATATTGAGTATCAGTACTTCCTGGATCATTTACTGAATCGTATCAGTAGGATCCAAAAGACCTAGTTCTACTAAGAGATCATTGAATCTGGTCTCAGATAGAGGTTTGGTCAGGATATCAGCTCTTTGCTTATCAGTGTGGATCTTCTCCATTCTTATATCTTTTTTCTCGACATGATCTCTGATGAAGTGATGACGGATGTCCACGTGTTTGCACCTTGTATGTAGAACTGGGTTCTGAGTGATTGCAATAGCACCGGGTACTCGCCGCAAAGAGATCGACACTTCATCTTGATGAATATCGTAGTCTCTCAGCTGTTGTCGAAGCCACATTATCTGTGTGCAACAACTTCCGATAGCCATATACTCAGCTTTAGTAGTGGACGTTGATACTGAGTGTTGTTTCTTTGAAAACCATGATATGAGTTTGCTACCGAGGAACTGACAAGTTCCTAAGGTTGACTTTCTATCGATTTGACAACCTGAATAGTCAGCATCAGAATAACCAGTTAGTTCAAGATTATCATCAGCAGGATACCATAATCCAACATCAGATGTTCCCTTCAAGTAACGAATAATTCTCTTCGTTGAATCTATATTACTCTTCTTAGGATTTGCTTGAAATCTCGCGCATACACCTACAACAGAAGTTATGTAAGATCTGCTTGCTGTAAGATATAATAAAGAACCGATAATAGCACGATAGTCAGTTGAGTTCACATATACTCCCATTGGTGTTCATGGGTATCTTTACTGACTTGCTTGATTCACAGCCGAATTTCTTGATGAGATCTCTTGTATATTTGGCTTGATTAATGAATATTCCCTTCTTTGATTGTTTGACTTTAAGTCCAAGAAAATAGTTCATCTCTCCCATCATCGACATTTCAAATTTCTCTTTCATCATCTGCTCGAATTTCTGACACATAGTCAGATTCCTTGATCCAAAGATGATGTCGTCCATGTAGATCTGTACCAGTAGGATGTCTTTTCCTGACTTGATACTAAATAGGGTGCGATCCACTATTCCTTTCTGAAAACCTTTATGAAGTAGAAAGTCTGAGAGGGTATCGTACTAAGCCCTGGGTGCTTTTTTTAACCCGTATAAAGCTTTCTTAAGTCTGTAAACCTGATGTCCCTGCTGAAAGCCGGGCGGCTGTTCAACATAGACTTCTTCCTTCAGTATGCTGTTCAGGAAAGCTGACTTCACATCCATCTGATAGACTGTGAACTGCTGATGTGTTGCATAGGCTAATAGACGAATGGCTTCCAATCTTGCGACTGGGGCGAATGTTTCATCGAAATCTATTCCTTCAGATTGGCAATATCCTTTGGCAACGAGTCGAGCTTTATTCCTGACAATGACGTTGTTTTCATCACGCTTGTTCTTGAAGACCCACTTCGTTCCTATCACGTGTTGATGTCTAGGTCTGTCAACAAGCTCCCATACGTCGTTTTGCGTGAACTGATTCATCTCTTCTTGCATGGCGGTGATCCAATCAGCATCATTCAGCGCGTCCTCAATTGTTTGAGGTTCTTCAGTCGATAAGAAATAGGAGTATAAAGCACTTTCTCCTTGACAGAATCTGGATCTTGTCTTGATACTAGCTGAGGGATCTCCAATTATAAGATCTGAAGAATGAGCATCTAACCATGAGCGATGACGTCTTGTTACTTCATCCGGAACCGGTTCAACACAGCATGCGGGGAGTATTAGGAATTTCAGTTGTACTATTCTGTATTTGAAGCAATTCAGTAACAAGGGTTGGATCTACTAAGTCACCAGGTTCAGGGGCATTTAGCTTAGGAACATCGATAGTTACCCCTGAGTTGTTATTCTCAGTAGAGGTCTCAGTTACCACATGGGTTTCCTCATCGACCGGAATTACCTGGGATTGATCCTGTTTGGTAGAATCAATCTCTTCAGCTACACTGCTTGTTGGTTGATTCTGAGTTTCATCATCTGAATCATCATCCCAACAGTGCTGGATCTTTTCAGTGTTGTCTTTTAAGCTTAGATCCCGTAGCTTGCTCCTGACCTCTTTAGCTTTTGGCTGAGAGTTTAACTTCCTGAACTCAGAAATAAATTCATCAAATACAACATGAGGGCTTTCCTCCACGCAAAGGGTCCAGTAGTTAAAGATCCTGAAAGCTTTGTTGACCTTGGAGTATCCTAAGAAAACTCATTGGTCTGACTTGCTATCAAAGACCTTTAACTGGTCCTTTCCATTATTGTGGATAAAGCACGGACAACCGAAAATATGGAAATGCGAAATAGAAAGAGTTCTCCATTTCCATAGTTCATAAGGTGTCTTCACGTGCATCTGAGTCAATAGAGACCGGTTCTGAGTATAGCAGGCAGTATCAGTAGCCTCTGCCCAGAACTTCAATGGTAGACCTGAATCTGCGAGCAACGTCCTTGCTGCTTCTTTAAGAGTTCTGTTTTTCCTTTCAGCAAGTCCGTTTTGCTGAGGCGTACGTGTCGCTGAGGTTTTGTGTTCAATGCCTTTAGCTTCACAGAAGCCTTTCACCATCGAGTTCAGAAACTCAGTTCCACGATCTGAGCGTATCCTTTGGATCTTGATATCTTTCTCGACGCTCAGCTGCTTCAGTAGTTTCGGCAGCTCAAGTTTGACATCAAATTTATTGGCGATGAATATCACCTAAGTATATCTTGAATAGTCATCAATGACTACAAGAGCATATTTCTTTCCTCTGATCGTCACTGGATTGACTGGCTCAAATCAGTCCATGTGCAGCAGTTGAAGGATTCCATCAGTGGAAGGTAACGGAATTGGCGGATTGCTTGACACTTTGTTTGCTTCCCCTTCAGACATCTTTTACAATTTTTATGTCTTTTGAACACTTTGTTGGGCAGTCCTCTGACTTTAGCATCACGTGCTAGCTTGTTCATTGTCTTGAAGTTCAGATGACTCAGTAGTCTGTGCCACAACCATGATGTTTTGTCATCTGACCTCGTGTGTGCTAGCAGGCGAGCTTCAGGTTCGGCGGTATTCCATTCAGCATATTATATGTTCCTTCGCCGCGATCCTGATAACACAGTTTTTCCTGTAGATTTATCAAGAACATCACAAAAACCTGTGTCAAAAGTCACTTTATTGGAGTTATCATAGAATTGACTGACAGAAAGGAGATTATGTTGAAGTCCTTCAATATAAGATACTCTAGGAACTATTGCAGTTCCTATTTTCAATATGTCGTATCCCTTTGTGTAGCCTTTGGAGTTGTCATCAAACTCATTACGGCTCCATCTTGCTGAACGTAGTCGGCCGAGTAGGGATCTTTTGATGTGTCATATGTTTTGAGCATCCACTATCGACAATCCAAGGGTCCTATAGCACCCGCAAAAACAAAAACGATTCGAGGTTCCCTTTGGGTTCGGATTGGATCCTTAATGGTTAGATTTTAGAATCAAACTTGTGCCGATGCCCCGATGGCTTCGGACTTCTTCTTTCCCTTGTTGTTAGTAACCTTCTCCACTGAACTTGGAGTGGCTGACTTCTTATGTTCAGCTTTCTTCTTCTTCTGAACCTTAGGGCTTCTGACTCTTGGCTTATAGTAGTACGAACCGTATTGAGCTGGATGAGTCAGCTGTTGGTGGCCATGTTGTTCGGCCCACATGACCTTCTTGGTTTCCCCTGAGTTTGCTCTTGGTGTCTTGGGGCTAGAACCATGGGTCATCTTTTTGTTGCTAGAATGAGATGCTTGAGTCTTCTGCTTGTTCTTTACCTGAGGGGATGTATAGTCTGCATGTTGAGTTACCCCTTGGACAAACCTATCAGCCAACTTGGTGGAGCTCTTCTGTCCTGAAGTGGAGGCTTCCCAAGTATAACCAAGTCCTTCTTTAGTGGCATATGGTCTTTGCGATCGTAACAACTTCTCCAACTTCTCCTTGGCTCCAATGTACTGCTCTGTCATCAAGGTTCTCCACACTTCATCACTCTTCCTCAGAGCTTCATATTCTTTTCTGGCCTATGTGAGCTTTTCCTTGAGACTAACAATTTCAGTCTCTTTCTCAGAGACGTCTTTGGACAGTACTGAAATCTGTGCTTCTTGGTCTTGAGACTTAGTCATCAGAGAGTTAATCTCTTCCTTCAGTCTCAGAACAAGTCATTCAAACTCAGTAGAGTCCTGACTTCTCTTTGAAAGTCTCTGATTTTCTGCTTTCAGGATATCCATCTCCTGAATCGTCTTGCTGAACTGCTGGCTCATTTGGATTTGCTCTTCAAGCAAATCTTCGTACGCAAGAACCACATCCATCGGTTCTCCTGCAGCAAAGCTTGTGTCGTGTGTGCAAGGTGAAGAGGGGCATATAATAGGTTCAAAATTTACCTCAGCCTCTTCTCCGGCTATCAGACAGGGTTCAGCATCTTCTGTCTCGATTGCCATGAATGCAGCATCGTCATCAGACGATTCCATGAATAGTTCCTTATCGCTTGAGCAATCGGATAACTCTCCATCTATGTGGGCTTGCCTTTTCTTTATGAACTTGTCGCATCGAGCTTGCCTTTCAGCTCTTTTAGCTGGTGAGAGTTCAGGACATTCGTACTGGAAGTGTCTTGGCTTTTTGCAGCTGTAACATACTGAGGTTCTGCCGTCCCTTCTAGATGTGTCTTTTTGTTCCACGGGAGCAGCTTCAGTATTCCTGCAATCAGGTAGAGATTTAGTTTCACTTTTCATGCGATTATGATCTCTCTTACCTTGATACTTTTGGGAAGCCTTTTTCATCTTCCTTCTGAACATCTCTAGCATGATCCATTGGCACTTTAGCACCGGGGGGTGTGTGGGAGGTTGAATTCGAACTCCTCTGCTTTTAGCTCTAAAAACACATAATCAGGAGTAAAAGAATTCAGGTCAGATCTCCTCATACACGTAGCAAAAGAATACCACTTGGGTTTGCTAAGAGCCCTTAGAATCTTTGTGTTGGTCTCCTTGTTGCCGAAAGTTTTCCCAAGTCCGTTGATGATGTTGATCTGGTTTGTGAATCGAGCACTGAAATCATCTATGGACTCCCCAGGAAGCATAGCGAATGCCTAAAGTTTCTGCAGCTCTAACTCTAGTTTGTTCTCTTAGATGTGTGGAGTTCCTTGGATCAGTACTGCGAGAGCATCCCATAGCTCCTTTACAGTCTTGCAATCATGTACTCTCTCGAGATATGAGTCACTGAGTGTCATCAGTATTTCCTTTCGAGTGACTCGGTCGAGATTATGCAGTTTCTTCTCCTTAGGAGTGAAGAGGCTCTTGTCCTTAGCGATCTTCGGACCGGTTCTGGCACCTGTTATTCCGTCCAATGCAAGTTCAACTGAGTCAACCATCGGAACATAGGTCCTTTCTCTAGGATGTCGGTCATGCTGTCGTTCAGCGAGGTTAAGTGTGCCTCCATCCTCACTCGCCATACCGCGTAGTTCTCAGTTGAGAACATGGATACCGTCCTAATCCCTGAAATATCAGCCATTGAAGGATAGGATATAGGATGCAATGAAGAGATGCAAGCTGCAGTGAAAACAAGTTTTCCTAGGATCTTTGTTCGTGATAGACCAGTTTCAGAAAACGATGATCAGTTAAGAACACCCCTCTGATACCAGTTGTTGGTCCTGAGACGTGATTCAGGTGTATAGGGGGGGGGGGTGAATATACATGAATACAGATTCTTTTCTCAAACACGAAAGTCAGTTGTAGCTGAGTTTGCTACTGAACTGGGTCAGATAGCCAGATATGCTTTCAAGATCGCGTGGGCAAAGATTTCTTCTACTGAGTTCAACTTTACTGACTTGAGTCAGTCGAACAGTCGTTCAGTATCAGAGTTGTGTGCGGAAGTGTAGGCCCTATTAAACGTCTCGATTGGAAAATCGGTTTTATGCCGAGTTTGATGAAATACGGTTTTAATGCAGTATGATCAGTTACAGAAAACAGTAAATCAACACGGCATATTTTTAAAGTGGTTCGACTGGGTCCTACGTCCATTGTCCTGACCAAAGCAGTATACTTGTTATATTTATACTGAGCAAGTCTCAGTGATCTGTTCTCAAGACAGATACAAACTTGAAGCTTATACTGAGAAAGTTCTCAGTGATCTGTTTGAAGGAAAATTGAGGGTTAGGAATGATACCTTCCTCCTTCGTATATTGTCGCGGTTTTGATTATTGCTCCTGTGTTAGATCTTCTAATCTGTGTCCCGGCCTTTTTCTTCCTCTGGGTGGTCAGAGAACTGAAGAAAATAGATTATCGTCTCTCTACGTACTCACGCACGCGTTTCAGAAATTATGAATGTGTGTAATCTATTTCTGAACAGAATACTAATATATATAGGCTTCAAAAACCAATATAATATTAATATATTTGTAGCTCATAAATTTATTTATATTTCTAATGGGCTTCCATATAATTAGCCCATTAATTTAATTATATTTCTAATGGGCTTCCATATAATTAGCCCATAATATAATTAATTAATTCACTGGGCTACTAATATTTATCAATTAATTGGCCCATCCAATTAATTTCAGATAAATAACATTATTAAATAATGTAAAAATACATTAATACATTAATAATGATTTATGAGAAACAATAAATAACTAGGCAACTAATTGGGCCAGATCAGGGATCCAATACAAGAAATAAAGCTGGGCCTCAAATTAATTAATTATCTATGCTCAGCCCAGAACAAAATTAATTAATAAACACAGATTCATTCCACCAGAGAATACATGCTGACTTACCCCTTTATCCCAAATTGAGCAAGGGCTTGTATTTTAGACTTAATCGATCTCCGTATTTAAGATAGAAATATCCGTTAATTAATTAAGCTCACTGACAGCTTAAATTAATTAACATCTTATATTCCCGAGTAGTACCACTCGACCTTATTAACACACCTAAACTTAATCAACCGGCCGGGTTTAGTGTGCTAATGCTTTCGAGTTCCTCAGGGGATATTATCAACCCATTTTACTAGGATACGGTTGCAAGATACATACAACCAGCCTGAGCCACAAATAACTACTAACACCCAAGATAGGTAGATCCGGTCGCGATGACGTTCACCATAGTAGGTCAAAGTGATAGATAGCCAAATGCACTCAGCTGAAGTCTGACCAAGCTTAAGACCAGCTAAGTCACCGAGATCTTGGTTCTCCACTAAGGTCAGTTAGGAGAACACATCTCACTGTGATCCGTCAATACACCACCTTAAGTGTACCAGTAAAGACAAGCCACTTCTTATCTAAACTGCAGCTTAAACCGACAACTTATCATTAAGTTGTCTCAGCTGTGATAACTGTTTATATCTTGTCAATTCAACCAATTTGTGTTGTCTTCTGTGATACCCGACACACAACACATTGTATACATATTTATCAGATAGGAGAATAAAATAGTGGTAAGGACGAAAACACATTGTATACAAGCATAAAAAGTGCTTCCAGTATACAAAATCCCAACAATTCTCCCACTTATACTAAAGCAAACTTTTAGTATACAATGTGTCAGCTCTAGGTACAAACTAGTACTCAGCTATATCTCAGCTATATAGGTACAAACTAGTACCCAGCTATATTTCAGCTATCTATCTATCCTATCTATCAATGTATCTTCTCCCACTTATACAAAAGTTTATGTAGTCCTATGTGGGGAGCATCTCTACCATCCCGAAGCCACGAACATGCTTCTCGTAAGCCGGGAGAGGTAACCTCTTCGTGAAAGGATTAGCTAGGTTGACTTTAGTTCCAATTTTGTCAATCACACGTCACCTCGAAATACTCGTATAATGTGGTACTTCCTATCTATGTGTTTAGACACCTTGTGAGATTTAAGTTCCTTAGAATATGTCACTGCACCCGCATTATCACAATAAATCGTGATCGCCTTAGGCAAATTCTGAACCATATCAAGATCCAGGAGGAAATTCTTAAGCCAAACTGCCTCTTTCGAAGCTTCTGAAGCAGCCACATACTCTGCTTCCATGGTTGAGTCCGCAATGCATTTCTGCTTTGCACTCCTCCATGAAATGGCTCCACCTCCCAAGGTAAACACATAACCCGATGTAGACTTCTTCTCGTCTCTGTCAGCCTGGAAATCTAATTTTGTATAACCCATAGGTACTAGACTGTCTGACTGGTAAACAAACCTATAATCTCTAGTCCTTTTAAGGTACTTAAGAATGTGCTTTACCGCAGTCCAGTGCTCCTATCCAGGGTTAGACTGATATCTTGAGACCATGCCTATAACATATGAGATATCTGGTCTCGTACAAAGCATCGCATACATGAGGCTACCGACAGCGGAAGCATATGGTACTAGCCTCATACTTTCTATCTCTTTAGGCGTTTTAAGGCACTGATTCTTGGATAGAAAAATGCCATGTCTAAAAGGTACTTAGCCTCTCTTGGCTTTTTGCATGCTAAAACGAGCAATAACAGTGTCAATGTAGGACACTTGTGACAAGCTTAACATCCTTTTTCTGGCGATCTCAAATAACCTTGATCCCAAGGATGTAAGCAGCTTCACCTAAGTCCTTCATTTGAAACTGCTCGGATAACCACTTCTTTACGTCTGATAACACTTCAACATTGTTGCCAATGAGAAGGATGTCATCTACGTAAAATACAAGAAACACCACTGATCCGTTAACACAAATACGGTACACACACCTCGTTAGGACATGATACAAATCCATAGGATTTAACTACCTCGTCGAAAACGCTGGTGCCATAACCGGAAAGCTTGCTTAAGTCCATGAATAGACTTCTTAAGCTTCCAAACTAGATGCTCTTCGCCCTCCTTCACATAACCATCTGGCTGTTTCATGTAGATGTCCCTACCTTTTTCAAGGTGACCGTTTAGGAATACGGTTTTGACATACATTTGCCAGATCTCTAGGTTCATGTGAGCTGCTATGGCAAGGAGAATCCGAATGGACTTGATCATTGCTACAGGCGAGAAGGTCTCTTCGTAATCGATACCTTCTTTCTAGGTAAAACCCTTCACCACTAGCCTGGCCTTAAATGCCACGATCTCTCCATTCGGTCCTCTCTCTTTCTCTTGTATACCCACTTACTACCAATAGCCTCGCAACCCTCAGGTAGTTCAGTGATCTCGTATACATCCATATCAATTATGGACTTAAATTCTGAGTCCATGACGATTCGCTAGGAATCTGCATCTACATCTCCCACTGCTTCGTTGTAAGTTCAGGGATCCACGGTATCTTGTTCATCTGCCGGGAGATGATCAAACATCTCCCCAGTGAACATATACCAATCAGGTGTAAATATCACCCTCCCACTAAGTCGAACAGTGTCAGGCGTTGTGTTAACAGATTGTGCAGTTACTCGTGGAGTACTATCTTGCACAACTGGTTGTTCAAGTGGAACTCGACCATCTTGTAATTCCTCAAGGATGATGTCGACTCGAGATTTACGGTTACTAAAGTAATCCTCTTCTAAGAACCGAGCGTTAGGGCTAACAACGATCTTCTATTCTTTAGGATCATAAAAGTATCCACCCTTCGTTTCCTTTGGATACCATATGAACAACATTACTTCTGAACGTGATTCCAATTTGTCGGCCTGCCTATTTAGCACATAAACAGGATAACCCCAAATCCTTAAGTGGAGCATACTGGGTTTGTGCCCGCTCCACAACTGGAAAGGGATCTTTTGTACCGACTTTGAATGTACACGGTTCAGCAAGTATGCTGCAGTCTCTAGGGCATATCCCCAAAAGGAAACTGGCAAAGTTGCATAACTCATCATCGACTGAACTATCTCTAAGAGACTTCGGTTCCTTCTCTCTGACACACCATTATGTTGAGGCGTGCCTGGTGTTGTCAGCTGGGATGTAATCCCACATTCTGTCAAGTAGCCCTTGAACTCGTTGGATAGGTATTCCCTACCACGATCAGATCGTAGTATTCTGATTTCTTTACCTAGCTTTTTCTCCACTTGTGCCTTGAATTCCTTAAAGGTTTCAAAGCAATCCAACTTGTGGCGAAGAAGGTAAACATATCCATACCTCGAGTAATCGTCTGTAAATGTGACGAAGTACTCATACCCTCCACGAGCTTGTGTAGACATAGACCCACACAAGTCAGAATGTATCAAACTTAATACTTCTGTGGCTCTATAACCCTTTGCCTTGAAAGGCTTAGTCATCATCTTTCCTTCCAAACAGGTTTCGCAAGTTGGAAATGGTTCAATCTTGGAGAGACTCCAATGATCCATATTCCACCAACCTCTGAGTCCTGTTAAGATTGATGTGACATAGTCTTAAGTGCCACAGATAAGTTTGGTTTACCTTAGAAGACTCTTTCCTCTTCTTAGGATTTGATGATGAGGAAGCAATATTAACAGAACTACGCGGTTTACAAGTAATAGTATATAAAGATCCGTTTAATGGTCCACCACAGATAAAATCATCGTCTTTCATGATAGAAACTTCACTATCAAAAATTGATTTATAACCATCCATGGTGCAGAGTTTTCAAACAGAAATAATGTTTCGCCTAAACTCAGGCACATATTAAACATCTTAAGTACTAAAACATAACTATCAAAAGATAGATGTAAATCTCCAATGGCAATTGCAGGAACTTTTGATCCATTGCCCATTGAGACTACCACCTCGCCATTGCTCAATTGCCTTTTCCGCAAGAAACCTTGCAAGGTGTAACAAACATGATCAGTTGTCCCCGAATCCACTACCCATTCGTGGGTAGAAGAGGAAACTAGAACATTTTCAGTTACAAGAGCGACTCGCATCTCTTTCTGTCTTGCCTTGACATCTGGATTATAATTATTCCAGTGTCCTTTCTTACCACTCTTGAAGAACCTTTCTTTCTCCTTTGACATTCGCTTGTCGCCGGTAAGGACCGTCTTCTTACTCCCACTGCTCTTCTTAAAATGTCCACCATTTCTGCTCTTTTTCTGGTTTCCGCCTTTCGGAGGATTCCTTGAACTACTAGGGATATTCAAGACTTGAGCACTCTTGCCCTTACCTATAACCTCTTTGACCGCTACCAAAGATTTGAGTAACATACTCATAGTAAACTCGTTCTTAGACATAGCGGTCCTAAAACAAAAGTTCTTATAGGACATTTGCAGAACTTTTATTGGGAGAGGTAAGATATCTCTTCCACTCTATGAAATTATTTAAAAATTGTTAAACCCGTTAGGGTTTGTTGGTGAGACTGTTTAGGAACTCGAAAAATTTCGAACAGACATATCTGAAAAATATAATTTAAAAGCATGTATGAAATTAATATTTGCACATAATTCGTAATTAATAATCATTGTAACCTTTTGTAAAAACAATGATATTAAAAACCTCGAACAGCTCTAGGAATTCCACTAGCAAGCCACGCAGGTGGACGTTTACTAGCGTAACCCTAAACCAAGCTATTTACCTAGCTCTTTAATTCCAATCCACGTCTAGGTTCCTAAGACGAATGGAATTAATAGTTCGATATTCTGGACCATGTCACTACTAAAATGCGGGAAGAGACTTTGAGGGAAGTGAATTGTACCTGCGGTGACATCTAAGCATTGACCATTAATTTGACCAAAATAGAATCAAATTCTCGAAATTAACATACTTACTCGAACCATGCCGCATTCAATTTGATCTAATTAGCCATCCTATTTAATTATTATCTTCTAGAGTACTCGTGTTTACTAGGCACGTAAGCCACGCAGGTGGACGTTTACGGCTTCGCTCCCACTACTCAATAATAATCAAATATTGTTTTGGAAAACTCATCTCACAAAACTGGTAGCTCAAAAATGCAAGCAAGCCACGCAGGTGGACGTTTACTCACACAATCTTACTACTTTCGTGTAGAGTCCAATTAATGGAGGTCCGATTAAGTATTTAATATCCAAATTAATGGAATCTAATTAAACATTTAATTTAAAAATTGCTTAGTCTTTTATTCAAAAGGTTTGTTTTGAATCATGCATATCCACATAATTCCTAAAGCATGCAATTTCTAAACGCACATAATAAAACGTGCTCGCAAAAATTAAAGCATGCTTAATAACGACATAAATCCTATTTACATGCTTTTATAAGCGCAATTAATCACATAATTGCATGCTAAAGCATAATAATAAATAAATGCGCAAATAGGAAATTTAAAACATCGTTATCGGCTTTAAAACACGTAATTCCTAACTATTACATAGCCCGATCAAAATACAGCTCTTCGAAATCTTCAAAATCTTTGAATTTGAAAACTGCATCGAAAACTGCATCGTGCCACATCATCAGGGGCGTCTGCCACGTGTCAAACACGTGTCAGACACGTGGCAGGCAGGGTGGCGTGGTGCGCCACGTCAGCCGCCACGTCAGCATCTTCTTCATCAAGAAGAAAGCGCCGCCGCCTTCATTCCGCCGCCGCCTCCCTGACGCTGTTGGAGGACCGACGAACCACACCAGGCAGTGCCGCGCCTCCTGGAGCGACCGGAAACGGCGGCCGCACTGCCCACGCCTGCGCGCGTGACGAGCAGTCGCAACCGCGCCACCGCGGCTCCTGCTCGTCGCCGCCGCATTCCTAGTCCTCCTCCGGCCTTCCTTTCGTCATACCCGACGTCTCCCAGATGTTTTCTGTGAAGAACGGCCGGCGCCGGCCCTGCAAACGCGGTAAAACGCGCTGTCCGTCGCCGCCGCCTTTGCCGCCCGAAATTCATCCTCTCCGAGCCGCGATTCGATCAATTGAAAGAGGGGATACGTAATTGGAACACTCACGACCACTGGGTAACGGATTCCGGCCGAGATTAGTTCCTCAATTTCCCGAATTTCAAACGATTCGTCGGAACGAATTCATAACGAGCATCCAAGTTCAGACTTCTATTCCGATCGCATCCGGAATCGGATGATCCCTTACGACATATCAACGCGAAGCTCGTAAGACGAAGATTCCATAGGTTCAAGTCGATCATCGATCGAACGCCGGATGCGCCGGTAATTGCCACCGCAAAATGCGGCGGAACCCTAGCAAACTAGGGTTTTCTGGCCAATTTAGGGATTTCTGGACAGCACGACCACTTCTCATTTCCGACGCTATTCCAGCCAAACCAGAAATCGGAATGGGTCGTGCGACATATCCAGACTAAGCTAACGAAATAACAAACAAAACTATCCAAACAGATCATAAAAATAATTTGGCACGCGCCCCCACATGCCGTCGCAAGTCGGCGGTTGTGTTCTGCCATTTTCTAGGGTTTTGCCCTTTTCCGTCCTTCTGCGCGTCGCGCCTCGATTTTCGTGCATCCCGGACCAATTACAGTACAATCACATAACACATTGGTCCTATCAACTACTCGTGGATTTTCTCACGAGAAAAACATTACAACGGGGTCAAACAATGACTCGCAGGCCGCCCCAAACACGAAAATTAACCCGATAACGACGGAATTGAACCCTAATCATACACCTAACAGCAACAATCAGAGCCTAAACCTGGCTCTGATACCAACTGAAGGAAAATTGAGGGTTAGGAATGATACCTTCCTCCTTTGTATGTTGTCGCGGCTTTGATTGTTGCTCCTGTGTTAGATCTTCTGATCTGTGTCCCGGCCTTTTTCTTCCTCTGGGTGGTCAGAGAACTGAAGAAAATAGATTATCGTCTCTCTACGTACTCACGCACGTGTTTCAGAAATTATGGATGTGTGTAATCTGTTTCTGAACAGAATACTAATATATATAGGCTTCAAAAGCCAATATAATATTAATAAATTTGTAGCCTATTAATTTAATTATATTTCTAATGGGCTTCCACATAATTAGCCCATAATATAATTAATTAATCCACTGGGCTACTAATATTTATCAATTAATTGGCCCATCCAATTAATTCCAGATAAATAACATTATTAAATAATGTAAAAATACATTAATCCATTAATAATGATTTCTGAGAGACAATAAAATACTAGGCAACTAATTGGGCCAGATCAGGGATCTAATACAAGAAATAAAGCTGGGCCTCAAATTAATTAATTATCTATGCTCAGCCCAGAACAACATTAATTAATAAACACAGATTCATTCCACTAGAGAATCCGTGCTTGACTTACCCCTTTATCCCAAATTGAGCAAGGGCTTGTATTTTAGACTTAATCGATCTCCGTATTTAAGATAGAAATATCCGTTAATTAATTAAGCTCATCGACGACTTAAATTAATTAACATCTTATATTCCTGAGTAGTACCACTCGACCTTATTAACACACCTGAACTTAATCAACTGGCCGGGTTTAGTGTGCTAATCCTTTCGAGTTCCTCAGGGGATATTATCAATTCATTTTACTAGGATACGGTTGCAAGATACAGACAACCAGCCTGAGCCACAAATAACTATTAACACCCAAGATACGTAGATCCGGTCGCGATGACGTTCACCATAGTAGGTCAAAGTGATAGATAGCAAAATACACTCAGCTGAAGTCTTACCAAGCTTAAGACCAGCTAAGTCACCGAGATCTTGGTTCTCCACTATGGTCAGTTAGGAGAACACATCTCAGTGTGATCCGTCAATACACCACCTTAAGTGTGCCAGTAAAGACAAGCAGCTAAGACAAGCCACTTCTTATCTAAACTGCAGCTTAAACCGACAACTTATCCTTAAGTTGTCTCAGCTGTGATAACTGTTTATATCTTGTCAGTTCAACCAATTTGTGTTATCTTTGTGATACCCGACACACCACACAAATCTAACTTTTATACAAGATAAAGGATAACATGGGCAAATATACATATTTATCAGATAGGAGAATAAAATAGTGGTAAGGACGAAAACACATTGTATACAAGCATAAAAAGTGCTTCCAGTATACAAAATCCCAGCACTGTTCGCAGGACAGATTCTCTACTTATAGTCGTAGTGACTTTACAAGGGTTTCAAACTTAAAGAGTTTGACGCTTCTCCAACTATGAGGAAGTTCTTACAATAAGAACAATTTCACAAGAATGTGAACTTCCTCGAGGTTTCTAAGCAATGAGTATTACAATTAGACTCGCTTAGATAAGAGAAGGGGAACAAGGATAACTCTAAGTGATGAACTAAAGGGTTCTTCTATGAATGCTAGTTCTTCACTAGATTCTTCGATTGAGAGTGTTAAGAGTTTTTGTGCGTCGATAGTTTTGGTCTGCATGAAGACTCTCCTCTTATATAGTCGTCGATTGTGAATAGATCCGTTGGAGAGGGGTCTAGCCACGTGTCAAAACGACAAGGAAAACGACTCCTCAAATTTGAACATTGATGAGTAGGTGCACTGTAGAGATACGCCTCTTTTTCAGTTTAGGAGCAGCTTTTGTCAGAAAAGATAAAGCGTTGTTGGCTCCTTATTGGTCGAGGTAGATTGATAGGTGAGACTTTTACTTCCTCTGAATCCTCAGACCTTCAACTGAAGTGACTTCCTACTGACTTCTTCCGAGTATTAGTGTATGGGCATGAATTTCTATGCAGATTCAGTTGGTGTTCGGCTGACCAACTAACTTCTTCGATTCTGAGTCCATCAGTTGAGTACAAGGTCTTCTACTGAACTCTGCAGCTACTGAACTCTAGCCTACTGAGTTCCTAACATGCTGAACTCAAATTAAGCTATTACAAGAACGAAATGTTCATCATTCAACTAGGAGTTTTGGGATCTTCAAATCTATAAATATTGTTTACTGAATCTTCATCCCAACTCATAATCAAATAAAATTTATATTCTCCTACACAGAGCACTAAACCAATAAATTAGTAATAGCGTAAGCATGGTCGATCCCCGTAGAAACGGGTGACTTAATCGAGCAACTTCTATTGGCCTAGGATTTTGGTTAGCAACCACCATTAAGTTTAGATTTCTTATAACAAGGCAAGATGTTAAAGAAAGGCAGAAGATGATATGCAACAAATAAACAAGGGATTATGATAGTTAATAAAGGGGATCCAGCTAAGGCTATTCAACACCACTCACTTTTGATCCTCGATACAAGGTTAAAAGATTCAACTAGAGCTACCTGGCCAGGATGCTATGTTGAGCACAGAGGAGTTTAATCATTTTACATGAGGAGTGATTGGCATGTTCAACATAACAACAATCACCTACCCTAATGGGTAACCTACCTTGTTTATCAATGACTAGGTTATCACTAAAATGAATTAGGTGCAAGGGGACTGAGACTATTCGTCCACCGATGTTTGGCATACGTGTGGCTTCCTAGTTAATCTATGTCTCCCAGAAAGAAGCTAACTACCCAGAATGATAAAGTCCAAGCAGTTCACAAATTATCCTACACATACTTCAATTAAAACCCTAGATTTACCAATTTTAGGCTTGGAACGGATCTCACGGATCTTAGTCACGGGACGAATAAACCATCAAAGTACAAGACCACTCACGCATGCAGACATAAAAGAAGATTAAAGGCAGATTCGATCACACGTGCATAAACAAACAGATATTGAAAGCCAAGCATTAAAGAGTAGAAGTAAAAATGCATTTAAGTCACATATTACTACTAACCAAATGTTGGAACAATTTTCTCCGTCTGGAGAGCTTCAAACTGAATAACTACACTGGATAGAATTAAAGATAAGCAAACTAGGCAAAAACTAAATTGGTGTTCTTGGAGTTCTTGTTTATGCTGGAGATTTTCTCAGAGAGAGATACTACCAAACTAGCTAAAGAGTAATATTTTCTTTATATGTGTTGAAGGATTTAAAGTTACCTCCGGAACATTTTGCTTTGATTTGCAACTCTTATTTTAGATCTTATGATCTGTGTCCCTTGCACGAAAGTTCAAGCCGAATGGACAACTTCTTAAAGACCCTGATGATCGACGTTGTTCGCTCTCTCTCTGTAGCTCTCTTATTTTCACAATTGTGAGAGAATTAATCTCTTATTACTTATTTATAGTGCTACTACAATCCCTAATGGGTTTGTGATACTAAGGCCAATAATTGAAGTAATAAGTTAATAGTTATGAGCCTACAAGTAATAAATTAATTGCTCCCAGATTTATTAAATTAATTATCAACTAAAAGACAAATAATTACCTAATTAGTTAGCTGACAATTAATGGCTTAGTTTGATCGGTTTAATTACTGTGCAATAGTTGGGTCAGACTAGTGACCTAATACAAGAAATAAAGTTGGTCATAAATTAATTAATTTGTTATGCTCAGCCAAGAGCATAAATAATTAATAAACATGATTTCATTCCACTAGAGAATTCGTGTTGACTTACGTCTTTATCACAAATTGAGTCGGAGCTTGTATTTAAGACTTAATCTGATCTTCATATTTAAGATAAAAATAATCATTAATTAAATTAGTACACTAACAACTTAATTAATTAATATATTATCCATGAGCAGTACCACTCGACCTTATTAACACATCTGAACTTAATCAAACTGCAGGGTTTAGTGTGATCGGGCCACATGACCATCCCCATTGAAAGTCAAAGAGATAGTTAGTTACGTGCACTCAGCTGAAATCTTATCAAACTTAATATTATGTAAATCACCGAGACCTTTGTTCTCCACTAAGTCAGTTGGGAGAACATGTCTCACTGTGATTCTTCAATACACTTTACATGTGCTAGAATAGATTAGTAACCAAGACAAGTTATTTCTTATCAAACTACAGCTTAAATCGACAACTCGTCCTAAATTTGTCTCATTGTGATACTTATTTATTAGCTCAATCAATTATGCAGACATTTGTGATCAACCTAACACTACATAATCTAACTGTATACAAGATAATAGGATAATAACAAGTGCAAACATAACAATAAAATATGAGAACAAAATAGTGGAAATGAATAACATTGTATGCAAGTGTAAAAATCACTTTAAGTATACAAAATCCGGCATGTTTCGCGTCCCTCCTTCAAAATAAGCTTCTCCTCTGTAATTAGGTCTCTACAGAGTTGTTGGTTATGGACTGAATATTTGCATGGACTGCTAGGTAATTCGACCTCAAACATGTAATGACATAGCCAAAACACACGCATTATCCGGTAAAAAGGAGTTAAAAATCCGGACTTATCATATATTAGCCTTAAAATATAGTAAAATGTAATTTGTTAATAGAATTGTGCAGGTATACGTGCCAGTACTAGTAGATTAATGCTTGGAAGAAAGCCTACTACGTAGGTTAATTACAAGTAGCTAAAGTTTAATATCTTGAGTATATACCAAGATCCTTGCGTATAGAGACTTGAGAACTAAGGAAATTCTTACTTTCTTGAAATAAGTGTCCACGATACATTTAAAATCTAGTCCACAACCTCTACACGATGTGACGATGTTTAGAACATCATCCATTTCCTAAACTTAGAAAAGGCTGCCACAACCACAAACAACCTTATTGAGAAAGTCAAGAAATTAAATTCCCATAACTGCATGAACTGGTTAACATAGTATTATAAATTGTTATTCTTTCATACTTCTATGCCATTTTTATACAATGTGTATAAATTTAATTTGATATCCTATCGATATATCAGAATATGAGAATAAGCTTTTTATGAATAAATCTCACTACCTATCGTCATCTTAGACCGCCTCTAGTGTATTATATTGTAAAAGGGATGTTCAAAGTTGACTGCAAACAACATGGTATTAATGATAACAAAAAGATATATGGTTTTATAATGCAATTGTTGTTTGTTAGATGTTGTACTCTATAAATAGATGTGATCATACACAGTAGTCCTCATCACTTCGTACTTGAAAAAACCTAGTAAATCTACCTAAATTTGGAGCAAACAGTTTGAGAAAAATGAAGGCGGCAGCTTTAGTTTTCTTGGGCGCCCTTCTTGCCCTTCTTCTCATCTCCTCTGTTGCAGACAACGGTTCAACTCAGGACGAGATCAAAGGTGAGTTCAACTGACTCAAACCCACCATGAGCTAGCTAACAAGTATTCTACAACTTTATTTGATGTTAAATTATGCAGGGGATGCAGGTGATGATACGAACCACGTAATTGATGAGAAGTACTATCGCGGTGGAGGCGGTTATGGTGGTGGTGGCTATGGTGGAGGTGGTCGTGGGGGTTATGGCGGCGGCGGCTATGGTGGTGGCGGTCGTGGTGGAGGTGGATGGGGTGGAGGAGGTCGTGGAGGAGGTGGAGGGGGTGGAGGAGGTCGTGGCGGCGGAGGTTGTCGTTGGGGCTGCTGTGGCCGCGGTAGGTATGGCGGTGGCTGTGGGAGGTGCTGCTACAATGCTCAAGAAGCATTAGCTTACATGCAAAATGAAGCCCAGCCATAATATCCGCGCCATGCACTATAAAAAAATAAAATAAAGTACATGCAGGTGGAGATGCAATAAAAATAATAAAACTACACTGAATTTTCCTTTTTTATACTTTGCATACCACTGTATATTATATTATATCAATAAATATTTACCTTTCAATTATTTTTCATGCTCTCTTTATCACGTGGCTGCTTCTACTCTATTCTTTCATTGTTCCGATGATGGAGTATTTAGGGGACATTTGGTTCGCAGTTTGGAATCGGATTCAGATTCAAGATAATTCCCTCTAGTTACTGAATAAGCTGAATCATTCCAATATATCTGTTTGGATAATTCTTCGGATTCAGGATCATTAATATATATTATTTCGTATAAATTTTTTAATTTCACCCTTAACTTGTATAAAATTAAAAAAATTAAAAATTAAAAAATGAGATATAAAAAATGAATAATGAAGAACGAAAAATCAAAAAATACAATTGAAAAAACAAAATAATGAAATAAATAAAAGATGAAAGAATAAGAAAATGAAATAATGAAAAAAAAATAGAAACGAAAAAAATGCAAAAGGAATAATGAGAAAATTAAAAAAATAAATTTTTAAAAATGGTAGGAAATCAAACCTACAAATAGTTGGTAATAATATCATTCTAAATTTTTTATTCCGGTAGTCTTAATTCAAACACTATTTTTAGATTTCAGATCAATTCTTGATTCTGAACCCCGCCCCTTAAATTATCTATTGCTAAGTCTTTATCATTACTAAATATGATAAGATCGTGAGAGAGAGGGAGTGCTACATGTTGAATTAGTTTTTGTTGGCATCCCACTGTACAGCTGAGAGGCAAACTGTACAAAGCATCATATTTATCCTTCCACTACAAAGAAAACTGAAGTAAAGCCGAGACTGAAACCCACTACAAAGAATACAACGTTAATAATTAAGAATCTCCCAACGGTAAGAATCTCCGGTGGGTTAACGAAACTCGGAATCCATTGATGCCAACTGCAGCACCAAATTGCTGCTTTGCTCAATGCGCCTGAGATTCAAGAAGGATATTGGTGGCAGCATTAAGGTCGTTTCTGGCGCGTATCAGAGCTTGCCTCGCTGAGTTCCTATCAAACCCCATTGATACCAGAGTAGAAATTGAGTCCTCAGTTGATTCTATCGATGGTGACATGGTGGGAGCTTGATAGTTTCCCTGCAGCCAAATGAAGGCGACTAGTGATCAAAAGAAGACCAGCTAAGTTTCTTTCTTGGTCCACTTAGCATACTAAGCAAAAGAAACTACATGAGAGACATACCTCCATCCGGCGACCAGCATAGGCTGGTGCTCTTCCTAAAACATTCCTAGATGATCCAGTTGCTGGTGTACTACTACTCCCAGTTGATGGCCAAGACAATCTTGAGAAGAATGAAGCAATAGCTTCAGGAAACTGAAGTGGAGACGTACAGGCTTAGTCAGTAGGGCTCAATAGCAACACTATTAGGCATCAAACATGTACATGATGTAACAACAGACATATCTTTTCATCACTAGATTTTCGCCCCAAAAAAACCGTTCACCTAGAAACCAGAACCATGTTTTTTTGGGTTATAAGCAACAGCCCACATGGATTCTTCTGCCATCAAGTTTCTTGACAATCGTTATGATCAATAATATACTCAACAAACCAAATTTTAAAATTAGAATGATTCGTGAAGGAATGAAGATATCAGGTTACGAAAAAAAAAAAAAAAAAAAAATGGACGACGAAGATGCTTTGTTAGTGAAGATGGAAATGTAAAGTAGAGAGCATTGATCTCAAGAAGATGATGTACAACCTTTATCCTGCGTATGCGCAAAACATTCAAGCGGTAGAGGGAGCCTGCTAAAATACCACACATCCCCGGAAGCATGGATCTTTTCCATGATGACAAAAATAGCTGCAAAAGTAGGGCACATAAAGAAACAAAACATTAGCAAATGAAATGCAAACAGTAGTCAGGGATGTGTTCATCTTCAGTGATATGAGATGGAAAGACTAATTGCAAAAACGATACTTGTGAATTACCTGAAGACCAGCTAGATATATGAAAGTCTTGTCAGAGAATTTGAAGTTTAACACACGAAACTGCGTTGAAACAGGTATGTCGAAATAAAAGGGTACAAACGAAGAAAATATAAGGCCATAGGGTCCGGATGTGAGTATATTCAAGGAGGGATCTGCCAGAAGAATAAAGATAAACGGTTACCAGAAAGATTAAAACATGTGAATGTAAAATATACTTCCAACTGATATCTGTCCACTCCATACCTCAAGTACAGAACTTACTAACAAGCCATTCAATTTCATCTTTAGAAAATAGATTTTGGAAATAAAAGGCGAGTTCTGGGATCATTGGAAGAGGCAGGGCTAGTTAATCAAATCTATAAGGAAAGACAAACAGGTTAAATTTTTAGCATGGACCTTCATTAATACATTAAATCACAAACAAGTCGATGAGTCATGGAAGTACGCATATGGGCAGGAAATGGTACTTTCAGATAAGGTTATACTGCTGTATCCTATCCTATTACAGCTCATAGTGACACAAGTACCAATTACACTGAATTAAAAGAGGGCTATTACCTTATCAACTGCAGCAAAAAAAAAAAAAAACACATGTAATAACAGACGTCATGATGTTTCAAGACTTAACCTACCCAAATATTTCCTGGAAAGACTAAAGTTACCAGGAAAACACTAAATTCTTTCCAGATTGGTTGAAAATCTTCCATAAAAATATGTTCATTTTGCAGATTAGGACAGTAGGCTAAAAAGAACTAAGTGGAACACTTACAAGGATAGAGTGTAGGATGACCAGATGTTGGAAGTCGGAATGAAAAAGACATTCGTTAGATGTGAAATAAAAAGGAAACTGATCGATTTTTATTTCAGCGAAGAACTGCTGAAACACCAGCCAATTTAAGTGGTATCAAATGAATAACAGAACATAAATGTGCATTCACAAGTAAGGTACCAAGCACAGCTGCCATTACTCAATACATCAACTATCATGATTTGAATTTTATTTTTCTATATAGGATGTGCATGTTTCTTAAAAATAGTTTAAAATTCCACACGAGGACATGTGAGCGAATCAGGAGCCTAACAAGTCACTGATATAGAGGAAGATGAGATTAAGAAAATGATTGCACCTTTAAGTAGTACTAATGCAAGGACTTCAAGTAGCACCGGTGTGATGATAGAGAAGAGGATAAAAACCTGCAGAATAGATTATCACAACACAACCATCAAACAAATTATTTGTTTCCTTAGACTTAATCCACCAGAATACAGGGTCCAGGCTATGTCAAATTTATATAATTATAATTTAAAAAATAAAAAATAAAAAATAAAAACTATGTCAATTAATTAAAACAAAATGCCCCAAGTTATTTTCTGATTTAAGTATCTTTATCCCAGCAAAGGAAGCAAATAAAGTCATCTTAAGCTAACCGAAAAGACTGGCAATGCAGGGAGTTCTTCATAGGGCTATATGTTATACTCTGGTCATATAAAATTGATGACTTTGCTTAATTTGTCGTGTATATCAGGTATTGCACATATTGATCAAGAAAACACTTTAAACTTTCTCTTCAATTGTTCATGGGAACAGGAATGGCAGATAAGTTTTTGAAGTTTGAACTTTATAAGGAACAGAAAAGCAAAATACAATTGAGCTTGAAAAAGAGCTTACACTGTATTTATTGGAACCTATCTGCCTCTCGAATACACGGAAGTAGTATAAAAGATAAATTCCAAAAATAAGTTCTGGTGTGGATGAAAACCCAAAAACTGATACGATGAGCTTCCATATTTGAAGTTTTCTGAAAATGTCCTGTCATAGTGTCATATATAAGAACCAAGTTAACGACGCGATAAAGGAACTGTAAGCAAAAGTATTGCAAAAAGGACATGGGGAAGTAATTGATGCTATTGAGAATGTGCAGAGTGCAAACAGAAGTTCTTTCAAATAAATTCAGAAAGGACTTTATAATTTGTAAATAGATATAAGATGCAGGGAGTTAGCACAGTTTGATTGTTATACCACATTATTATGCCCATGAAAATACAAACTAGTAGACGCATACATAACTATAAACTAAATAGATCATAAGCTTAAAAGGCAGAAATCCCTCATGAGGAACATCTTTATTTCTTTGCTGGTGGTGGTCTAATCAATTTGAGCTGAGCCAAGCACACTATTAGACATGTTCAAATCCCCATCAAACTTGCAAGATCCTACCATTAGAGCATTAGTAGCTTTAATAGAAACAAACATAGACTTAGCATAAGTAGTTCGATCTTCTTAAACACGTTTTCGGTAAAATTCTATGATCTCTATCATCACACAAATACTTTCTTATAAATTAAAATAACTTACATTCAGCTTGTTTGTTATGTTCAACCAGTCATTCCCAAAAGCAAGGTGAAAGGTCTCGAAACTTTGCTTAAAACAAACATGAATAAGGAAAACTCATTTTAACCAGGAAATGAAAAATGCAAGTAAGCCAACATCCTACCCAATCCGAGCAAAAATGAATCCCAAAGTTCCATAACATTAACCAATCTATAGTTAAAACTACAAATAATTAAATAAGAAGTCACCAGCTACAACCGGCATTAAACCCGACGGAAAAACTAATCAGAGAAAGTAAAAACAAATAGATTGGGCAGTGAATGTCCTAAAAAAAAAGAGAAAGAACCTGATAAGACCAAGCGAGGTTTCTGGAACGACCTTGGATCCCAAAAATTATTGTAAAAAGAGCAGTCGCGATCACTATTGCCCTTGTTACCGGCGCATTGTCTGTCAAAAAAACAACAATCGAGCTTATTGACAACTTTTCAATTTACAATAGAAAGAAAAACAATCAATCTTTGAAAACATGAAACAAGAGAATGCATAAAGAACGTACTGAAACCAGATGGCCCGCCGTTCATCATCTGGGCGAACCAACCACCTCACAAATTACTCGAATCTTACAGTTTTGCGATTGTACGTATGTATCTATTTCTCGGATTTCCCCCAGATGATTTTCTCTCTAAATCTTTCTATTTTCTGCTTCTCTCCGAGTCGTCGCCATCGACTAAAATTATCTGGGTTTGGTAAGCGGACTCGGGCTGACCCGTTCTTTCTTTGCGGGCCTATTTATTTGCCATCTTTAAATACTGTTATTTATTAAATATCCTCCATTTCGCTTGATTTGTCTTATTATTATTTTTGATTTGTTCGCTTGATTTATTTTATTTTTTTAAATAAAAAATATTCTCCCCATTTCATAATTTTTGTCCAGTTTGATTTTGGTGCGATTTTTTAAAAGAATTGTTAATTGTGTAGTTGTGGTGAGTCGTGAATTTGTAATTTTTGTTAATCTTTTCTCTCTCTTCCCTCCCTACTTTATTTTCTCTATCTTCATTGACTGTAAAAATAATACTTCATTTTAGACTTGATATTTTTTAATTATTTTCTAGTTGTCACTGCAAATACTTTGCATCAAATTTTTCTGGGGCACTGTTACTAAAATAACTTAATTGAAGATAAAAACTATGAATAATTTTGTCCAAAAATATTGTGGGAGAGCAAATGAAAGTAAATAAAGTTAATGTTAAATTTGTCAAACTCAAGGGTCAAACCTTCGAATTTCTAATTTTGGTGCAAACTTTACATCCAAAATGAAAATTTTAACCTACAATTCCCTAAATGACCACTACTTAAGTACAACTACCACACTTACATTCCCAAAAACTCACTTTTCAAGATTCAAAAATCAAAACATGATAAGAAGAAAAGATCTTACTACAGCTAAAAAATTGGTCGTCATCCAGTTTCTTCTTTCCAACTGCAAAATTGAAGACCAATCCAAGGCAAGATCACTGAGGTTGCCCGCAAGTTCGACTGCTATGAAAAAATTGTGTCTAGGGCATGGGCTGCATCAAAAAAATAAAGTGAAGAAGGGAAAGTCATGGAAGTTGTTTCAGCCAAAAAAAAAAAAATGCAGGCAGACCAAGAATTCCACTTGATTTGGCATTAATTGAAAGTCTGTCAGTTTTGAAGAGATCGACTATTCGAAGGTTAGCTTATGGGATTAGCATGAGTAAGAGCACGATTTTTAGAAGGCATAGTGAAGGTCTAATCAGAGCACACACTAATAGTATAAAATCTGCCCTCACATTAGATAACAAGTTCTTAAGACTAAGATTTTCAATAGAGGCACTACAATTCGATAGAATACTACAAAGATTGAACTTCAAAAGCATGCATAACATAGTTCACATAGATGAGAAACGATTTTATATGAGTAGGGCTTCACATAGAATGTATCTAACCCCAAATGAGGCCGAACCCCCATTGAACTTGCAAGAGCAAGAAGTTTATAGATAAAATCATGTTCATGTGTGTTGTTAGCGGCCCAATTTTTGGACAGAATGGTGAAGTATTGTTCCATGGGAAGATGGGTATCTTCCCATTTACAAGATAGGTTGCAACTAAGAGGAAGAGCAAAAACATACCAGCCGAAACTTTGGAGACAAAACCCATAGCATCAATAACCAAAGCGGTGACAAAGGAATGCATAATTACTTAGGTAATGTTCTGGTATAAATACATAGAAGCAATTGAAAAAGAAGGCAAAATCTGCCACTTCAGGCAGATTCTGCTTGTTCAGGCGGAACCTATACTTTCCAATTTTTCAATGTATATTGTCTTTCGTCTTAATAACAGAAGATAGTGAGTAAGTATGTAGAATATCAATTTTATGATTTTTCCAATTTTAGGGTAGAACTCCAGATTCTATTTTAAATCTGGTTTCTAACTCTTTTATATAGGATTTGAACACTGCCTTTTAAATAGTGGAAAACCAGATAATCTGGTTTTTCAAGAATTATATCTACACACATCAGTGCTGCAGAATAGAATACTAGCTCAGCAAGATCAATAAAGGGAGGCAAGTTTTGCAATACAAGTTGTTACATTATTATTAATTCATAGTTCAATATTCTAATCCTAAAGGTTTTCTATCCTAACAGAGTCTGCCAGCAATTAGAAGAAAATGGCTAGCTTTAGCATCAAAGTGTATTTTTATACAGCAAGATAATGCTAAGCCGCAGATTAAGGATTCTGACTGTGATTTTAGGGCAGTGGCTTGCCAAGACGGATTTGACATTAGGCTAGTTCACCAACCACCCAAATCTCCAGACACAAACATAAATGATCTATGATGGTTTAGAGCAATTTAGAGCATTCAATCCGAATCTAACTGCACAAATGTTGATCAATTGGTTGTTGCAGTCAAAAATTCTTTTGAAGAACTGTCCCCGCAGACACTTGACAAGGTGTTCTTAAGTGTATACGGGTGCATGATAGAGATCATGAAGGTGAGAAGCTAAAATAATTATAAGGTGCCTCATTTGAAGAATGATTCTCTTTCCAGAACAGACAACCTTCCAATAGATTTGGAAGTATATGTCAATTTGGTAAGAGAGTGCTCCACTTACATGCTAGAGAATGGCTTGATTGAAGAGACTACACAACTTCAAGCAATGCTAGGTATATAATGAAGGTATGGTGTTTTGAATTAGAAACTGCTACTATTAGTTTGTAGGTATTTAGATATATTACGCGAGACCAAGACGATATAATTTTTGTAAATCAAATCTTCTTTTTGATCACTTAAATGGCAGCATTGTGTTTGCATGGTTCATATTTCTTACTTCATGTTTTACTTTATTTATTTGGTGTCATATTCAACATCTTTGAATTTGGACAAGTTGGTGAGAAGTTGTATACCAATAGGACATAATGACCATATTAATTAAACCAATGCACTTAATGGCAGCCAACCACATAATATACATCTATGTAAGTCAACCATACTGTAAAGCAAGAATTACCAAGGATAGAAGCCATCCACAGAGCACAACAAGAATTACTATAGACACAATACCACACATGAATGGCAGTCATCCACATAAATATGTATTCAATGTAATAAATATGTATACAATTAACATTGAATAAAGAAACCATATGCAAGTTGTACCACCCACATAGCAATAAAATAGGATTGAAAAGAGTCAAGCAAGAATTACCAAGGATAGAAGCCAGCCACAGACCACAACAAGAATTACTAAAGACAAAATACAACACATTAATGGCAGTCAGCCACATAAACATGTATACAAACATTGAATAAATAAACCACATGCAAGTTGTACTACCCACATAGCAATAACAAAGGACAGAGGATTGAAAACAGTCGTTCAATGAATTTAATCAGAGACACACTTAACAAGATTGAAGCTTGAATTCATATAAAAAGAATGTATCACAACATATCTCATATTTTCAATCATATCATCGATTTGTTCCATTTTTCAGTGAAGTGTGAGCATATTTGTATCATTTTAGAACATATCACCCCATTTCGAACACACGTGCTCAACTCAATCTACAGCAAACACATAAAGAATGAACACAGAATGCAAGGGAAAGATCTCACCGGCTTGAAGTACATCGGCAGCAAGATTTTCAGCATCTTCAACAATTTTGGATCACTTTAAATATCGATCTGGCGGTGGCTGGCGACGCTCACAGAGATCGGTAGCCTCGGAGAGCAGGTACCCACAGTTGGGATAAATCTAGGAGGTCGACGGCGATGAAGTAGGGGATAGGCCCGATTTAGCTCTCGACAGCGAAAGGGGAAGGCTTAGTGCAAAATATTCTTTCGATGTCATCACAGTGACTGTGGCGTCGCCGATGCCCAACGTCTCGCTGCCAAAAATTGGCGGATCAGTCGGCGGAGAAGGCGACTTAGGCTTATTAAGGACGGAGGGCGTCGGATTCGACCACGGTATGGTCGTGGCCTCACCGTTCTCCCAATCGCTTCGATTCTTCACCGACATCCAATTCCCGTCATCTAGTGGGGGTTTGTGGTAGAAGTCATCGGCCCTGAGACCGACCCATGGCTCTGATTTCATGGAAGCAAAGAGAGATTTCAAAGAACAAGTTCTTCGTGAGGAAGAACAATGGTTTCAAGATTTGGGTGGCAGCGGATTTTGATTTAGTAAGAAAGTAGGGTTTCGTAAGAGAGAGGGAGAGTAAAATGTGGAGTAGTAATTGATGGATGTAATAATTTAACAAGTTAATTTAATTAAGAGATAGTTAATTATTTTTAAGTATAGTTATGTTAGATTAATTGTTTAACTTTTTGCCAAATAAATGAAAGTGAGCAAGAATTTTGGGACGTCCCGATTTGGTATACCGGACAAGAATTATGGGACGGAGGGAGTAATTACTAAATATATTTCCACTTTTTCTCTTTGGGACCTGTTGGAATTTTGTATAGTGGAAGCAAATTTTATACTTGTATACAATATGTTTTTTCCTTACCACTATTTTATTCTCCTATCTGATAAATATATATATTTGCATATGTAATCATTTATCTTGTTTAAAAGTTAGATTTGTGTAGTGTGTAGGGTATTATAGAAGACTACACAAATTGGTTGAACTGACAAGATATAAACAGTTATCACAGCTGAAACAACTTAAGGATAAGTTGTCGGTTTAAGTTGTAGTTTAGATAAGAAGTGACTTGTCTTGGCTGCATGTCTTTACTAGTATACTTAAGGTGGTGTATTAATGGATCACAGTGAGATGTGTTCTCCTGACTGACCTTAGTGGAGAGTCAAGATCTCGGTGACTTAGTTGGTCTTAAGCTTGGTAAGACTTTAGGTGAGTACATTTGGCTATCTATCACTTTGACCTACTATGGTGAACGTCATCGCGACCGGATCTATGTATATTGGGTGTTAGTAGTTATTTGTGGCTCAGGCTGGTTGTTTGTATCTTGCAACCGTATCCTAATAAAATAGGTTGATATTATCCCCTGAGGGACTCGTAAGGATTAGCACACTAAACTCGGCCAGTTGATTAACTTCAGGTGTGTTAATAAGATCGAGCGGTACTACTCAGGAATATAATAAAATGTTAATTAATTTAAGATGTCAGTGAGCTTAATTAATTAACGGATATTTGTTTCTTAAATACGGAGATCGATTAAGTCTGAAATACAAGTTCATGCTCAAGTTGGGATACAGGGGTAAGTCAGCACTGATTCTCTAGTGGAATGAATCTGTGTTTATTAATTAATTTTGCTCTGGGTTGAGCATAGAAAATTAATTAATTTGAGGCCCGACTTTATTTCTTGTATTGGATCTCTGATCTAGCCCAATTAGTTGCACAGTGTTTATTCAACTCTCTCGAAAATTATTATTAATAAATTAATGTATTTATACATTATTTAATAATATAGAAATTATTTATCTGAAATTAATTAGTTGGGTCAATTAATTAATAAATAAGTGGTCCAGTTATTATTAATTATATTATATGATGAATATTAATTTATTAGAAACCCATTAACAATATAATTACTAATGGACCACAATTATAATATAATGTTATATACATTATATGATAAGTATATACGTTCAGTTTACAATTCATGATTCACGACACAATTCAGAAAACGTGAGTGAGAAACGTGTGAGAGCAGATAATTTCATTCATCTCAAATCTCTGTCCACACGGAGGAGCGGAAGGGTCGGGACACAGATCAGAAGATCTGAAACATTAGCAACAATCAGAGCTACAACAACATACGTGGAGGAATGTATCAATTCTTCCTCCCCTATTATTTCCATCAAGACCTACCTCTCTACACACAATCACTCACTCATCTTAATCTTCGTGCCGAAAAGAAATAAGATAAGTTGGACGGGACGGGGGGAGTATTTATCACAAGGATTTATGTGTCACATATTATAGTAACTTGTATGTCACACTTTATAAGGTGTTGACATGTGACATATGTTTCTCATCATGATTAATTTTGATTTGATTATTTAATTAAAATGCATTCTAAATATTCTATCGAGGTAGCATGTAGGACACCAAAGTCCATCTGAATATTTATGGCTAGAATTTTTTTTAGTGTTAATGCTTGCAATAAATTACAGTTTTCAGTAACAATTAAGCCTCGATAAAATAATAATCTTGGATTGGAAAAAGATTTTATTTAACGATGTTATTATTTTATCAAATATTAATTTAGTGCATTGACTCATATAGAAATCGTAAGAAATTGTATACAGTTTTCAGTAACAATTAAGCCTCGATAAAATAATAATCTTGGATTGGAAAAAGATTTTATTTAACGATGTTATTATTTTATCAAATATTAATTTAGTGCATTGACCCATATTGAAATCGTAAGAAATTATTATTAAAACCAAATTATTATTCTATCGAATATTACTCTATTAAGGATTAATAGTTGTCCTTTGATTTTCAAAATATAATTTAATGCAAAATCACCTCATGTAATTTTAAATGAAAAACACAAAAAATGGTAACATTAAAATTTGCATACATTACACGAGTTTAATTCTCACAATAATACTGTACAGTTAATGCTACATGCAAAAAGTTTAATTGAATTTTGTATTTTAATTTGGATAATTGTCTAAGTTTTATTATAAAAAACTAGTGAACTCAGTTACTAAGATAATTGTCTAAGTTTTATTATAGTCTTTCTTTTAAAAGTATAAATTAATTTTATAATTAATTTTGTACCGAAGAAACCTTTAATAATCTTCTAGGGATTGTTTGGTTCAAGAAGAAAAAACGAATCAAGTACAGGAAATAAATAGAAATGAATTGAATGAGATTGTGTGGATTAACAAAATTGATCAACAAAATCTCACCTCTCAAGGAATAATTAGGGTTAGAACGATACCTTCCTCATTCGTATGTTGTCGCGGCTCCGATTGTTGCTCCTGTGTCAGATCTTTTGATCTGTGTCCCGGCCTATTTCTCCCTCTGGGTGGTCAGAGAACTGGAGAAAATAAAATTTACTGTCTCTAACTCACGCTAGGCGTGTGTTTTTGTGAATGTGTGTCTCTTCTGTTCTGAACAGAATACTAATATATATAGGCTTCAAAAGCCAATATAATATTAATATATTTGTAGCCCATTAATTTAATATATTCCAATGGGCTTCCACATAATTAGCCCATAATATAATTAATTAATCCACTGGGCTACTAATATTTATCAATTAATTGGCCCAGCCAATTAATTCCAGATAAATAACATTATTAAATAATGTAAAAATACATTAATCCATTAATAATGAATTCTGAGAGACAATAAATTACTAGGCAACTAATTGGGCCAGATTAGGGATCCAATACAAGAAATAAAGCAGGGCATCCAATTAATTAATTATCCATGCTCAGCCCAGAGCAAAATTAATTAATTAACACAGATTCATTCCACTAGAGAATCCATGCTGACTTACCCCTTTATCCCAATTTGAGCAAAGGCTTGTATTTTAGACTTAATCGATCTCCGTATTTAAGATAGAAATATTCGTTAATTAATTAAGCCTACTGACAGCTTAAATTAATTAACATCTTATATTCCTGAGCAGTACCACTCGACCTTATTAACACACCTGAACTTAATCAACCGGCCGGGTTTAGTGTGCTAATCCTTTCGAGTTCCTCAGGGGATATTATCAACCCATTTTACTAGGATACGGATGCAAGATACGGACAACCGGCTCGAGCCACAAATAACTACTAACACCCAAGATACGTAGATCCGGTCGCTCATTGGACGTTCACCATAGTAGGTCAAAGTGATAGATAGCTAAATGCACTCAGCTGAAATCTTACCAAGCTTAAGACCAGCTAAGTCACCGAGATCTTGGTTCTCCACTAATGTCAGTTAGGAGAACACATCTCACTGTGATCCGTCAATACACCACCTTAAGTGTACCAGTAAAGACAAACAGCTAAGACAAGCCACTTCTTATCTAAACTGCAGCTTAAACCGACAACTTATCTTTAAGTTGTCTCAGCTGTGATAACTGTTTATATCTTGTCAGTTCAACCAATTTGTGTTGTCTTCTGTGATACCCGACACACCACACAAATCTAACTTTCGTACAAGATAAAGGATAACATGTGCAAATAAATATATATATATCAGATAGGAGAATAAATAGTGGTAGGGACAAAACACATTGTATACAAGCATAAAATCTGCTTCCAGTATACAAAATCCCAACAATTCTCCCACTTATACTAAAGCAAACTTTTAGTATACAATGTGTCAGTTCTAAGTACAAACTAGTACTCAGCTATGGTACAAACTAGTACACAGCTATCTCTTAGCTATCTGTCCTATATATCACTGCATCTTCTCCCACTTATACAAAAGTTTCTGTAGTCCTAAGTGGGGGGGCATCTCTACCACTCCTAAGCCACGAACATGCTTCTCATAAGCCGGGAGTGGTAAGCACTTTGTGAAAGGATTGACTAGGTTGAATTCAGTTCCAATTTTGTCAATCACCACATCTCCTCGATTTACGAATACTCGTATAGTATGGTACTTCATGTCTATGTGTTTAGACGCCTTGTGAGATCTAGGTTCCTTTGAATTTGCCACTGCACCCGAGTTATCACAATAAATTGTGATAGTCTTAGGCAAGTTCAGAACAATATCAAGATCCTGGAGGAAATTCTTGAGCCAAACGGCCTCTTTCGAAGCTTCTGAAGCAGCCACATACTCTGCTTCCATGGGTGAGTCCGCAATGCATTTCTGCTTTTGCACTCATCCATGAAATGACTCCACCTCCCAAGGTAAACACATAACCCGAGGTAGACTTCTTCTCGTCTCTGGTAACCTGGAAATCCGTTAAGGTTTACCCAAAGGACACTAGACTGTCTGACTGGTAAACAATTCTATAATCTCTAGTCCGTTTAAGGTACTTGAGAATATTTTTCACCGCAGCCTAGTGCTCTTGTCCGGGATTAGGACGATATCTTGAGACCATGCCTACGAGATATGAGATATCTCGCTCTCGTACAAAGCATCGCATACATGAGACTACCGACAGGGAAGCATATGGTACTAGTCTCATACTTTCTATCTCTTCAGGCGTTTTAGTGCACTGATTCTTGGATAGAAAAATGCCATATCTGAAAGGTACCGAACCTCTCTTGGCATTTTGCATGCTGAAACGAGCAATAACAGTATCAATGTAGGATGCTTGTGACAAGCTTAACATCATTTTCTTGCGATCTCGAATAACCTTGATCCCAAGGATGTAAGCAGCTTCACCTAAGTCCTTCATTTGCAACTGCTCGGATAACCACGTCTTTACGTCTGATAACACTTCAACATTGTTGCAAATGAGAAGGATGTCATCTACGTAAAATGCAAGAAACACCACTGATCCGTTAACACAGATACGGTACACACACCTCGTTAGGACAGGATACAAATCCACAGGATTTGACTACCTCGTCGAAAACGTTGGTGCCACAACCGGGAAGCTTGCTTAAGTCTATAAATAGACTTCTTAAGCTTCCAAACTAGATGCTCTTCACCCTCCTTCACATAACCATCGGGCTGTTTCATGTAGATGTCCCTACCTTTTTCAAGGTGACCGTTTAGGAATGCGGTTTTGACATACATCTGCCAGATCTCTAGGTTCATGTGAGCTGATATGGCAAGGAGAATTCGAGTGGACTTGATCATTGCTATAGGTGAGAAGGTCTCTTTGTAATCGATACCTTCTTTCTGGGTAAAACCCTTCGCCACTAGCCTGGCCTTAAACGCCATGATCTCTCCATACGGTTCTCTCTCTTTCTCTTGTATACCCACTTACTACCAATAGCAGTGCAGCCCTTAGGTAGTTCAGTGATCTCGTATACATCCATATCAGTTATAGACTCAAATTCCGAGTCCATGGTGCATCTACATCTCCCACTGCTTCGTTGTAAGTCCAGGGATCCACGGTTCTTGTTCATCTACTGGGAGATAATCAAACGTCTCCCTAGTGAACATATACCGATCAGGTGTAAATATCACCCTCCCACTACGTCTAACAGTGTCAGGAGTTGTGTTAACAAATTGTGCAGTTACTCGTGGAGTACTATCTTGTACAACTGGCTGTTCAAGTGGAACTCGACCACCTTGTAATTCCTCAAGGATGATGTCGACTCGAGATTTCTGGTTACTAAAGTAATACTCTTCTAAGAACCGAGCGTTAGGGCTAACAACGATCTTCTGTTCTTTAGGATCATAAAAGTATCCATCCTTCGTTTCCATCGGACGCCCTATGAACAACATCACTTCTGAACGTGATTCAAATTTGTCGGCCTGCCTATTCAACACATAAGCGAGGATAACCCCAAGTCCTTAAGTGGTGCATACTTGGGTTTGTGCCCGCTCCACAACTTGAAAGGGATCTTTTGTACCGACTTGGAAGACACACGATTCGGCAAGTATCTTTGCAGATCTCCTAGGGCATATCCCCAAAAGAAAACTGGCAAAGTTGCATAACTCATCATCGACCGAACCATCTCTAAGAGACTTCGGTTCCTTCTCTCTGACACACCATTCTGCTGAGGCGTGCTCGGTGCTGGTCACCGGGATTTAATCCCACATTCTGTCAAGTAGTCATTGAACTCGTTGGATAGGTATTCCCTACCACGATCAGATCGTAGTGTTTTGATTTCTATACCTAGCTTCTTCTCCACTTCTGCCTTGAATTCCTTAAAGGTTTCAAAGCAATCCGACTTGTGGTGAAGAAGGTAAACATATCCATACCTCGAGTAATCGTCAGTAAATGTGACGAAGTACTCATATCCTCCACGAGCTTGCGTAGACATAGGTCCACACAAGTCATAATGTATCAAACTTAATGCTTCTGTGGCTCTATAACCCTTTGCCTTAAAAGGCCTAGTCATCATCTTTCCTTCCAAACAGGTTTCGCAAGTTGGAAATGGTTCATTCTTGGAGAGACTCCAATGATCCATATTCCACCAACCTTTGAGTCCTGTTAAGATTGATGTGACGTAGTCTTAAGTGCCACAGATAAGTTTGGTTTACCTTAGAAGACTTTTTCCTCTTCTTAGGATTTGATGATGAGGAAGCAATATTAACAGAACTACGCGGTTTACAAGTATATAAAGATCCGTTTAATGGTTCACCATAGATAAAATCATCGTCTTTCATGATAGAAACTATACTATCAAAACTTGATTTATAACCATCCATGGTGCGAGTTTTTGAAACAGAAATAATGTTTCGCCTAAACTCCAGACACATATTAAACATCTTTAAGTACTAAAACAGAACTATTAAAAGATAGATGTAAATCTCCAATGGCAATTGCAGGAACTTTAGATCCATTGTACATTGAGACTACCACCTCGCCATTGCTCAATTACCTTTTCTGCAAGAAACCTTGCAAGGTGTAACAAACATGATCAGTTGCCCCCGAATCCACTACCCATTCGTGGGTAGAAGAGGAAACCAGAATAGTTTCAGTTACAAGAGCGTCTCGCGTCTCTTTCTGTTTTGCCTTGACATCTGGATTATAATTATTCCAGTGTCCTTTCTTACCATTCTTGAAGAACCTTCCTTTCTCCTTTGACATTCGCATGTCGCCGGTAAGGACCGTCTTCTTACTCCCACTGCTCTTCTTGAAATGTCCACCCTTTCTGCTATTTTTCTAGTTTCCGCCTTTCGGAGGATTCCTTGAACTATTAGGGATATTCAAGACTTGAGCACTCTTGCCCTTTCCTATAACCTCTTTGACCGCTACCAAAGATTTGAGTAACATACTCATAGTAAACTCGTTCTTAGACATAGCGGTCCTAAAACAGAAGTTCTTATAGGACCTTTGCAGAGCTTTTATTGGGAGCGGTAAGAAATCTCTTCCACTCTTTTAAATTAAAATTGTTAAACCCGTTAGGGTTTGGTTGGTGAGACTATTTAGGAACTCGAATTTTTTTTTCGAACAAACATATCTGAAAAATATAATTTTAAAAGCATGTATAAAATTAATATTTGCACATAATTCGTAATTAACAATCATTGTAACCTTTTGAAAAAACAATGATGTTAAATACTCGAATAGCCCTAGAGATCACACTCGCAAGCCACTTAGGTGGACGTTTGCTGTGCACCCCTAGACCAAGCTATATACCTAGCTCTTTAATTCCAATCCACGCCTAGGTTCTTAAGACGAATGAAATTAATAATTCGATATCTCTGAACCATGTCACTATTAAAACGCGGGAAGGGACTTCTCAGGAAGTTGTACCTGCGGTGACATCTAAGCTTTGACCATTAATTTGACCGAATTAAAATCAAATTCTTGAAATTAGCATACTTACGCGAACCATACCGCTTTCAATTTGATTTAATTAGTCATCTTATTTAATTATTATCTTTATCTTCTAGAGTACTCGTATTTACTAGGCACGCAAGCCACTCAGGTGGACGTTTACGGCTTGCTCCCACTACTCAATAACAATTAAATATTATATTAGAAAACCCATCTCACAAAACTCGTAGTTCAAAAATACAAGCAAGCCACTCAGGTGGACGTTTACTCATATAATTGTTCCACTTTTGTGTATGGTCCAATTAATGGAGGTCCGATTAAGTGTTTAATATCCAAATTAATGGAATCTAATTAAACATTTAATTTAATAATTGCTTAGTCTTTTTATTCAAAAGGTTTGTTTAGAATCATGCATATCCACATAATTTCTAAAGCATGCAATTTCTAAACGCACATAATAAAACGTGCCCGCGAAAATTAAAACATGCTTTAATAACGACATAAATCCTATTTACATGTTTTTCTAAGCGCAATTAATCACATAATCGCATGTTAAAGCATAATTAAAAATAAATACGCAAATAGGAAATTAAAACGTCGTTATCGGGCTTAAAAACACAGATAAAAATAAAATCTATCTATTACAAAGCCCGAACAAAATACAGCACTTCGATATTTAAAATCTTCGAATTTGAAAACTGCATCGAAAATTGCACCGAAAACGTATCGCCACACCATCGTGGGTGCCCGCCATGTGGCGGTACACGTGGAAGCTTGGTCGACAAGCGGGCGACGTGGCGCGCCACGTTAGCTCGTCTTCTTCATCAAGAAACCGCCGTCGTCGCCCGTTTGCCGACGCCGCAGCCCCGCCGTCCACGTAGGGAGTCATCCGCGGCTTAGCCGCCCCGTCCGCCGGCCAGCGGCGTCGCCGGAAAACGGCATAGGAGCGCGCGGTTCTGCGTCTATTTGCGCGCGCGGCCGCCGCGCGCTCCCGCCGCCACGTCCGGCCACCTCCCGCCGCCTCACGCCTACCAATCGCTCCTACTCGGCTTCATCGACGTCGTCCAGATGTCTGGGCCGTGCACACGGCCGGTGATTTCCACCATCGCGACGGGTTCTGCGCGATGAATCGCGCATCCGCCGCCGCCGCTTTCGCCGCCGCCGCTTTCGCCGCCTGAATTCTCACTTTCCGAGCCGCGATTTGATCAATTGAAAGAGGGGAAACGTAATTAGAACACTCACGACCACCGCGTAACGGATTCCGGCCGAGATTAGTTCCTCAATTTCCCGAATTTCAAACGAATCGCCGGAACGAATTCATAACGAGCAGCCCACTTCAGACGTCAATTCCAGTCGCATCTGGGATCAGATGATCCCATACGATATATCGACGCGAAGCTCGTAAGACGAGGATTCTAGAGATTCAAATCGATCGGAAATCTGACCCCGGAACCGCCGGGAATCGCCGCCGAAAAATGCGGCTGAACCCTAGAAAACTAGGGTTTTCGCCTAATTTGGGGCTTTTCTGGACAGCACGACCACTTATCCTTTCCGACACTATTCCGGACAAACCAGAACTCGGAATGGGTCGTGCGACCTATCCAGACAAAGCTAACGAGAATACGAACAAAACTATCCGAACGGATCGGAAAAACACTGAAGCACGCGCCCTCACGCGTCGTCGCAAGTCGGCGGTCGTGTTCTGCCAGAAACTAGGTTTTCGCCCTTCCGCGCCGTCGCACCTCGATTTTCGTGCCAACCAGACCAATTACAGTACAATAACAGTATAATCACATAACATATTGGTCCTATCATCTACTCGTGGATTTTCTCACACGAAAATTAACCCGATAACGACGGAAATAAAACCTAATCATGCATCTAACAGCAACAATCAGAGCCTAAACCAGGCTCTGATACCAATTGAAGGAATAATTAGGGTTAGAACGATACCTTCCTCCTTCGTATGTTGTCGCGGCTCCGATTGTTGCTCCTGTGTCAGATCTTCTGATCTGTGTCCCGACCTATTTCTCCCTCGGGTGGTCAAAGAACTGGAGAAAATAAAATTTACTGTCTCTAACTCACGCTAGGCGTGTGTTTTTATGAATGTGTGTCTCTTATGTTCTGAACAGAATACTAATATATATAGGCTTCAAAAGCCAATATAATATTAATATATTTGTAGCCCATTAATTTAATTATATTCCAATGGGCTTCCACATAATTAGCCCATAATATAATTAATTAATCCACTGGGCTACTAATATTTATCAATTAATTGGCCCAGCCAATTAATTTCAGATAAATAACATTATTAAATAATGTAAAAATACATTAATCCATTAATAATGAATTCTGAGAGACAATAAATTACTAGGCAACTAATTGGGCCAGATCAGGGATCCAATACAAGAAATAAAGCAGGGCCTCCAATTAATTAATTATCCATGCTCAGCCCAGAGCAAAATTAATTAATTAACACAGATTCATTCCACTAGAGAATACATGCTGACTTACCCCTTTATCCCAATTTGAGCAAAGGCTTGTATTTTAGACTTAATCGATCTCCGTATTTAAGATAGAAATATCCGTTAATTAATTAAGCCCACTGACAGCTTAAATTAATTAACATCTTATATTCCTGAGCAGTACCACTCGACCTTATTAACACACCTGAATATTTCTATCTTAAACTGCAGCTTAAACCGACAACTTATCCTTAAGTTGTCTCAGCTGTGATAACTGTTTATATCTTGTCAGTTCAACCAATTTGTGTTGTCTTCTGTGATACCCGACACACCACACAAATCTAACTTTCGTACAAGATAAAAGGATAACATGTGCAAATAAATATATATATATCAGATAGGAGAATAAATAGTGGTAGGGACAAAACACATTGTATACAAGCATAAAATCTGCTTCCAGTATACAAAATCCCAACAACCTCTTCAGATGAAGAAGAAAAAGAAGCCTCTTCTTCAAAAGAAGAAGATCCAGAAATAAATAAAATCGATTTTAAGGATTTTGTGTGGATTAACAAAATTGATCAAATAAAATCACAAAAATGGTATACAAAAGTAACTCTTATTATAAATAAAGAGTTTACAATTATAATTGATGCTCTTTTAGACACAGGAGCGGATGTTAATTGTATCAATGAATGAATTATACCTTCAAAATATTATTCTAAAACAACACAGTTTATAACTGCTGCTAATAAGCAACCATTGATTGTTAATTACAAACTATCTGATGCTGCCATTTGTAACTCAGGAGTCTGTATTAATACAACGTTTATTCTAATAAAAAATATTTCTACGCTTGTAATATTAGGCAATCCATATGTTTTTCCCCATAAATAAAATTAATGAAAAAGGTTTATTTACTACACTTAAAGGTAGAAAAATCTTTTTCCCCTTTTCAACTACTCCCTTTATAAAATCTATTAATATATTACAATGGGTCGTTGACAATAAAATTAATTTTATAAACTCTTTAAGAGAAGAAATTACCTTCAAAAAAATAAATGAAAATCTTAAAACCAGTAAAACTCAAGAAAAAATAAGTTTAATTCTTCAAAAAATTAATACAGAAATATGTGCTGAAGTTCCAAATGCCTTTTGGAATAGGAAACAACATTATGTCGATCTTCCATACACAGAAGATTTTGAAGAAAATAAAATAAGCACAAAAGCTAGACGTATAGCCATGGGTGCAAGACTTTTGCAATATTGTAAAGAAGAAATTGAAAGTCTTCTTCAAAATGGTCTAATTAGGCCAAGCCATAGTCCATGGAGTTGTCCTGCATTTTTATATAGAAAATGTCTCTAAAATAGAAAGAGGTGCTCCCAGACTTATTATTAACTATAAACCACTCAATAAAGCACTCAAATGGTTAAAACATCCACTCCCTAATAAAAGAGATTTGTTAAATAGAATATTTGAAGGAAATATATTTTCTTCTTTCGATCTTAAATCAAGATTTTATCAAATACAGATAAAAGAAGAAGATAAATACAAAATTGCCTTATAGTCCCATTTGGACATTATGAGTGGAATGTTATGCCATTTGGATTAAAAAAATGTCACAATGGAATTTCAAATTATTATGAACAAAATTTATAATCCTTATATGGATTTCATTATTGTTTATATTGATGATGTTTTGGTTTTCTCTGAAACAATTGAAAAACATTTTAAACATCTTAATACGTTCATAAATGCTAATAAGTATTCTGGATTAGCAGTTAATCGTGAAAATGTTAAACTTTTCCAAACAAGAATAAAATTCTTGAGACATTATATTGAAAATAGAATTATCACTCCTATTGAAAGAGTAATTCTGCTTTTAGAAAAATTTCCAGATAAAATATCTGATTTAAACCAGTTACAAAGATTCCTTGGCTGCCTCAATTATATTGGAGATTTTTACCAAGATTTAGCTAAAGATTGTAAGCTTCTATTCCAAAGGTTAAAGAAAAATCCTTTACCTTGGACTGATGCTCATACCGAAGCAGTCAGAAAAATAAAAGAACGAGTTAAAGAACTCCCCTGCTTATCCTTGGCTAATCCGGAAGCCTTTAAAATAATTGAAACAGATGCGTCTGAAATCGGATATGGAGGAATTCTTAAACAAAAGAATTCTAAAAACTCTAAAGAAGAATTAGTAAGATTTACTTCAGGAATTTGGAATAATTCCCAGAAAAATTATTCAACTGTTAAGTGATCGAGAATCATATCCTCCTTTTAGAGGAATAGTTTCTTCTATGGTTTTACAACATAATCACTTTGAAATTCAAAGCTTCCTTTTTTATAAACTTTAAATTTTGAAACTTCTAGTAATTTCCAGTCTTGAAGACTCTTATCAAAATTTTCAGAATAAACAATTTCTTTGTTCTTATTAAGAACATTTTTATAGGGTTTTTCCATTGAAAGAGTATGGAACAATTTCTTCATTAGATCTAAAGATAGTGTCAAATATTTACTCCTACCTTTTGCCTTCCTCAAAGGTCTTACAGGCTTTACGGAAACTTGACTTACAGCAGAGCTCGTGTAGAGCTTTAGGATCTTAGAAGTAAATTGTTTCAGCTTTTCAATAGAGAAATTCTCTAAGCCAAAAACGTGGCTCTGATACCACCACTGTCAGCAGAATTATTATAATTATTAAATTATGCGTTTTACGCTAAGAATATAGTGTCTTGATCTTCAAAAGTTTTTAAGCTTCTCAATGCCCTCTTAAGTTGAGGAGAGTAATACAACTCTTTTGATAATTCAAGAATTTCTTGATCAATTATTCTTTCTTTTAGGAAAATAATTAGTTTGTTGATCAATATGATTTTTTCTCTTAACTTTTGCTTAAAGTTAAGTTTATCAGAAAGTCTATAATCCAAAGGAGGATTCCAAACTTCCTCGGCTTTTCTAAGGCGAAGTAAATAACTTCTTCCAACTTCAAAGTTATTCATAAATTATAAACAAAACATGAAAGGAAATACAAACTTACATTCATAAAACTTCTTTACTTCGAACTTCTTACACAGGATTTTCAAGAGAGAAAATGGTATTCAAAGTCTAGTTTTCGATACCCTCAAAGCAAAAACAACCATACTTATATAGACGAGGAAAGTGAAAACATTAAATTACATAATTGAGACTTTTGTCACATCTGACATAATTTAGTCTTTGCTGACGTATGTGCTTATGAACTGAACTGGCCAGCTGTATCCCCTTAATTTGGCAATGATGGGTTTTCTTCTTCACACATTAATGCTAACGCATATTTTTCAATATCTTCTTCATTGATTGGTTCTTGGGCGTCTTGCGTGAGTTCGTCGTCCTTCTTAAAAGATTCAGAAGTAGATGGGTTATCAATTTCTCTTCCAAAGACTTCTTTCCACATTGTGGTGATAGATTATTTTATCCATTGTTTGAAAAATGTTCTTTAATAAAGAAGAATGAGAAGGAGTTTCAGCATTCAAATGCCTTTGAATCTCCTGAGTGGGTTTAACTGAGAAAATTCCTTTTCTATCGAACGTTTTACCTTCTCCAAAGAAATCCTCTTTTGGCCACCATTTAAGGAATATTCTTCTTTGAAGCATATTAATGGTAAATTTATGTTCCTTTTTCTCGAACCGAGTATTTTGTAGGATATAATCCCATCTGATAATCCATAAAATCCCGTAATGCTCATGAATTAAAGAACAGCCGGATGACTATCAAACTGATTGTTTGTTTCATGGAATCTTCTCCAAATTTTTTTAATGTTCCTGGGGAAGATAACCCCCATGAGAAAAAGAACGACATAAATCAATTTGGGATAAATTGATTAACATCGTCAAGGGTGAATTTTATCCACCATGAATATTCCGAGAAGAATTCTCATAAATAAGAGTATTTCTTTGGAGAAGGTAAAACGTTCGATAGAAAATGAATTTTCTCAGTTAAATAAGAGTATTTATAAATAATTGAATTATTTTTTTTGGTCTCAAATATAGTACTTTAAAGAGGTTTAACTGTATTAGTATATGTTTCTCAAATTACTTAAAACAATTTTAAATTAGTAAGATGGGAATTAATATTATAGCAGTATACACTCATACGCTTTGGGATTGAGCAAGGGCCAACTAAATAAGTATAATTTATTTTCATTCTATCAATTAAGATAGCCACAAACACTACCTTAGGCTTCTTTATAAAAACTCAGAGCCTGATTTATCATCTACTCTATCTACATGTACTATTCTAAGGTGCAGTTTGGCCAAAGCTGCTTCCATTTCCCAATTTCTTCTTTCTTCCTAAATTTTCTGATCCCACCATAAAACCCATTCACCTCGCTCCCGATTTCTCTATGCCTCCTCCTACTCATCTCCACCTTCCTCCACCGAACTCCAACACTATCGTATCTACAACACACACAAAAGACCATTTTGTAAGAAGCCAAAACAAACTAAGAGGTGCATTTATTAGTAGTAAAATGTAATAAATGAGTTTGTCTGCCCACCGCTGTGATGACAGTGACAGTTGAATTCATCACCGCTGCAAGAACCCTTATGCCCAACAACTCCATACCACCAACCTGTGATGTTGGGAGAGAAAAAAATGAAATCTTTTAATGATCACAGTTGAGAGATCCTTCAATTAATCAAATCTTTTAACATACCATATGGGAAGTCTTTGTTTTTCCTCCATTGTATCTCAATGTGATCATTGGGTTGAAAATCATCTAAGCAGCAAGAAATGTGAAGAGCATTTGCAGGAGTGTCAACAATGGGTGGCCTAATCCTTTCCCATGTAATGCCTTCCTCTATCATAGACCTCCCTTGAGCTCTATACCTAACAACACCAATTCAATCAATTGACATCACAAAGATTTTGGTTAAAAAAAAAGACAAGATTTTGAAGGGTCAATGCCGATCCACACCTAGCTACAAAATTGTCTGCAGTTGAATCATAGCTGAGTTGAGCATCATAGCATGAAAGCATAAATCCCACATGCCCATTCTGCACATCAGAAATACTGTGTGAAGAAGATAAAGTCAATAACATTTCATAGTAAAAAACAAAATTACCTCGCGGTTAAAAACCTGAGCTGGGAACCAGAACTTCCCACTTTCAAGAGCAAGATACAAGGACATGACTGAGTTTGGTGGTGAACAACTTCTTCTCTTCTCCTTCATCTCCGATTTATATTGGAGAAAATCGAAGAGGCTGGGGAAGAGATGAAATCTGCTTCTTCTCTCACTGAAATGCAAGAATTCAGGAGGACTAATTTGAGATTGCCATTCTCTGTAAGCAGCATCACCAATGACTTCACCCCATTTAAGATTCATGAGCGTCTTCCACAAATGGTCGCTTCTGCACTTCTCTCTCATCGAACTGCAAACTCCAGCCATGCTGCATAGCTCGGAAGGGGAAAGTTTCTCAAGAATGCAGTCCAAAACCAAATCCGGGAGATCGACCAGAGAAGTTTCCTCCTCCTCCTCAATTTCCTCCGCAACCTCAATTTGTGGGCTCAAGATTTTCTTGATTGATGGGACTTTGAAAACTCTGATCAAAATCTTTCTTTTCTTGAACAGCAACGAAAGAATTTCCCGGAAAAGCCATGGGAATGTCCACACTCTGGATCCCATTTTGGGAGGTGATTTTGGTTTGAGAAATGACTGAGAAAGTAAGAGAAAAGAGGCAAGATACCAAGAAAAACAACATTATCAACAGGATCTAAAAGGAGAAACAACTGCAGAAGCAAGAAGTGGTGATTTGGAGCAGCATTTATGCATGAAAGTGCAAGAAACCGAAAAGGGCAATTTTCTATTTCGTGTGCGGATAAATAATTATATTAAAAAGAACTTGGGATTGAAACAAAGATGTTGTAATCACCTGAAAGTAAAGTTTCTTTATAGTTTAGATTTGCAAGAAATGTCTGAGGAGTCAAGATTAGTAAAATCGACTTAATGTTTAAGAAAGGGACAACACAACCGACAAATTTTGATCTGTTTATTAACCTCTCAATCAATTTCTGTGGCAGCTACATGCATTGAATTTTCACCTCTGTAAGAAACTCGCTCTATTAAAGAATGCTAAGAGGGCAGGTGGGGTTGCAAGAAATGGCAGTTTTAATTATTTTCAATTGAGGAATAAAATCTAAGCTACTGAGCCGTTCACTTGGCTGAGATTTGGAGTATTACCAAGTCGAGGCCAAATCTAAAGCCTAAAACTTTGGTAAAAACAAAGTGGAACACCTTTGTGAAAATCAGCAGACAAAATACGAACAAGAACAAGGTACATCAGCATCAGTTTTTGCTCCAATCTGGATAATTAAGACTTCATAATCAAAAATCAAAAGTTATAATTTTTATTTTTTTTTAAATTTGAGTGTTGTGGTGAAAAGGGTCTCTTTATTTTATCAGAAAAACTGTCAAGATTGAAGCTTTTTTTGCAAATAAAATGAGATCTTGCATCTTTGAGATTATGGATAATTGCACAAATGAGAAACTGTTCATAGGTAGCACAAATTCATTGGTGCACAGCTTACCTGTTTAAGGCACATTTTTGCCTAACTTTATTAAAATCATAATTATATTACCTAAGTTTAGAGTAATTCGCAGCTATTATTAACTTTGTGTAGTTAATAAACATTATTCTAAGATAAACCTCACAAAAAATAAAAAATTTAGTTTAAGCTTAACCATGTACTGCATGTCACAATAACTAATATTCGAACATGTGAATATATAAGTATACCTATAATATTCAGACATGTGACTTTTAATTATACGATAACTAATTAATCCAACATGTCACAAGATTATAACAAAAAAACCCAGCATGTCACAAGAACCGGTATCTTCTAGATCTATGATAAAAGATGTAGGCCAACTCTAAATACACCTAATTTCCTATAGTTTTTTTTAGGGGAAGTTTGAAACTCATATTTATTGTCGTCACAAGTTTTATGACGCTAGCCTATTGAAAAATTATAGATGAATATATGATCGCGACGGCATGAATTTGAATATGATACTTTCTAGTCCACCAAGAAAATTTGTGTTTATTTTCTAGCAATCAGTTCATCAATTACTAACTACTCTTACTGTTTGAATTAGTCTATTTAATCACAAATAAATGTTGCCTATCCGACCAGCAAGCCTACAGCCCACCGTCCGACCAAACAAACAATACACCTTGTTTTCGAAATTGAGTAACAGTAGATTATTAGAATTTGTAATTAATTCTAAAATTAAATCATCGTGAAATAATTCATTTTGGGGTGGAAAGTAGGTAGCTGAATTTTGACATTTAATTTATTATTGTGGTCTTTTCCAATTATTTGGATCTCTACATTCACACTTTATTACAGTTAAACCTCTTTAAAGTAATGTACTTGTGACCGGAGAAGAATATTCATTTAGCAAAGTTATTAATTTATCGATAAATGAATAACTTATTTATTTATCGATAAATAAATATTTATTATTTTAAAGAGAAATTTACGATATAAAACAAGTTAAATGTGTGTATTAAACTTAATTTTTTTAATAACTTAGTTCGTGTAAACATTAAAAAATAAAAGTTTTAATATTTGCTTTAGTAAAATCATGTTAAAAATATACATTGAATATGCACTAAATATAAAACAAGTCCAGTTATTCAATTTTATAAAAATATAGTTTTGTAAAAGAACAAAATTCATATGCATAAAAAATGAAAAGTTTATTTTTTGCTTATATTAAAATTATCCTAGAAGTATGTTTTTGGCATTGCAAGATTCGTTTAGGAGAAAAGATCTACCCAAACCGAAGTCATTGAATTAGATAAATATCTCAAATATTAGGTAATGTCATCTTTAATTTACGCAATGGAAATGCTATGAATGTTCAAGATCTTTTAGCTATCGAGAGATGCAACTATGGAATTATCGATGAATGAAGAAATTATTGAAACACTTATGAACGGTAATGATGATGAAGTGGATGATCCTAAACAAAATAATACATTTATTCCAATTGTATCATTAAAAGGTTTATTTCAAGCAATAATCACCTAATATCTACTTGCTGCAACACGAGCAAAATATCAAAAGTTGTCTATACTTTGCAGAAAGTTAAGGATGATAATTTTGGTTTAGGTGGGAAGAAAAAACAAGGGACAACTCTCTTTCTAACCCTTTTGAATAACTACATATGAATTTTAGCCACCCGTGGAAAAAACTAATTATCTAGCCACTTTTGACAAGTGGGATCCACAATTATACTTATCGCTTGACAACTAATTAAATCGACATTGTTGTCTTATCCAAAAACTATTATTTAATCGACATGGTTATCGCCTACCGCAAAATCGCCTCAAACTTATTATTAAATAACTTATAAAATTATTTTAAATCATCTTATCTAAACAAAATTAAATTATTTTATTATAGATTATAAATCATAATGAGTATAGAAGATTAAATTTTAAATCATTTTATCCAATAAACATTATAAGTTTATCCATAAAAGAGTTTAAAAAAAACGATAGTGAATATTTCTTATAGATATTTATAATATGTTGGTCCCGAGTGTACGGTCAGGTGTAGAGGGGGGGGGTGAATACACCTGACTCCGATTTTCTCAACTTCGAACACGAACAGTCCTGTTCAGGAAAGTGTCGTACTGAAATAATTCAGCAGACCAAATAGCTGTTCTGAATCGTGTGTGGCAAAGAGTCTGACTCTACTGAGATCTGCTAGCTGACTGAGTCAGAATTCAGTATCAAACAGGTAGAGTTCAGCGGTGCGGAAAAGTGTAGGTCCAAATCAGTTGAGTGGAAAAACCGTTTTAGCAAGTCTCAGTTCAGCAAATAGACAGTTCAGTATGCTAAGACAATTGTATGATTTTAAATAGGTTTTCGCTGATGTCCCTACTGAATCCGAGGCTGTACCGGAGGAAACTCTGACAGGGTATCGTACCAAGCCCTAGGTGCTTGTTTTAACCCATATAGAGCCTTTCTGAGTCTATAAACCTGATGTCCCTGCTGAAAGCCGGGCGGTTGTTCTACATAGACTTCTCCTTTCAGTACGCCGTTCAGGAACGCAGACTTCACATCCATTTGATAGACTCTGAATCTTTGATGTGTTGCGTAGGCTAGGAATAGTCTGATTGCCTCCAATCTTGCAACTGGAGCGAATGTCTCATCGAAATCTATTCCCTCAGCTTGACAGTAGCCTTTCGCCACTAGCCTTGCTTTGTTCCTTACTAGAACGTTGTTTTCATCTCGCTTGTTCTTGAAGACCCATTTTGTTCCAATAACGTGTTGATGCCGGGGTCTGTCAACAAGCTCCCAAACTTCATTTCTCGTGAACTAATTCAGCTCCTCCTGCATAGCTATGATCCAGTGAGCATCTTTAAGTGCATCCTCAATCGTCTGAGGCTCTTCAGTAGACAAGAAGCAGGAATATAATGCGCTTTCTCCTTGACAGAATCTGGATCTTGTCTTGACTTTTGCTGAAGGATCTCCAATGATTAGATCAAGAGTGTGAGCATCTAGCCACGATCTACGATGTTTCAGCTCTTCATCTGGAATTTGATCAACACAGATAGTAGGTGAGTTAGGCATTTCAGTTGTACTATTCTGAGATTGAAGCAATTCAGTAATGAGAGTGTGATGTACTGAGTTTCCAGGTTCAGGGGCATTCAGCTCAGGAACATTAATAGATGTTCCCCCTGAATTGTTATTCTCAGTAGTGGTCTCAGTTACCTCTAAGGTTTCTTCATCGACCTGAGTTACACCGGGATTGACTCGTTCAGGAGAGTCAACTGTTCGGCCTACTTGCGTTGCCGGTTCGGATTCGCAGGCTTATCTTTAGTTTCTTCATCCGAATCATCATCCCAACAAAGCCGGATCCTTTCGGGTTTGTCTTTTAGGTTCGAGATCCCGTAGCCGCGTGCCGATGTCCTCGGATTCGTACTTAGAGTTATTACTCCCGTCTTCGCAGGCAAACACATTAAAAACAACATGAGGGCTTTCTTCCACGCAAAGGGTCCGATAGTTGAATACTACAAAGCTTTGCTCGACTCGAGAGTATCCTAAGAATACTCCCTGATCTGACTTGCTATCAAAAGTTTTCAGCTGGTCTTTCCCATTATTGTGAATAAAGAACGAACAACCAAAGATATGGAAATAAGATAAAGAAGGATTCCCGCCGTTCCATAGTTCATATGGTGTTCTCTTATGCCGCTTTGTCAGTAGAGATCGGTTCTGAGTATAACATGCAGTGTCGGCTTCTTCGCCGCAGAGATCGGTTCCGAGTATAACATGCAGTGTCGGTTGCTTCGCCCGTAATTTGGTTGGGAGTTCCGAGTCCTGCGAGTAGAGTTCTTCTTGCTTCTTTGAGTGTGCGATTCTTTCGTCCGAAGAACCCCGTTCGCCGAGGGGTGTGCGCAGCCAGATGTCTCATGCTCAATCCCTTCGGTTTTGCGTAACTCCTCTACCATGGAATTAAGGAACTCGGTTCCTCTATCGAACGAATTTTGATTATCTTGGTGTTCTTCTCGACACTGAGCTTTTTCAGAAGCGTTGGTAACTCTGTTTTGACATCAGATTTGTTGGCAATGAATATGACCCATGTGTAGCGCGAGTAGTCATCGATGACCACTAAAGCATACTTCTTGCCTCCGATCGTCACCGGAGAGACTGGACCGAACAAATCCATATGTAGCGGTGAAAGGATTCCATCGGTGGAAGGAGATGGAACAGTGGATTTTGATTCCTTGTTTGCTTTCCCTTCGAACATGCTTCACACCGAGTGTCTTTGCTTTGAATACTTCATTCGGCGAGTCCTCTTGCTAGAGTCTTCCTTACTAGTTTGTTGAGCGTTTTGAAGTTGAGGTGGCCGAGTCTCCTATGCCAAAGCCATCCCGTACGGTTATCGTTCTTCGCCGTAGACAAGCTTCGGGTTCCCGCCGAGTTCCGATCGGCCTACATATATATTCTTTTTACGCGAACCCGATAACACTTGTTTTCCCCGTGGATTTATCAATGACATCACGTAAAACCAGCGTAAAAAATCACTCTATTCGAGTTATCACGAATTGACTAACAGAGAGAAGATTATGCTTGAAGTCCTTCAACATATGATACTCTAGGAACTGTGGCAGTTCAATGCCGAGTGCTCCATATCCTCTTGTATAACCTTTTGCATTGTCTCCAAACTCGATTCTGGGTCCTTCTTCAGCTATATAATTCTTCAGGGAGGTTCCTTTGGTACGTCATATGTCTTGAGCATCCACCGTCCACATACCAAGGATCTTTGTGCACCTCGCAAAAGAATTATATTCGGGGACCCTTTATTTTGCTTTTGGGTCCTTAGATGTTAGTTTTAGTAACCCAAATCTGTCTAACAACCCTGGTGGTTTCAGACAGTTTCTTTCCACTTGAGTCAACATACTTGACCACTGGACTGGTCAAAGCTGACTTCTTAGGCTGTTCATGTAACGCCCCGACCTCTGCATGGCGGTCGCAGGGGTCGAGTCGCCACGTTGGAAATATTTTACAACTCATGACATGATTAAAGGACAATTCAATTTCTTTAATTCTCGATGGGCGTAATAATGATTTGATGTCTTGAAAAATATTATGCAATATTCATGGAGAAAACAACTAATTCATCGACTAGATAAGTTGGAAGCGTAATGAGTTTGAAAGGTAGCAAAAGCTTCATAAACAAAAGTATTAAAAACGGAATTCCAAGTTTAACCACAACTCCTCCTCAACCCGTCTCCGTCGCGCCTGCCACTTAGCCTGAAAAATTTTATAAAACAAGTGGGGCTGAGTACTAGTGTACTCCGTGGGTAAATGCCAATTGGAAAACATATAAAGCAGTTCATCCATGCATGAGGTATAACTTGGAGGGTTTTAAAAAGGAAACTACCTCAAGTATACAAAACATTAAACATAAGGTGTGCACATTCGTGTCACATATATCCGTTACTTCTACCATTTCGTTTTCATAATTTGGGCCTTGGCCCCGAGTCGAAACCCGAGGGGTCCCTCATAACTTGGGCCTTGGCCCCCGAGTTCGAAACTCGAGGGGTCCCGTAACATGTTAGCATCCGGTACACAAGGGGATCGATCATTGTGCTACTAACATCATACATGTACGTACTTTCTTGATAACCCTCATCTAGCGTGTTAGGCCGGACGAGAGCCTCGATCGATCTATCACGTAGAAGCATTAAACGGATACATGCACAAAAATTTTCATGGATAAACATAATTCATAGAGCTCATTAGCTCAAAGATAATTTTAGAAAAATATTACCCACCTTGCGTTTTATCGATTCGAAAGATGCGAGGTACGTCTCCGAGGTTAAGGTTCTTCCACGCGGGGTCCTACAACAATAACCTACTTTAAGTAACAGTGTTCGCATCTAACGTAAATGTACAATTCGTGGCTCACAGGCGATACCTAGTCGGCATTAGCTAGACTAGGCCAGATTCTACTTCGTAATTTCGGTGAAAAGGGTTCTATTTGCAAGAATTATATAAATCATGTTATAGCACCATAAATTCCCATAGTTTACATGAATGATCCTACATGAGCCTAGTTTTTTTATAAATTGGTTTCACGGTAAAATAACAAATCGATAAGGAGTTATAACTTAAACATTGTTCGCGGTTCAAAATCGGGACGAGTCGCGCCTTTGCTAGTCTAACTTACGAGATGGGTCAATTGTACTCCAAAAATCATGAAATTTTACGACCATTAAGTAAACATGAATACCAATAACATATTAAAATTTTACACAATTACGACGAGTGACGGATCCACGTAAGGCGTAGTTTGACCGCAAACATTTTCTTAGTATCAAAACAGGATTCCGATCGACAACTAATTATACACAATAAACTGATTTTGCATGAGTCGATATAAATTATAAAAAAACTAGTTTCACATGGACCTATGAGTCTAGAATATTTTAGAAAAATAATTGACTTAAAAACATTTTCGTGGTGCACGCTAAAAATATTTTACTAAGCCTTGTCCTGCATGCATGATTTTTCGGCAGTATGCATTAACAAATTTATTTAAAATATAAAAACATATCCAAAAATTACCAAATTTTACAGAGATCTTACCAACATCCTAAAGTCTTTCTCTATAATTTTTATGGAATTTTTCAAGTGTCAAAAGATTGTATTTTGAATCATGGAATATCATGGCAGAGCAGGGAGTTACAGGACAGCCACTGCCTTAGACATATTTACCAAATTCGCCCCATGCATGTAACATGCAATTCACCACTAAACATATTTGGATTGTGAGGAACATAATAGAGAATTTAAACAAGGAAAACTACTTCTTATGTTAAGATTTTCACATGCATTCAACTTAACCAAGCTCTTTCTTCGAAATATACTCCTAACCCACTATTTCCTATGACATAGGAGTCCATTAACTACTTTGACACAACATGCAAGTGAGGAAACGGGTCTAGGATGAAAAGTTGTATCCGGATCTGAACATGCAATGATTCCATCATGCCTATATGCAACCAAATACCCCATGACTTAATCTTTACAAGAATAGCATCGATTATATAGTGTCATCTAAACAAGCAAACGGAAATCTCTAGTCTAACAATGTCCGATAGAAATCGTGATACGGTAAGAAGAGGAACCTCCCTAGTTTTGAGTTCTTACCAAGATGTACACGAAATCGAAGCCTCAAGCGTATAGTTTCAGACCTTCGTCTCACTCCGGTGGCCGAAAGACGGAGGCGCTCGTTGTTCTTCCTTGCGACGGCTGGGCGGCGAACTCTCCGGCAAGACTCTACTAGGCAGCTTATATAGACTCTCGAGGTTTAGGCAAGGTTGGATCTATGTCGGGAGTCTAGGAATTCTAGGGATGTCGCGGCGCAAGGAGAGAAATATGGTAAAGGTGTAGCTACGATAATACGAATGATCTCTATATTTGCATGTGTGGGTCGAGTGAGCAGCCTTCAACCTTGTTAAATGGAAGAGTTACCTCCAACGTGTAAGAATGGGAGGTCCAAGTGGCCTTCCCTCTCATTTCCAAGGAAATTTTGATGATTACCCACATTTATTCTTCACGTGGCTAAGGAGGGAAGTGGTTGGATCTTGAGGCCACTAACCCCTCGAACTAATTAGTTTAAATCTTTTCGTTATGACCTTAGTCGGACGAAAATAGAGGTCTAGAGTTGAAGTGTAGTTGAAGTAATATAAGGATGGGATGTTCTTCTTAATGTCCGCAAGTTCCGAGGAGATGAAGAATAATACCAATTCATAATTACGTGCGTGTAGTATCATAACTCTAGGTGCGATGTTCTAGGAAGATATCACACGTAGGATCCCTAAATGGTAATTGCATGGTAATTGTATACTATATAGTCTTGACTCGTAAGGTGGTGAAGTGAAGATGTCATCCATTTGTTTATCTCGCTTCTAGCCGAAGAGGTTTCTATCCGAAGTTTGTGATCGGGTTTTAACGTGTCGTGGGAGATACATAAGTTTTATTAGGATATTACGTGCGATTATCGTACTAATATGGTAATAATACTCGTTTTCGTAAATACAATAATAATAAATCGTTCTAGGATCAAAATGTGAAAATACAGGATATTACACCCCCTCTCCCTTAATTTAAATTTCGTCCTCGAAATTTGCGTACACCTACAAGGGTAGATCGGGATATAAAGAATTGACTCGCTGTTCTAGCTCCCACGTAGCCTCCTCCTGATCGTGATGATTCCACAATACTTTGACTAAGGGAATTTGCTTGTTTCTTAGTACTTGAACTTTGCGGTCAAGGATTCGTATTGGTCTTTCCTCATAGCTCAGATCTGGGTTTAGTTGTACATCCTCGTGCTTGATCACGTGCTTAGGGTCATACACATACTTCCTGAGTTGAGAGATGTGAAAAGTGTTGTGCGCATCTCCGACACTAGGTGGCAAGGCCAATCTGTAAGCCACAGAACTGATTTTGCCTAGTATCTCAAAAGGACCTATGTATCTCGGGCGTAGTTTCCCCTTGTTCCCAAAACGCACAATCCCTTTCTTCGGTGAAACCTTAAGAAAGACATGATCTCCAATATTGAATTCCGGTTACGTGCGGCGTTTGTCTCGCGTAGGATTTCGTCCTGTCTTGAGCTTCCTTGATCCTTTCCTTAATTTCCCGACCTTTTCAACCATCTCGCCGCACTAGTTCCGGTCCCAACAGCTTCCTTTCTCCAACTTCGTCCCAAGTATAAGGGTGATCGACATTTCTTTCCATACGGTGCCTCATATGGTGCCATCCCAATAGTTGCTTGATAGGCTGTTATTGTACGCAAATTCTACTAGTGGTAGTATATCCTCCCAGTTTCCTCCTTTGTCTAGGATTACTTGCTCGCAACATGTCTTCCAATACTTGTATTGTCCTCTCCGATTGTCCGTCCGTCTCGTGGGTGATAGGCGGTCTTTGAATCTCGGTTACGTACCCATAGCTTTCTGCAAGCTAACCCAAAATTTTGAGGTGAATCTTGGATCTCTATCAAAAGTGATTGTCACTGGCACACCATGCAATCGTACTATTTCCTTGATATAGATCCTCGTAAGCTTTTCCAATCCGAAGGTCATTTGGATTGGTAGGAAATGTGACGACTTGGTTAGACGGTCCACTATCACCCATATGGCTGTGTTCCTACGAGTTGACTTTGGCAAACCGACCACAAAGTCCATATTAATGTGATCCCACTTCCATTCTGGAATCGGCAGGGGTTGTAACGTGCCGTACGGTCTCTGGTGTAAGGCTTTTACTTGTTGACAGGTAAGATAGCGTTCCACATAAGACGCTATGTCCTTCTTCATCCCATTCCACCAAAAGTTCCTCTTCAAGTCCCGATACATTTTCGTGCTTCCTGGATGGGCGGTATAGGGCGTATCATGCGCTTCTCGCATTATTTCTTCCTTTAATTCCTCATTCTGGGGCACACACAGTCTGTCCTTAAAGGTAAGAGCGCCATCCTTTGCTTCCTTGTATTCCGAGGGTTCTGCGGTTCTGGCTTTTTCCCGCATTTCCTCCAAAAATTTATCTTCCTTTTGAGCACTTATGATTCTCCCTCTCAATTCAGGTTCAGCAATAAAAGCGGCAATACTAGAGAATATTGTCGCCGGTGGTTGAATTACTTCGAGTCTGAGTGCGGCGAAATCATGAATCAATTCCTCTGGTAAACTGGTCATGCCATCCAGATTTGCCTTACCTTTCCGGCTCAAGGCGTCAGCCACTACATTGGCCTTACCTGGATGGTAGTTGATAATACAGTCGTAGTCTTTTACCAATTCGAGCCATCTCCTCTACCTCATATTCAAATCCTTTTGCTCGAAAAAGTACTTCAGGCTTTTGTGATCCGTGTAAATCTCGCTTCTTGCGCCATAGAGGTAGTGTCTCCATATTTTCAGTGCGTGTACAACGGCCGCGAGCTCCAAGTCGTGGGTCGGGTAGTTCAGCTCGTGAGGCTTTAGCTGACGGGATGCATACGCTATTACCTTCTGGTTCTGCATTAGCACACAACCCAAACCTTGCTTGGATGCATCTGTATAAATAATGAATCCCTCGTTCGTCTCCGGGACTGCTAAGACTGGTGCAGTGGTCAATCTTATCTTCAGTTCTTGGAAACTGTTTTCGCACTCCTTTGACCACTCAAACTTGCTTCCCTTCTTCGATGCGGGTCGTGGGTTTGGCTAATTTAGAAAATCCCTCGATGAATCGTCGGTAGTAACTGGACCAATCCCAAGAAACTCCCGATCTCATTTGCACCGGTTGGAGCTTTCCATTCTCTTACTGCCTCCACTTTAGCAGGGATCTACTTTGAGTCCTTCCGCGGATACTATGTGTCCCTAGGAATTTTACTTCCTTTAGCCAAAATTCACACTTATTAAATTTGGCGTACGGCTTTTTCCTTTCGTAGCGTATCCGGGACTAATCGTAAGTGTTCTTCATGTTGCTTTTCATCCCTCGAATACACTAGTATGTCGTCAATGAACACTAGCACAAAATGGTCCAGTGCATCGATGAAAAACTCGGTTCATCAAGTCCATAAAGACAACTGGAGCATTTGTTAGCCCAAAAGGCATAACCGTGAACTCGTAATGCCCGTAACGAGTTCGAAAGGCCGTCTTGGGGATATCTTCTTTTCGATTTTAAGTTGATGGTATCCCTAACCTTAAGTCCATCTTGGAAAAGACACAAGCTCCCTTCAACCGGTCAAACAGTCATCTATCCTTGGGAGGGGATATCGGTTCTTGATTGTGAGCTTGTTCGGTTCCCTGTAGTCGATACACATCCTCAATGAGCCATCCTTCTTTTTAACAAACGGGACGAGGTGCTCCCCATGGGGACACACTGGGCCGTATGAAGCCCAAGTCCAATAGTTCTTGTAATTGCATCTTTAGTTCTTGCAATTCCTTTGGAGCCATCCTCGTATGGTGCTTTAGAGATTGGGCGCCGCTCCCGGTTCCAAGTCAATGGTGAATTCTACTTGGCGATCCGGTGGTAGTCCGGGCGGATCGGCCGGGAATACATCCGGGTATTCACACACTATGGGCACATCACTTGTGTGGACTTCTTCCTCTCGTTGCTTTGGTGATGCTTGCTAAATAAATTTCGCATTTTCCTTTCTTTAACATCTTGCTTGGCCTTTATAGCGGAGATGATTGGTACTACGGTGCCCAATTTCTTCCCATGGAATACCATCTTCTCTCCCTCGGGGCTCGGAAGATGATTTCCCTTTCCTTACAAAGATATAATCGCTCCATTCTTTCCGAGCCAATCCATCCCTAAGATCATGTCGAATCCTAGTGGCTGGGTAGAACATAGAAATCGGCCCTAAAGTTTGTATTATTTATTTGGATATTCTGGTTCAAGCAGATTTTGTCAGCTACGATTATTTCTCCTGATGCAACTTTAATACTAAGGGCATGTTCTGGAAGTTCGGTCCTTAGTCATAATTTGTTACATACGAATCTTGAGATAAATGTGTGAGATGCTCCCGTGTCAAATAAAGCTAAGACAGGTAGATCATTCGGGTGAATCATACCGCTAGGTTCCCCGACCCTTTGCGCCGCTTGCTCTCGATTCAGGGCATATGCCCTTACTGTTGGGGTTGTCTTTGATTTTGATTCCGAGGGGCGAGTTGTCTTCCTCCCCTCTGTTCCTCTCGATTTTGCGGCCTTCCTCCTTCGGTGGCCCTCCTGTCCTTTCCGGAGTGCGACAGTTTTTGGCGATGTGCCCGGCACGTCCGCACTTGAAGCACCTGTTGGTTCCCAATCTACACTCGCCCGGGTGCCGCCTTTGACATCGTGTGCACACGGGAAAATCCTCGGCTCGATATTGTTGTTGAGGCTGTCGTTGCTGTTGTTGTTGTGGTTGTGGTTGTTGACGTTGATGTTGTTGTTGTGGTTGTGGTTGTTGACGTTGTTGTTGTTGTTGTTGTTGGGTTTGATCCCCTTTCCGTAATATCCTCGTCTCGGTTGGAATTGTCACCCCTCCTCTCTTCCCACTTACGCTTTCCTTGGTTCCCTTCGGATTGTTGTACGGATGTTGATTCTCCCCCTCCCCCCTTTTGGCATCATGGACTCCAATGTGAGGGCTCGGCTTAGCGACTCCGCGTATGATATGGTGTTTTGTCCAACCAAGGACATCCCGATCTCATACCTCAGTCCCCTCCAAAACTTATCCGTTCTCTTCTCCTCGGTGTCTACCAAATCTGGAGTGTATTGCGGCAGTACAAGTGAACTCTCCGTCATAATTAATGACTGATCTCTCTCCTTGCTTGAGGTTCCAAAATTCGTTCCTCTTTTCTTCTCTGTAACAGGTCGGTATATATTTTTCATATAGTGCCCTCTTGAAATTATCCCACGTATAATCTCTCCACTGATTGGGGGTCAGTGTCCTTCTCGTCGACTCCCACCAAAAGTCCGCATCATCTGTCAATTGATAGGTGGCACATGAAATTTTCTCTTTGTCGTTGCATCCAATGTATTCGAATATCCTTTCTAATGTTCGCACCCATCTCTCGGCCTCAGTAGGGTCTCCCAAACCGCTGTAGGTGGGTGGCCTCTCCTTACGAAATTTTTCCTCGGCAGTCCTTCCTCTGTTTTCTGGTGCTTGTTGCCTTGCTGGTGCTGGTGCGTCAGCCATTCTGTGTTATCGCCGATCGGAGAGGTGAGTTTATTAATATATATATATATATATATATATATATATATATATATATATATATATATATATAAGTAGTCGTGAAATCATGGGAGAGATAAAATAGTGATAATTGCATAGATGCTATCGATAATTTACAATACATCTAACCATGTGACAAGTCCCTATCTTAGCTCAAAAGCGTTTGGTAGTCTTTGGAAAAATCTACCCAAACTAGGGCTACTTTAGGTCACAACCATAATTACACATTAATTAAGAAGTTTGTTGTCCTAGGGTTCGGGACTATCCGGGTTGATGACAGTGCCTGTCTCCGGCTCAGGGCTCCAATCAAAATCCAGCGGCTCTTCTTCTTCATGCCCCGGATTGATCACGATCCCTTCTTCGGGGTCGGCGTCCCAGTCTATCTCCTCGTTCGAGCTGAAAATAGCGTCGTCCATGAAGGCCCGGTCGGGCGCCTCCGGCGTTGGGATTTGCCTCTTCCCCCTCCATCATCATGCCCTCGTGGGGTATGGCCGCATGTGGCAACTCGGGCTCCGCCTCCGGCATTTCTTCCTCTTCTTCCTCCTCCGGATCCTCCTCGGGATCTTCCTCCGGGTCCTCCTCCTCTGGATCCTCTTCTGGATCTTCTTCCTCTGGATCTTCCTCGGGATCTTCATCCTCATCCATTATCGCTCTCCGGAAACGTAGCTTTAGTGGTGGTCTGTCGGGCTTAGGCTGTGACGGGCCAGCCTCACGGTCATAGGTTCCGGTTCTACGGGGGTACCTCGGTATGTTCGGGTCCTCCTCTTCGTCTGAACTAACGATGATCCAGTGGGTCTTGGGTGGCGCCATCTATCTAATGTACACAGTCGTTTGATCAAGATTACGTTTCGCTTAAAATCTCAACTATACAAAGTTTTTATCAAACCCATACAATTTCGTAAAGTTCGTACATATCATGAAGTATTCTTCTTGAATAGGAACACATAAACATACAATTCATCCATGAATAACTTCATTAAACAATTGTGCCTTCATCATAAAGTATCTCATTCATAAAAGTCTTCTCATAGTTTTGTGCGCACAATAAAATTCTTAAATCATACCTTGGGCCAGGACAGGGCGACGACGAGCTGAGGGTTTTGGTACCGGAATAAATTCTATAAAAATTTTATTTTCAAAAACCACAGTCAAGAACCATGCTCTGATACCATTATGTAACGCCCCGACCTCTGCATGGCGGTCGCAGGGGTCGAGTCGCCACGGTGGAAATATTTTACAACTCATGACATGATTAAAGGACAATTCAATTTCTTTAATTCTCGATGGGCGTAATAATGATTTGATGTCTTGAAAAATATCATGCAATATTCATGGAGAAAACAACTAATTCATCGACTAGATAAGTTGGAAGCGTAATGAGTTTGAAAGGTAGCAAAAGCTTCATAAACAAAAGTATTAAAAACGGAATTCCAAGTTTAACCACAACTCCTCCTCAACCCGTCTCCGTCGCGCCTGCCACTTAGCCTGAAAAATTTTATAAAACAAGTGGGGCTGAGTACTAGTGTACTCCGTGGGTAAATGCCAATTGGAAAACATATAAAGCAGTTCATCCATGCATGAGGTATAACTTGGAGGGTTTTAAAAAGGAAACTACCTCAAGTATACAAAACATTAAACATAAGGTGCGCACATTCGTGTCACATATATCCGTTACTTCTACCATTTCGTTTTCATAATTTGGGCCTTGGCCCCCGAGTCGAAACCCGAGGGTCCCTCATAACTTGGGCCTTGGCCCCCGAGTTCGAAACTCGAGGGGTCCCGTAACATGTTAGCATCCGGTACACAAGGGGATCAGTCATTGTGCTACTAACATCATACATGTACGTACTTTCTTGATAACCCTCATCTAGCGTGTTAGGCCAGACGAGAGCCTCGATCGATCTATCACGTAGAAGCATTAAACGTATACATGCACAAAAATTTTCATGGATAAACATAATTCATAGAGCTCATTAGCTCAAAGATAATTTTAGAAAAATATTACCCACCTTGCGTTTTATCGATTCGAAAGATGCGAGGTACGTTTCTGAGGTTAAGGTTCTTCCACGCGGGGTCCTACAACAATAACCTACTTTAAGTAACAGTGTTCGCATCTAACGTAAATGTACAATTCGTGGCTCACGTGCGATACCTAGTCGGCATTAGCTAGACTAGGCCGCATTCTACTTCGTAATTTCTGTGAAAAGGGTTCTATTTGCAAGAATTATATAAATCATGTTATAGCACCATAAATTCCCATAGTTTACATGAATGATCCTACATGAGCCTAGTTTTTTTATAAATTGGTTTCACGGTAAAATAACAAATCGATAAGGAGTTATAACTTAAACATTGTTCGCGGTTCAAAATCGGGACGTAGTCCGCCTTTGCTAGTCTAACTTACAGATGGGTCAATTGTACTCCAAAAATCATGAAATTTTACGACCATTAAGTAAACATGAATACCAATAACATATTAAAATTTTACACAATTACGACGAGTGACGGATCCACGAAGGCGTAGTTTGACCGCAAACATTTTCTTAGTATCAAAACAGATTCCGATCGACAACTAATTATACACAATAAACTGATTTTGCATGAGTCGATATAAATTATAAAAAAACTAGTTTCACATGGACCTATGAGTCTAGAATATTTTAGAAAAATAATTGACTTAAAAACATTTTCGTGGTGCACGCTAAAAATATTTTACTAAGCCTTGTCCCGCATGCATGATTTTTCGGCAGTATGCATTAACAAATTTATTTAAAATATAAAAACATATCCAAAAATTACCAAATTTTACAGAGATCTTCCCAACATCCTAAAGTCTTTCTCTATAATTTTTATGGAATTTTTCAAGTGTCAAAAGATTGTATTTTGAATCATGGAATATCATGGCAGAGCGGGGAGTTACGGGACGGCCCACTGCCTTAGACATATTTACCAAATTCGCCCCCATGCATGTAACATGCAATTCACCACTAAACATATTTGGATTGTGAGGAACATAATAGAGAATTTAAACAAGGAAAACTACTTCTTATGTTAAGATTTTCACATGCATTCAACTTAACCAAGCTCTTTCTTCGAAATATACTCCTAACCCACTATTTCCTATGACATAGGAGTCCATTAACTACTTTGACACAACATGCAAGTGAGGAAACGGGTCTAGGATGAAAAGTTGTATCCGGATCTGAACATGCAATGATTCCATCATGCCTATATGCAACCAAATACCCCATGACTTAATCTTTACAAGAATAGCATCGATTATATAGTGTCATCTAAACAAGCAAACGGAAATCTCTAGTCTAACAATGTCCGATAGAAATCGTGATACGGTAAGAAGAGGAACCTCCCTAGTTTTGAGTTCTTACCCGGATGTACACGAAATCGAAGCCTCAAGCGTATAGTTTCGCACCTTCGTCTCACTCCGGTGGCCGAAAGACGGAGGCGCTCGTTGTTCTTCCTTGCGACGGCCGGGCGGCGAACTCTCCCAAGCAAGACTCTACTAGGCGGCTTATATAGACTCTCGAGGTTTAGGCAAGGTTGGATCTATGTCGGGAGTCTAGGAATTCTAGGGATGTCGCGGCGCAAGGAGAGAAATATGGTAAAGGTGTAGCTACGATAATACGAATGATCTCTATATTTGCATGTGTGGGTCGAGTGAGCAGCCTTCAACCTTGTTAAATGGAAGAGTTACCTCCAACGTGTAAGAATGGGAGGTCCAAGTGGCCTTCCCTCTCATTTCCAAGGAAATTTTGATGATTACCCACATTTATTCTTCACGTGGCTAAGGAGGGAAGTGGTTGGATCTTGAGGCCACTAACCCCTCGAACTAATTAGTTTAAATCTTTTCGTTATGACCTTAGTCGGACGAAAATAGAGGTCTAGAGTTGAAATGTAGTTGAAGTAATATAAGGATGGGATGTTCTTCTTAATGTCCGCAAGTTCCGAGGAGATGAAGAATAATATCAATTCATAATTACGTGCGTGTAGTATCATAACTCTAGGTGCGATGTTCTAGGAAGATATCACACGTAGGATCCCTAAATGGTAATTGTATACTATATAGTCTTGACTCGCAAGGTGGTGAAGTGAAGATGTCATCCATTTGTTTATCTCGCCTCTAGCCGAAGAGGTTTCTATCCGAAGTTTGTAATCGGGTTTTAACGTGTCGTGGGAGATACATAACTTTTATTAGGATATTACGTGCGATTATCGTACTAATATGGTAATAATACTCGTTTTCGTAAATACAATAATAATAAATCGTTCTAGGATCAAAATGTAAAAATACAGGATATTACAGTTCAGGTTCAGGAGTTCGGATCTTCTGAGCTGGTGGACTGCTGACCTTTGCCTTTTGTGCGATTTTCTTCTTTTTCTGATTCTTGGAACCTCTTCTGACTATAGGATCATAGTAATATGACCCATATTGAGCTGGATGTGTCAACTGAGGTGGTCCATACTGATCAGCCCACTTAACTCTGCTAGTTCCCCCTTGACTGAACTGGGGTGTCTTGGTACTGATCTTCTGGTCTGAATACTGATGGTGCTTTCATCTTTTGTTTGTTCTTTGCTGAGGGGTTCAGAACATTTGTATTGATTGTTTCCCCTCGAACAAACCTATCAGTTAGACGCACTTCTGAGTGTACGGGGGCAGATGAGGAAGCTTCCTGGTTGAAACCAAGTCCTTCCTTACGGTGCTTGGGCTTGTTGCTTGCAAGCGTAGCCTCCGGCTTCTTTTCGGCGCCCATGTAACGCTCGGTCATCGGGCTCTTCCGGACATCATCACTCTTTTTCGGTGTGTCGTGCTTGGTCCGAAGTCCCGACAGCTTGCTTCGTAGACTCGGTTCGGTATCTTTCCGAGTTAAGCCATTGGTCAAAACCGAAATTCGATCTTCTTGATGTTGAGACTTGGCCATCGAGAGTTTATCTCCTCCCCCGAGTCTCAACACAAGTCCTTCGGCTTCGTAGCGGCCCGACTCTCCCGAGAAAGTCTCCGATTCTCCACTTTCGGGGTATCCAATCCCCGAAGAGTCTTCCGAGCCGCAGACTCATCTGAATTTGTTCGTCTAACAGTTCTTCATAAGTGGTAGCAACATCCAAATTCTCATCTGCACCTGAAATAGTGTCGTGTGTGCAGTGTGAAGAGGAGTTAAGTGGTTCATGAGAATTTACCTCATCCTCTTCTCCTCGCCATTAGGCACTTTTCGCAGCTTCTTCGACCTTCAAGCTCTAAGGCCATAAAATCTGCTTCATCATCCGATGAATCCATGAAGGAGTCGACTTCTTCTGAGTCGTCTGAGATTTCGCCTGCAATATAAGATTGTCTCTTTTTGGCGAATTTCTCTCTCCTTGCCTTGCGTGGCTGCGCGTTCAAAGACTACCGAGCTCGGGACGCCATATTGATAATGTCCTGGCTTTTTGCAGTTGTAGCAAGCGATGACTCTTTCTTCTTTGTTTTCGCTATCCTTTGATGGTGCTGAGTCATCCTTCTTTCTGCATTCAGAGGATTGTGAGTCAGGAGTGCGTTTTGGCGTATAATCTGACTTACCTTTTGTGTCTCGGTATGCTTTAGTCAGTTTTCTATGCCTCTCCTTCTCCTTCTGATACTTCACGGCGAGCAGCGCGTACTTCTGAGAGAGACTTCCTTCTTGTAAGTCGTTGAATGAAGGTTCAGTCTTACTCGTTGTCTTGCTCGTCGTGGGAGATGCTGCGCTGACTGATGCTTTGAAGGCATGGTCAATTTTTTTGTCAGCTTCAGCTCTTTGCTTTCGTTGAGGTCTGTCGAACTCAAACTCTTACGCTCCGAAGTTCGAAAAGATATGGTCAGGAGAGACAACATCTAAATCAGAATGGCGCAATAAAGTGGCAAAAGGTGTCCAGTGTCCGTCCGGCAGTGCCCCAGTATCTTGAGATTCATCTCTCGGTTGCTGAATGTCTTTCCCAACCCGTTGATGGAGTTCATCAGATTCGTGAATCTGACATTTAGATCTTCTATTTTGTCACCAAGCATGAGAGACAAATTTTCCAGCTTTTGGAGTTCCAGCGCTAGTTTGTTAGCTTTTATCTTCTGAGTCCCCCGACTCAGTAGCGCTAGAGCGTCCCAGAGTTCCTTTGCAGTTTTGCATTCCTGAACCCTGCCAAGATACGAATCACTTAAGGTGGTTAGTATAGCGTTTCTGGTGACACGGTCTAAGTTATGAAGTTTCTTCTCCTCAGGAGTGAAGAGACTTCTGTCTTTGGGAATCTTCTTCCCGGTCACCATTCCTCCTCCAAGGCCAGTGCATCCCTGAGTCACGACGCTATCGATCATCGGAACGATAGGCCCTTCCTCAAGTACTTCGGTCCATACTATCGTGGAGGGAGGTCGAGATGTGCTTCCATCCCGACCCGCCATACCCCATAGTTCTCTCCCGAGAACATAGGTACCATCCTTATACCCGACATATCGGCCATGAAGAATAATGATATGAATGTAGAATGATATGCAGTGAAAACGATTTTCCGAATCCGTTCAAGTAGACCGGTTTCGAAACGACGAGAGTCTTATAGAACTCGGTGGTTAGTTGAAAAACGTGTGCTCTGATACCAATTGTTGGTCCCGAGTGTACGGTCGGTGTAGAGGGGGGGGGGGGGTGAATACACCCGACTCCGATTTTCTCAACTTCGAACACGAACAGTCCTGTTCGGGAAAGTATCGTCTTCAAATAATTCAAGGACCAAATAGTTGTTCCGAATCGTGTGTGGCAAAGAGTCTCGACTCTACCGAGATCCGCTAGCCGACCGAGTCGAGTCCGTATCAAACGTAGAGTTCGGCGGTGCGGAAAAGTGTAGGCCCAAATCGGTTGAGTGGAAAAACCGTTTTAGCAAGTCTCAGTTCAGCAAATAGACAGTTCAGTATGCTGAGACAATTGTATGATTTTAAAGTAGGTTTTCAGTATGAACAGTAAAATCAATGCAACAGTAATCAAAAAGCAATAACAAGACATAGATTTTTAAAGTGGTTCGGATATCAATAGATCCTAGGTCCACTGTCCCGAAAAGTTCAGGAGGCTTTTTATTATACTGAGTTAGTCTCAGTCAGCTTGTGCACAGGACAAAGCCGTGGCTTGGGGATTATACTAAGCAAGTCCCAGTTTACAAAGGCATCAAACTAAAGTGTTTGAAAAACTTCTCCAACTATGAAGGAGTCCTTTTACAATAAGGATTGGGTTCAAATATGAACTCCTTCGTCTAAGCTATAAGTATATTCTCGTTGAGCTTAGGGTTAGAGGGATAGGGAATGAGAGAGTGGCTTCTAGATCGACGAACAGTCGAAATAAGCTTTAGGTTCGTGTATCGTCGATTTGGATACTAGAGGCTCTTCTAACGAGCTTTAGCTTGGTTCCCTATGAGCTGAGAAGGTAGTCTTTCACCGGAGATAGATCTTCAAATTCTTGCGGAAGACTTAGGGTTTTCTGGTTCTAGCTCGTTTGAATGCTTGTGTTTGTTTTCGTCGTTAAGCTTATGCGCATTCGTCTCTCTCTCTTGTGCTCTCTTTTTCAAGGCTTGAAATGTCCCTCTATTTATAGAGCAGAGATTGGAAAAGATCCATTGGAGACGATCTTCCTTTCTCTCTCTTTTGGTAGCTAACGGCTCTTTTTGAAGGATGTAACAGTGTCCTTTCCCTCCTTTTTTGGAAATATGTTGACTTGCAGCTTTAATAGGTAGAGACACGTGTATACTTGTCATTTGTCGAGGATTATGGAGTGGTTGAGACGGAACAGACTTCGAGGCATACTGAAGCTGACTTCTCTTTTCCTCGTACTTGACAATACCGATTGTATATTCAAAAAAAATGTCCGACAGTTCGTAAGACTGCCCGTTGCTTGAGTCCCGATCTTCATTTAGTAGAGAGACAACCGAGGGTACTCTGCGATGGTCGGCTACGAGTTCGATGAACTACTCTCGCCGAGTTCGGTTCTACCGACTCCTTCAGTATCTTGCTCTCGCCGAGTCCAAGAAATACTGAGTCTTCTACTTCTGGTGCTGAGGCTGATAAGCTACTGACCGCCTTAACCAGAGCAGAGTGTCTACTGAGTCTGAAACCTCAGAGACAAAACAATTACACGGGAATGGTTCATCAATCAAGATAGGGTTTTGGGATCTTCAAATCTTCAGATAGGTATAGAGCACGAGGCTACTGAGCTTACGGTCAGTGCTGAAGACAGAATCATTTCCCACTATGTATAACAGTGCTGAGGATAAAATCATCACCCAACATAATAATTGTTAAGAAATAAATAACTTTATAGATTTATTATTTCTGCTCATCGCCTCTCTATCTGCAAATCGCCTCTTCTTCTCCCTCTCTTCTCTCGCTCTCGTATCTTCCTCTCGCTCTCATATCTTCCTCTCGCCTCTCCCTCTCCAATCGCCTCTCCTCGCCTCTCGCATGTCACCTCTCGACTCTCCGTATGCTCATCACCTCTCTCTCTCGCCTCTCCCTCTCCTCCTCGCCTCTCCCTCACGCCTCTTCCTCTCGACATCGGGTCTCCCTCTCGAAATCGCTTCTCCGACCTCCCTAAATTGGTGCCAAACTTCAAGCAAAATTCGTCCAAAAACTTGAAGTCATCTGCAAGCCCTAAATCATAGTGGAGATATGGATCCTACTTATCAGGTACACAGTCTACACTTTTCAAAAATAATATGCTTTACATGTCTGCATGTGTGAGATTGATTGAAAATTCCTGAGCATTTTGATTGAAGTTTGAAATGTAAGTTTTATGAATATTTGATTTTCTTGTGTGTGGACGGGTGGATCGTAATTGTTATCCTCAATTATGCGTTCAAGGTTCTTATAATTTGTTGATTATGTGATTTATAACATAAAACATGCTCTCTATGTAACAATACATACGTAGAAGATAGATGTTGTGATGTTTTTAAATTGTTTTTTTAAAATTGTAGAGTGAATGGACTTGGAAGAGACAATCTTTACAAGGCACCTTGAAGTATTATTTTGTGGATGATACGATAAAGGATATAATTGAAGTTTTGGAAAAAGTCAATTTGTTAGACAAATTTAAGTTGGGTTGCTTTGGCGGTTTTTTGCGATTTAGCAAAGGAATTAATGCTCGTAAAGCATTAGTTGCCCTACTCACTCATGAGGTGTTGGTTCATGCTGCTTTGGAACATGAGCTTTGGTTCCGTGGAAAATATTCGCTTCTCGACGAAGGAGTATGCATTAATTACAGGGCTACGTTTTGGTATATCAGAGTTCGATCCCAATGATCCTGATCATCAGATTTCGGATGATAGTTTTGTGCACTATCAGTATGGGAGCTCTTGTCCAACGCTAAAGAAGGTATAAGAAGATTTTAAAGAGTTGAAATTGCAAAGAGAAGATGATTACCTTAAGGCGACCTACATTTTGATGTTCTATTTTATGCTCGCTTGCTTTGATAAAAAGCGCACTATTGACATTTGGTTGTGTCCCCTAATTGAGAATATCGATCAGTGTAATTGATTTTCATGGGGAACGCTAACATATCAAATTTTATTGAATTACATGAAAAAAAATCCCCACTGCTTTAGACAAATGGAGCGATGGTCAATCATGTCATATCTACAAGGCGATTTGGACTGTACAAGTAATAGACTTATAATTTATTCTTATGTCATTAATTATATATAATAATTTCATTATTCTAATATTTGATTTTAAATTTGGTTGACATGGTCTTACGAGGCCATTCCACATCTTGGTCGGTAGTGCGGTAGGATTAACAATGACGATACAACCGTTATTCCTCGGTTCCTGCAGTGGACATATGTTTCACCTACAAGCACGTTCACGAGCTATTTCCAGTGTTAGTTTATGGTTACATACATTTAATTATTATTTTTTAAATGCTGACATTTGTTGTTTAGAGGTTCTACTTAAAGATTTTTGGGACAAGTTACACCAATACAATAAAGATGGTCGGAGTAAATTAACCACAGACTGCAAATATGAAGATTGGATAGTGCCAGAGCCATTACTCAGCTTGATCAGAGGCAGTGATCATGTATTATCACATAGTTGGTTTCATGTTCGATGGGTAAGTTATAGTGACTAAGTGTAATTAATTTTTTTTGATGAACTATTTTGTAACTTAATTTATTTTTGTTGTAGGTCATTTTGATTTGTTGTCTTAGTGAGTCACGACACTGGGTTGTTGTTCGTATTGATCTACTCCCGTGGACAGTCGAATTAAATGACTCTTTGTTGTGGATGTTGATAGAAGATCCAGCCGACGAGGAGAAATATATGAAAAGAGATCGAAAGTTGGTTTGTATTTTTGAGACTCTTACCCCGAGCACTAGATGTTGCTTGGGTACTTGGACTCTTGTCGGGAGACAACCTATTTTTGATGAGCTCCAACTCGTTAAGATGCCAAAAGAGGAGCAGTATCAGCATATTGACATAAATGTCGAACAATGTGGTACATTCGTCATGATGTATGTGGACAGATTCTCAGGTGATTTTTCGCTGATAGAACACAATCAAGCAGAGTTTCTCGAATATAAGAAGTTTTTAACTTTAAGGCTTTTTAGTGTGTTCTACCGTCCGCACTTAGTTTAGCTTGAAGTTGGATATGGATCTATATTAGTTCGTGTTTTGTGATATCTTTTTAGCGTGAATTTTGATATGGATCTGTAGTACTTGGTGTTTTGTGGTAGTTGTCTAGATTTAATTATGAATATATGAATCTATATTACTAGCTATTTTTTGGTATTACCGTATTAGACGGAAGTTAATGATTTTCTAATGTTAATCGTCTGGCGGTATTTGATAATCGGCTAGAAGTAGCAAAGATAAGAGTTAATTAAAGTTAATCGCCTGACCATTTTTGATAATCGGCTAGCGGTAGCGAAGGAAGAAGTTAATAGTCAATTGTCTGGCGGAAGTTAGCAATCGCCTGACAGTCCCTGAACCCAAACCCAGAACCCTTATTTGGGGTTTGAACCCCAAACCCTTATTTGGTATTTGAACCGTAAACTACCTTAAACTATATATGAACTAAGTTATAAATTATATTTTAAATGAAAACATATAATTTGATTATAATAATATGAATTATAACATATATAATCTTAAAACGCGATTTAGTGAAACATAATTCCATAATAATCTCAAAGTATAAAACTTGTTTTAAAAAAAGTGTACTCTAGTTACATGATTACTTCAATTGTTGAGTAATCTACCATTGAGATTGAGTGATCTAAAATGTAATAATTCATACTATATACACTGATGCAAAATATTTATATTTAACATAAGGTTGGATATAAAAAAACGTCATAATAATATAATTTAATTTAAAACTAATGTTGTCTTAATAAATAAAGTAATCGTCTGGTGGTATTTGATAATCTGCTAGCGGTAACATCTTTGCGGTAATAGATTAGCGTCCATCGAAGGCGTAAGTTAACGTACCAATTACCCGGCGGAAGTTAGCAATCGCCTAGCGGTCCCCTGAACCTAAATCCGTAACCCTTATTTAGGGTTTGAACCTCAAACCCTTATTTGGGGGTTTGAACCGTAAACTACCTTAAACTATATATTAGCTATATTATGTATTATATATTTAAATGAAAACATACAATTTGATTATAATAATATGAATTATAACATTTATAATCTTAAAACATGATTTAGTGAACATGATTCCATAATAATGTCAAAGTATAAAACTTAATTTAAAAAAAGAGTACTCAAGTTACATGATTACTTCAATTGTTGAGTGATCTACCATTGAGATTGAGTGATTTAAAATTATATGATTCATAATGTTTACAGTGATGCAAAATATTTATATTTAACATAAAGATGGATGTAAAATAAAGTATAATAATTTAATTTAATTAAAAACTAATGTTTACTTTATATATAAAGTAATCGTCACGCGGTATTTGGTAATCGGCTAGCGGTAGCGGTAATAGATTAGCGCCCAACGATAATCTATTATCACCGAGCGATAAATTCAAAGTTATAGATTTGTTTCTTTCTCCACATACCCAAAATCTCATCTCACACAAAATGTAAATATTACTTAAATCATATAAATACTGAAAATGCCATACAGAAAATAGTTTCATTAACATTACTTAAAAAGTCTATGAGCCAAAATTCATAGGACACTTCCTTACTGTATGACCAAAATTCATAGGGCATTGCAGACGCGACCACCAGTGAACTCCAATACTCAAAAGGTTGATATATGCACCATCTTTGCTCGTAGCTTATAAAAGAGACATCTTCTTCTAAAATTCATCGTCGCGGTAACAATATGCAGCTTCTTTCATAACAGCCACAACATGTTGTCCATAACCAGCCATATTCTTCGACAGATGTAAAAAGCACAATCCATGTGTAGCCTCCGGAAAAACCTCACCCACCGCATTCTTGATACTCTTACGCTGATCTGAGACGATGAGTAGATCTTCAGGCGATCCAAAAGTCTGTCACACTTGCCTTAAGAACCAAGTCCACGATTCATATGCTCATTGCCATCCATCATCACAGCTGCAACAAGAATTCCTTTATTTTTACCTTTCAGATGTGTCCCATCGACCACTATCAAGGGCCTCAAACAATTCTTAAAGGCAGCAATGCAAGGGCCTAGTGCAAGAAACATATACTTGAAAAGATGATCGTGTGTTGTCTGCAGACTAACAGATGTTCCGCTGATACTTTTTCATATCACGTGGAGGTAGCTCGGCAACATCTGATATGATTTATCGTAATCGCCATAGCAAAATTCAATTGTAAGGTTTCTCATACGTAGAGCAAAATTGTAGTCTATTTGAATGTCGAACTCAGACTTTGCTTCTTTGATCAATTCTTTAGGCTTTACAACAACACCTTCACCCAAATTACGGGAAAAGTAGGTCGCTAAAACTTTGGCAGGCACTTGTCGAGGAACATTAATTTCAAAATTTGTTTGGCAAGTGTGATCCTTTCTCAACTTAATGATCCACCAAATACCATTACTGGCTCTGGCACGTACCAAAAATGGACACCTATTTCTATGCTTGCATACATAGCTCACCCTATCGGTACTTGATCTCTCGACATCATAATCAACTCCATTATGCATATGATAGGTGCCGACTACAATCTCCAATGCATGCTTGCTCTCAAATAAAGCCCCTTTAGAAATATCATTGTTGGTCTCAGTTAACGACTCTCTTTGTTCTATTAGACCAACAATATCGAGATCAGAGAGTTGAACATTTCAGTTTGGATTATGGCCATCATGTGGATGTGCAATAGCAGTATTTGAAGGACCTTGTTCAATGAGATAATGGTCGCTTAAAGCAGTTTGGTTCAAGATAGCTTGGCTATGGGCTGGATCCCGAACCCATACGTTAAATTAGTTCAACATTGACTCTAGGAGTTCACGATTGTAATTCTCATCCTCATCATCATCCGAAGAAGCCGCCTCATCCTCGTCTTCAAACAAATCAGTATGATCGAAATTGGTCATGCTCGGACCGGCTTCGGTATTTTTTCGAATAGTATACACAATTGGATCACTTATAATCTCGAAAAACTATCGAATCAAATCCTGATCACAATTTAAAGGGACCTTAATTTTACTGTCTTCGGAAGTGTTTGTCCGATAAAATAAGTCGTAGTATGTAGTGGAAGGATCGGTCTTCAAGTTTTGGTGAATATCCTGTACCGGCTGATGCATATTGAAATTAGGTGACGTAAAGAATAATAATTCATCTACACCTTCATACTCAGATTTCTTCCAATAACCACCGTACCGAAGAATAATACTTTGCCACCTAATATGTAATAAGATGAAATATAAATTAATAATAATTAAATGATAAAATTAATAATAAATTATGAGATCAATTTAAACTAGTTATGCGGTTCTGAACTAAAAATAATAATCAGTTCTGAATTAACAATAAGTAGCGATGGCTATATGGTTTATAATCACCATCCCCTAGTTACACGGTTCGAACTAACAACGTCGCCTAGCTTTTGCCGTGATAATAAAACTCAATCGCCCGGTCATGAACAACATAACATTCCACAAGCAGAAGTATATGTAGACAAATACATTCAAAAGATATTTAAAGTGAAGATAACTTAGATAAACACATTAGCCCTACTAAATCGCATCAAATATGAAATTAAGAGTGAACCACGACCAATTTTTAACTAAACTGCAAAAAATATTAAATTTTGTAGAAACGTGAATATAATAACTTACTGGGTCCATCTTCTGTATGATGCAACTAACATGACTAATCTAGTGAGTTCTTAAATTTTTGGCCGAAATTTTGTAGTATATTTATTTTCAAGAAAAAGAGATTCATGTCAATTTTCCTATATGAGAAGCACGAAAGACAGCCAGTGAAGTAGTTGTTACACAAATAAATGAAAGTTAATAATTTTTTACATTTTGTCATAAAAAAATAGTTTTTTTAAGATGGTTAGTTGTAAGTGGCGATTGGGAGAGACGATCTGGGAGTAGCAAGCAAGAAATTTACATGGAGAGAGTTTTTTTTTCACTTCTTTGATATTTTTAATAATTTGTCTCGTAGTTCTATATTGAGCATAATAAAAATTAGAACTTAAAAACAAAGACTTTATAATTTAAATAATTAAAATAAAGTTAAGTTACATAGAAATACATAAAAGTATATTTTTATGCATTTTATGGGGTAGGGAATGACCATGGTAATTTAATAATGCGGGCTAGGCTAAAGGCGATAGCAATGGCAATGAGGATTAACTAAATCAGTTATTAAATAAATAAATTATTAAGTAATGCGGGCTAGGCGATAACAATGGCGATGACAATGGCAGTTAAATAATTGTGGACTCTACTAACTAAAGTTGTCAGAAGTGGCTAGATAACTAGTTTTTTCCACGGGTGGCTAAAATTCATATGTCTTTAATTAAAATGGTTATTTTTGCATATTTATAAGAAATGATTAATTTACTGTTGTAATATTATAATTATATTTACATATTTCAGAAATCAGTAATTATTACTTTATATTTTTATTGGGACCTTAAGGATTTAATTTTTTTTTTATTACAGAAATTATTACTTTAGTACAATGGCCCAATTCGGGACCGAAAAAAATTATTATCTAAGCGAGGTTTTTAATTCATCAAACATTACTTCATCGAGATTTAACTGTAGTATTTTAAAAAAAAGGAAAATATAATAAATTGATTGAACTGGTAACATTTATATATAGTGAATGAATCATATGAGAAGCCTCCTTAAAATAAGAAATAAGAAGAAATCTACACCATTGATTTCATTTTTTGATGGTTTAGATTAAATATGATCTGGAAAATTCCTTATGCATATTCGTTATATGTTTTATGCATAAGAGTAAAAATGTAAAAAATACAAAATGTATGCATAAAAAAAATAAAAAATATGCATAAAACATATAAAGAATATGCATATTTCTCACCAACCTACATAACTATGTCTTCCCAGGTCCATAGCCTTTATATACATTCTCTTCCCTTTTGGATTGCGGTCAAGTTTGTTAAGACTACAGAACTACAAGTTGGAGTCTTTGATATAAGTAGCAACGTTTAAACACAAACTGAAAAGTACTTGTCCTATTAATCAATGCTATATTGCTTCCAAAATTGTATAATTTTGATTTCTTCATTCTTGTTTGTTGCTTGTAACTGACTGGTTGGTTCATCGAAACAAATTTGTCCTAGAAACTCACTCACGAGAATCATTTTAAGCCGAACAAAAAACCAAAAAAACGTATTTCAAGTGATCAAATCAACCTTTTTCCAAACAAACCAACTCTTCGTCATTAATTGTCGGTACAATAATATAGTCAATTATTGTGACAAAATGATTACGGGTGAAAAGAATAATAAATGACACGGTTTGGTAGGATTTTCGATAAAATCGTAGTCAATATCAGTTCAAAGGATTTATACGTGACAGGGGAACACTAATTACATCAGTAGAGTAGAAGTCATTAACCATTTTATTCCTAAATCAGCTATAATTACAAATTTACATATATGCTCTGAAATACCCTCTCAAGCTCGCATCCTTAGGCTAATAAGTACTCAAGCTCCACAACTCAATAGAATCGAATATGGCTCCTCATGATCCTATTAAATCCCAAATAGTAATATTTTCACCTAATTTTTTTTTTTATTATTATACACGACCATCCTACACACAGCCTCGAAATTAATGTGAACCACTCCTTTGTTTCTTTAACATGCTCCAATTAATGCTCTCGACCTTTTACTCGCATGTGGGTGTAAACTAAACCTTTCCCCACCTAGATCTTAGTGGTACCTAATATCAACTTTCATTTCAGTTCGTTATCTATCTCCACTTATTGAAGAAAATAAAAGAACCAGACAGGGGTAGGAGTGATATATACAACTTAATGTTATTATAGCCCACGATGGAATGGTCTAGCAATTGAAATAGCCACTTCGATAATAATGATTTTATATAAATACCTACATGCACGAAAATTCAGTACCAATAGTATACATTCAGTTCTAAAAATCATATTCTCGGCACAATCTCCTACTTTAAGCATTTTTGGCGCATGCAGATGGAAAGCAAAAATTCATGCCAAATCAAAACATTGATTAAAGTCCAATCAGTTAAATCAAAAATATAAAACATGAAAATATTGAATATGAATATGCACTTAATCTAAGAACAGTCAAAAGTTCAAATATGACTAGGTCACCGGCATGAGAGGCATTCATAGCCTTGCAAATTAGTTTTTCAAGCAATCCATCATGATCCCAAGATATACACTAATAAAAGCATGAGAGTACCTAAGGAATGTTTCTAAAGACCGAGTCCAACTGTGCGGCCATCTCTTCGACGTAGTCCAGCTGTATATTGCTTCTCCAGTTCCTCCTGAAGTTGCTCTCGCTGCTTTTCCACATCGGGATTGTCTGGCTTGAGCTCCACCTTTGCATCCCCCCTTCACGCCCTACAATTGGCCACCAATGCAACCTCAGACTCTAAAAGGGTGTTAGTATGTGGAAAAATTCTTACAACATACATAAGTACATGGTTCCATATACCATATGATGTGACAGCACAGCAGAGAAGGGTATCGAAATTACCATGAGTTTGTTGAATTTTTCTTGTCGGTCGCGGTCACCAAATATTGGCGTATCCCAACGATGAGCAGACTATACGGAGCAATGCATCAACCATACAGAGAGAAGAGAGAAGATGGGCAAATCACAAAGCACAACTCTAAGAAATAATAATATAGAAAGGAAAAAAAAAAGAAAAAAGCATGTGCAAATAGATATGAAAAGGAAAATAAATTCTTAAATTGCAAATAGATGAGATTGTTTCTATACTTGGTTGGATGAATCAGTGGGTGTTATTTATGAACACAAAGATGATGCCAGCAGAGAGAAGATCCGAAGTACCTCTTCAGTAGCCGTGTTCTTTTTGTTGCCCCACAAAAGCTTCTTCTTCTGATCAGTTGACATGTATCCCGTTCCAACTAAATTCTTATTAACTGTTTTCATCCAGAAACAGAAACAAAACCAGAGAAATCAACTTAGATGAAATCTCAACAGTATCGCATGCTCTAGACACTAGAAAGAAAACTGGCCACATCTTAACCTGTAAAACTTAGTTCACAGCTAGAAGAGTGAAAGCAAATAAAAGTACATGTCCTATATGAAATATTCCTTGGCATGTTAATGATTATGTTCATTGAGTTGACAATTACGTGGTGTCAAATTGAAGATAAATGTTGCAACAGTTTATTAAGAAATTAACACACCTAATTCCGCAGCTTTAATGGCAGCAAGTTTTGCAGCATCAATATCAGAATCTGTCACATAAGCTGGCTCGGATGTACCTGCTGAGTAGTTCCACAAGATATAAGACCTCGCTATATAAATAATAATGACATTATGAGGATAATGAAACTAACCATCTGTTACAGGACGTGTGGTGTCCAAACTAAAAATCTTTGGCTTCTTAGAATCTTTAACATTAATCGACATATCATCAGAGTGCTCGTTTCCTACTCTATCACCTTGCTCCTTATATGTATCAAAATCATCATATCTTCTCTTATCATCACTAGCATGCCTCTCAGAGTCCAATTCTTTGGCATTTTTCCAAGTATCTTCTTTCACACAAGGTTTGGAACTGTCCCTCCGAGCAAAAGAATCATTTCCCCCTAAACTCTTCCTGTTACCTGTCTTTCCATATCGGTCAAATTTCTCATCTCTGTCCCTTTCCTCAACAGCAGCAAGCCTCCTCCCAGATCCATTTTTGTCATATGAGTCCTTGTCTCTACTTCTATTCCCTGAAACACCAGACTTTCCACGAGAGTATGTGTCCGAATCATTTAAAAAATCTCGGGATCTGTGTTCTTTATACGACCTGGAGTAGTCCGAATTATTGTTGTCTCGTGAATCCCGTGGACGATAGGATGACTTAGAATAGCCTCTATCATAGTCATCCACATCCCTATCACGTCTGCTACGATCACCATGCGTATGATGACTCCTAGATGACTGCCGGTCAGAATATTTATATGATTCATCACTACGGCCAGACTGATTCCTATCATCGTTCCCTTTTCGTTTATCATCATCAACTCTAGCAGTTTCCTTCCTAAACGATACTGGACTTAAGCTGCGCCCACTGCGTGGACTCACTGACAAGCAAAAGATGCTAGAGGAGTAAAGAACAGTTAATCACAAATTTACAATAACTAAAAGAAACTAAATATCGAGAACAACTAGAGGCTCAAATAAAATGCCGTAAATAGAAGAACAACTGTACATTTTGATAATGAGATTAATGGAAGTTCAACATTTTTTCTTCTCATACATCGATTGCTCATACTCCGATTTCATTCTTGAATTGTAGCACAGAAGGAGAAAAAATTGATTGTTGAGCTGATTAAAAATGACAGGAAGAAACTGACCATCAGGTGAATACGATGAACCGCCTACAGGAGATCTGCGCCTGTACTTCCTATTAGTAGAATCATTCGAAGGCTTCCGGAATTCCCCCTTCGTGTCCGGGCTTTCTCGCGCATTTGAATCCATAATGACTAAACTACATCCAAACGAGATAAAAAAATAGCAAAACATCAAAGAAAAATTGCGCATCACATAAGAATTAAGAACATACTGAAGAAAAACATGAAACGGTACAAATCACAAGGATATATTGAAAAGCAATTCGAATGTAATATACCTCCACGCGCAAAAACTAAATTAATTAGGTGAAAATTAAAACAAACCTATGTTTGTATAGCTTCTTTCCTTCAATTTCTGTTCTGCGTTAGGGTTTCCTTTTATCTATTTAAAAAGAGGCATTTGCTATAGAAGCCAAATACCTAAAAAAAAAAAATTATCAACTCCTTATCTTATGTTTACAAAATAATCAAGATTATTAAAATATTTTTATTTTTTACTCATTTTTGATTGATTTGGATTTAATGTAAGAATTATTTTTAAAAATTTCAGTATCTAAGACCATCTCCAAAACTCTCTTATAATACCTCAAACCCTCCCCTATTCCCCTTCCCTATTTTGTGAGAGACATTTTTTTCTACTTACGGGATAATTTCTTCCTTTTTTATCACTCCCCTATCCAATAAAATTGATTTTTTTTAACATGCATAACATTAATGGAAATAAATAGAATTTTCATTGTTTTATTATTTTATAAAATGTATTGTTTTATAATTATATAGAATAGATAATTTTATCCTTTTACATTATTAGATATTTATAAAATATAATATTTAATACATATGTAAAATATTGAAATCCATTTAAAAATACATTGTATGATTTTGAAAAATTATAATGTATACATACATATTATATAATCTAATTGTTTCCACCTAGGATGCACTAATTGATCACTTAAGGAATGAATATTCATCTTGTGGAATGAATATTCATCTTCGGAGAATTGGATATTATGTAATCTATCATTTTCTCGTTGGGTGATGATTCCATCCTCAAGCACTATTTCACTCGAGTGGGAAATGATTCGGTCTTAGACAGCGATCTTAAGCTCAGTAGCCTTGTGCCCTGTACTTGTCTGAAGATTTGAAGATCCCAAAACCCTATCTGAATGATGAACCACTCCTTTGTATCTGTTTTGTCTCTGAGGTTTCAGACTCAGTAGACACTCTGCTCTGGTCAAGGCGCTCGGTAGCTTATTTGCCTCGGCACCGGTCACGGAAGACTCGGTGATCTTGGACTCGCCAGAGAAGCGATATCTGAAAGACTTCGATGATCTTGGACTCAGCGGGGAGCAAGATATGCGAAAGACTTCGGTGATCTTTGGACTCGGCGGGAGCAAGATATGCGAGAGAGTCAATGAACCGAACTCGGCGGGGAGTAGTTCACTGGACTCGAGCCGATCTTCGATAGACTTATCTCGGCGAGTCTATCTACCGAATACAAGGTCGGACTCGACAACGGCAGATAGTACATAGGATTTGTCGAGAATCTTTTGAAAGACAATCGGCATTGTCGTATACGAGGAAGAGAGAAGTCGGCTTGATGCCGTCTCGAAGTTTGTCTTTGTCTCAACCACTCCATCCACCTCGACGAATGACAAGCATACACGTGTCTTCTCACCCGCTAAAGTCTGCAATCAACCTTTTACCTAAAAAGGTGGGAAAGTACAATCGTTACCTACACCAAAAGAGCCGTTTGCTACCAAAAAGAGAGAGAGAGAAGAAGATCGTCTCCAACGGATCTATTTCAATCTACTCGCTCTATAAATAGAGGGATCATTCAAGATTTGAAGTGACTCAAAAAAAAAAAAAAAAGAACTAGAGAGAGCGCGAAAAAGAGCGAATTCCAAAGAACAAAGTCTTAGCAAGAACTCGAAGAACAATCTCCGGCGAAAGACTACATTCTAGCTCATAGGGAATCAAGCTAAACCAACATATAAAGCCTCTAGTATCCAATCGACGTTACACGAACTTATAGCTTACCTTCATTGTTCGTCGATCTAGAAGCTACTCTCTCATATTCCCTATCCCTCTAACCCTAAGCTCAACCGTTCTTATCTATAGCTTAGACGAAGGAGTTCACATTTGAACCCAATCCTTATTATATAAGGACTCCTTCACTTGTTGGAGAAGTTTGTCAAACACTTTAAGTTTGATAGTGTTGTAAGCGAGACTTGGATCGATATAAAAACCAAGACGCGGCTTTGCCCGGTGTGCGGGCGGCGACGAGACTAACTCGGGATAATAAATAGCCTCCCGATCATTCGGGACAGTGGACGTAGGATTTGAGCGATATCCGAACCACTTTAAAAATCCCGTGTCTCTTATTGCTTTCTTAAGCGTTGCATTGATTTTACTATTCATACTTGAACATCATATTTAAAATCAATCAACTGTCTCGAGATATCGAACTTTTAATCTACGGAACCGAGACTTAAAACGTTCACAAAACCGATTTGGGCCTACACTATTCCGCGCACCGAACTCTTATCGTAGATGCGGAATTCGACCTAGTCGGTTAACGGATCTCGGTCGAGTCGGTACTCTTAGCCTTTAACTCGATTCGAAACGGTTATGCAGTCGGCTTTGGCCCAATGTTTCGATCGGACACCATCCTGAATAGGACTGTTCGAGTTCGAAGTTGAGAAATCGAATCAGGTGTATTCACCCCCCCCCCTCTACACCTGACCGTACACTCGGGACCAACAATTGGTATCAGAGCCTGAGTTCTTTAAGACTCTTGTCACTTTGAGACTGGTCTATTCGAACGGATCCGGAGGAAAACGTTTTCACTGCATATCACTCTACATTCATATCTATATTCTTCATGGCTGATATGTCAGGTATAAGGATGGTACCCATGTTCTCGGTGGAGAATTATGGAGTATGGCGAGTCAGAATGGAAGCACATCTGACATCCCTCCATGACAGTATGACTGAAGTGCTTGAAGATGGACCTATCGTTCCCATGATCGATAGTGTCGTAACTTCGGGGACCAAGCTCAAGGAGGAGGAATGGTGGCCAGGGAAGAAGATTCCCAAAGACGGAAGTCTCTTCACTCCCGAGGAGAAGAAGCTTCACAACTTAGACCGTGTTGCCGAGAAATGCTATATCGACCACCCTTAGTGATTCTTATCTTGGTAGGGTTCGGGAATGCAAGACCGCAAAAGAACTGCGGGACGCTCTAGCGCTGCGAGTCGAGGGACTCGAGAAGATTAAAGCGAATAAACTAGCGCCTGGAACTCCAAAAGCCGGAAAGCTTGTCTCTCATGCCCGTGACAAAATCGAAGATCGAACGTCGATTTACCAATCGATGAACTCTATCAATGGGTCGGGAAAGACATTCGAAGAATCGAGAGATGAATACCGAAGATTCGAGGGCACCGCCTGGGATGGACACTTGGACACCTTTTGCCACTCTATTGCGACATTCGACTTAGATGTTGTGTCTCCCGACCATATCTTTTCGAATTACAGGCGAGGAGTTTGAGTTCGACGGACCTCAAAGAAAGCAGAGAGCGAAGCCGACACAAAAAATCGACCATGCTTTCAAAGCATCGGTCGAGACAAGCATCTCCAAGAACGAGCAAAACGACGAGTAAGGCCGAACCTTCACTCAATGATCTACAAGAAGGAAGTCTCGCTCGGAAGTATGCGCCGCTCTTGTAAAGTATCGAAGGAGAAGGAGCGACGCAGAAAAGTGACTAAAGCCTATCGGGAAACGAAAGGTAAGTCAAATTATATGTCGAAACACACTCCCGACTCACAATCTTCTCGAATGCGAAAGAAAGATGACTCGAGAACCATCAAAGAATAGCGAAAGCAAAGAAGAAAGAGTCATCGCTTATTACAACCGCAAGAAGCCGGGACATTATCGGTATGATTGTCCCGAGCTCGGTAGTCTTGAACGCGCAAAGCACGTAAAGGCAAGGAGAGAGAAATTCGCCCCGAAAAGACAATCCTACATAGGTGGCGAAATCTCGGACGACTCGAAGAGGTCGACTCCTTTATGGATTCATCGGATGATGATGTAGCTTTCATGGCCTTAGAGCTTGAAGTCGAAGAATCGGTGAAAAGTGCATGATGGCGGCAGCGAAGAGGATGAGGTAAATTCTCATGAACCACTTAACTCCTCTTCACACAAGCACACACGACACTATTTCGAGTGCGGATGAGAATTTGGACGTCGCGACCGCATACGAAGAACTGCTCGACGAACAAATTCGGATGAGTCTACAGCTCGGCAAGACTCTTCGGGGAGTTGGATACCCCGAAAGTAGAGAATCGGGAGACTTTCTCGGGAGAGTCGGGTTGCTGCGAGGCCGAAGGACTTGTGTTGAGACTCGGGGGAGGAGATAAACTCTCCGATGGCCAAGTCTCGACATCAAGAAGATCGGATTTCGGTTTTGACCAATGACTTGACTCGAAAGATGTCGAAGCTGAGTCTGTCGGAAGCAAGAAATGTCGGGACTTCGAGGCCGAGGCACGACACACTCGAAGAAGAGTGATGATGTCCGGAGAAGCCTCGATGACCGAGAGGTACATGGGTGCTGAGAAGAAATTAGAGGCTATGCTAGCAAGCAATAAGCCAAAGCACCGCAAGGAAGGACTTGGATTCACCCGGGGGAGCTTCCTCATATCGCCCCAAGACACTCGGAAGTACGACTTGCCGATAGGTTTGTTCAAGGGGAGACTATGAACGCAAATATACTTGAACCCCCTAGCAAAGAACAAAAAAAAGATGAAAGCACCTCATCCCACACATCAACATTCCGACAAGAAGATCGGTGCCAAGAAACCCCGGTTCGGTCAAGGGGGGGAACCAAGAAATCAAAATTGGCGGATCGGTATGGACCTCCAAAGGCGACACATCCAGCTCGGTATGGGTCATACTATTATGAACCTATAGTCGAGAAGAGGCTCCAAAGGTCGAAGAAAAAAGAAAGCCACACGAAGGCTAAGGTCACCGATCCACGGCTCGAGAATATTAGGACTCCCGAACCTCGGAAGCCTCGAAGTCACCTATGACCGGTCCGAGTGGTCGAGATATGTTGACTCTAGTGGAAAGAAGATGTCCGAAACCATCGGGGTTGTTAGGCGGATTTGGGTTATGAAAACTAACATCTAAGGACCCAAAATCAAAAATAAAGGGTACCTCGAATATAATTGCGTTTTGCGGAGTGCGTAAAGACCCGTGGTATGTGGACGGCGGATGCTCAAGACACATGACATACCAAAGGAGTCTCCACAAGAATTATATCATCGAAGAAGGACCCCGAGTGAGTTCGGAGATAATGCAAAAGGCTATACCGGGAGGTGTTGGGATTTTGTATACTTGGAAGCACTTTTTATGCTTGTATACAATGTGTTTTTATCCTTACCACTATTTTATTCTCCTATCCGAGTTGGCGTCCATGCATGCGCCCACGTCATCCCTAGCCGAGTTGGCGTCCATGCATGCGCCACGTGGCTACCACGTGGCGGACCCCACGATGACGTGGCGGCGACGCGTTCGGTGCGGTTTTCGACGCAGTTTCGGATTCGATGATTTTTGAAGATTTCGAAAATCGTATTTTGATCGAGGCAATGTAATAGTTAGGGATTACGTGTTTTAAAGCCCGATAACGATTTTAAATTTTCTAATTGCGCGTTTATTTATTATTATGCTTTAGCATGCAATTATGTGATTAATTGTGCTTAGAAAAGCATGTAAATAGGATTTATGTCATTGTTAAAGCATGTTTTATTTTTCGCGAGCACGTTTTATTATATGCGCTTAGAAATTGCATGCTTTAGGAATTATGTGATATGCATGATTCGTTACAAACCTTTTGAATAAAAAGACTAAGCAATTTTTAAAATTAAATGTTTAATTAGATTCCATTAATTTGGATATTAAACAATTAATCGGACCTCCATTAATTGGACTCTACACGAAAGTAGTAAGATTGTGTGAGTAAACGTCCACCTGCGTGGCTTGCTTGCATTTTTGAGCTACCAGTTTTGTGAGATGAGTTTTCCAAAACAATATTTAATTATTATTGAGTAGTGGGAGCGAAGCCGTAAACGTCCACTGCGTGGCTTGCGTGCCTAGTAAACACGAGTACTCTTGAAGATAATAATTAAATAGGATGGCTAATTAGATCAAATTGAATGCGGCATGGTTCGAGTAAGTATGTCAATTTCGAGAATTTGATTCTATTTGGTCAAATTAATGGTCAATGCTTAGATGTCACCGCAGTACAATTCACTTCCCTCGAAGTCCCTTCCCGCGTTTTAATAGTGACATGGTCCGAATATCGAACTATTAATTCCATTCGTCTTAAGGACCTTGACGTGGATTGGAATTAAAGAGCTAGGTAAATAGCTTGGTTTAGGGTTACGCTAGTAAACGTCCACTGCGTGGCTTGCTAGTGGAATTCCTAGAGCGGTTCGAGGTTTTTAACATCATTGGTTTTTCAAAAGGTTACAATGATTGTTAATTACGAATTATGTGCAAATATTAATTTTATACATGCTTTTAATTTATATTTTTTCGATATATGTCATTCGAAAAACTTTAATTTTGAGTTCCTAAACAAGTCTCACCAACCAAACCCTAACGGGTTTACAATTTTAAATAATTTTACAAAGTGGAAGAGATATCTTACCTTCCCGATAAATGTTCTCGCAAAGGTTCTATAAGAACTTCTTTTTTAGGACCGCCGTGTCTAAGAACGAGTTTACTTTGAGTATGTTACTCAAATCTTTGGTAGCGGTCAAAGAGGTTATAGAAAAGGGCAAGAGTGCTCAAGTCTTGAATATCCCTAGTAGTTCAAGGAATCCTCCGAAATGTGGAAACCGAGAAAAGAACGAGAAAGGGTGGACATTTCAAGAAGAGCGATTGGGAGTAAGAAGACGGTCCTTACCGGCGACATCCAAATGTCAAAGGAGAAAGGAAGGTTCTTCAAGAATGGTAAGAAAGGACACTTGGAAGAATTATAATCTAGATGTCAAGGCAAAAGAGAAGAGACGCGAGTCGCTCTTGTAATCGAAACCTGCTACGGTTTCCTCTTCTACCCATGAATGGGTAGTGGATTCGGGGGCAACTGTTCATGTTTGTTACACCTTGCAAGGTTTCTTGCAGAAAAGGTAATTGAGCAATGGCGAGGTGGTAGTCTCAATGGGCAATGGATTCAAAGTTCCTGCAATTGCCATTGGAGATTTAAATCTATCTTTTGATAGTTACGTTTTAGTACTTAAAGATGTTTAATATGTGCACGAGTTTAGGCGAAACATTATTTCTGTTTCAAAACTACGCACCATGGATGGTTATAAATCAAGTTTTGATAGTGAAGTTTCTATCATGAAAGACGATGATTTTATCTGTGGTGGACCATTAAACGGATCTTTATATACTATTACTTGTAAACCGCGTAGTTCTGTTAATATTGCTTCCTCATCATCAAATCCTAAGAAGAGGAAAGAGTCTTCTAAGGTAAACCAAACTTATCTATGGCACTTAAGACTAGGTCACATCAATCTTAACGGGACTCGAGAGGTTGGTGGAATATGGATCATTGGAGTCTCTCCAAGATTGAACCGTTTCCAACTTGTGAAACCTATTTGGAAGGAAAGATGATGACTAGGCCTTTGAAGGCAAAGGGTTATAGAGCCACAGAAGCATTAAGTTTGATACATTCTGACTTGTGTGGGTCTATGTCTACACAAGCTCGTGGAGGGTATGAGTACTTCGTCAAATTTACGATGATTACTCGAGGTATGGATATGTTTACCTTCTTCGCCACAAGTTGGATTGCTTTGAAACCTTTAAGGAATTCAAGGCGTAAGTGGAGAAGAAGCTAGGTAAAGAAATCAAAACACTACGATCTAATCGTGGTGGGGAATACTGTCCAACGAGTTCAAGGACTACTTGACGAGAATGTGGGATTACATCCCGGTGACATCACCGGGCACGCCTCGGCGAGAATGGTGTGTCGAGAGAAGGAACCGAAGTCTCTTAGAGATGGTTCGGTCGATGATGAGTTATGCAACTTTGCCGGTTTTCTTTTGGGGATATGCCCTAGAGGCTGCGAAGCATACTTGCCGAACCGTGTGCATTCCAAGTCGGTACAAAAGATCCCTTTCGAGTTGTGGAGCGGGCACAAACCCGAGTATGCACCACTTAAGGATTTGGGGTTATCCCGCTTATGTGCTAAATAGGCGGCCGACAAATTGGAATCACGTTCAGAAGTGATGTTGTTCATAGGGCATCCGAAGGAAACGAAAGGTGGATACTTTTATGATCCTAAAGAACTGAAGATCGTTGTTAGCCCTAACGCTCGGTTCTTAGAAGAGGATTACATTAGTAACCAAAAATCTCGAGTCGACATCATCCTTGAGGAATTACAAGGTGGTCGGGTTCCACTTGAACAACCAGTTGTGCAAGATAGTACTCCACGAGTAACTGCACAATCTGTTAACACAGCTCCTGACACTATTCGACGTAGTGGGAGGGTGATATTTACACCTGATCGGTATATGTTCACTATGGAGACGTTTAATTATCTCCTGGCAGATGAACAAGATACCGTGGATCCCTGGACTTACAACGAAGCAGTGGGAGATGTAGATGCACCATGGACTCAGAATTTGAGTCCATAACTGATATGGATGTATACGAGATCACTGAACTACCTAAGGGCTTCAATGCTATTGGTAGTAAGTAGGTATACAAGAGAAAGAGAGAGCACCGAATGAAGAGATCATGGCTTTTAAGGCCAGACTAGTGGCGAAGGGTTTTACCCAGAAAGAAGGTATCGATTATGAAGAGACCTTCTCGCCTATAGCAATGATCAAGTCCATTCGGATTCTCCTTCGCCATATCAGCTCACATGAAACTAGAGATCCGACAAATGTATGTCAAAACCGCTTTCCTAAACGGTCACCTTGAAAAAGGTAGGGACATCTACATGAAGCGGCCCAGGATGGTTATGTGAATGAGGGCGAAGAGCATCTAGTTTGGAAGCTTAAGAAGTCTATTCATGGACTTAAGCAAGATTTCCGGTTATGGCACCGGCGTTTTCGACGAGGTAGTCAAATCCTATGGATTTGTATCTCGTCCCTAACGAGGTGTGTGTAACGTATTTGTGTTAACGGATCGGTGGTGTTTCTTGCATTTTATGTAGATGACATCCTTCTCATTAGCAATAATGTTGAAGTGTTATCGAGCGTAAAGACGTGGTTATCCGAGCAGTTTCAAATGAAGGACTTAGATGAAGGCGCTTACATCCTTGGGATCAATGTTATTCGAGATCGCCGGAAGAAGGATGTTAAGCTTGTCACAAGTGTCCTACATTGACACCGTTATTGCTCGTTTTAGCATGCAAAATGCCAAGATAGGTTCAGTACCTTTCAGACATGGCATTTTTCTATCCAAGAATCAGTGCCCTAAAAACGTCTGAAGAGATAGAAAGTATGAAGCTAGTACCATATGCTTCCGCTGTCGGTAGCCTTATGTATGCGATGCTTTGTACGAGAGCGAGATATCTCACATGTTGTATGCATGGTCTCAAGATATCGGTCCTAACCACGGAAAGGAACACTCGGATGCGGTCAACCATATTCTCAAGTACCTTAAACGGACTAGAGATTAAAGGCTTGTTTACCGGTCGGACGATCTCAGTGTCTTTGGGTTATACGAGAATCGGATTTCTAAGGGGACAGAGACGAGTAGAAGTCTACCTCGGGTTATGTGTTTACCTTGGGAGGTGGAGCCATTTCATGGAGGAGTGCAAAGCGAAAATGCATTGCGGACTCAACCATGGAAGCAGAGTATGTGGCGCTTCGAAGCCTCGAAAGAGGCGATATGGCTCAAGAATTTTCTCCAAGATCTTGATATTGTTCAGAATTTACCTAAGGCGATCACGATTTATTGTGATCATGCGGGTGCAGTGACAAATTCTAAGGAACCTAGATCTCACAAGGCGTGTAAACACATAGACCGGAAGTACCACATTATACGAGTATTCGTAAATCGAGGTGACGTGGTGATTGACAAAATTGGAACCGAAGTCAACCTAGCTAATCCTTTCACGAAGAGCTTACCACTCCCGGCGTACGAGAAGCATGTTTGTGGCTTAGGGATGGTAGAGATGCCCCCCACTTAGGACTACAGAAACTTTTGTATAAGTGGGAGAAGATGTCGTGATAGATAGGATAGATAGCTAACATATAGCTGGGTACTAGTTTGTACCTAGATAGGCGAGATATAGACACATTGTATACTAAAAGTTTACTTTAGTATAAGTGGGAGAATTGTTGGGATTTTGTATCTTGGAAGCACTTTTTATGCTTGTATACAATGTGTTTTTGTCCTTACCACTTGTTTTATTCTCCTATCTCGATAAATATGTATATTTGCACATGTTATCCTTTATCTTGTATAAAAGTTAGATTTGTGTGGTGTGTCGGGTATCACGAGAAGACAACACAAATTGGTTGAACCGACAAGATATAAACAAGGTTAACACGGTGAGACAACTTAAGGATGAAGTTGTCGGTTTAAGCTGCAGTTTAGATAAGAAGTGGCTTGTCTTAGTCGCTTGTCTTTCTTGGTACACTTAAGGTGGTGTATTGAAGGATCACGGTGAGATGTGTTCTCCTAACCGACCTTAGTGGAGAACCAAGATCTCGGTGACTTAGGCGATCTTAAGCTTGGTAAGACTTCGTTGAGTGCATTTGGCTATCTATCACTTTGACCTACTATGGTGAACGTCAAATGAGCGGCGGGATCTACGTATCTTGGGTGTTAGTAGTTATTTGTGGCTCGAGTCGGTTGTCCGTATCTTGCATCCGTATCCTAGTAAAATGGGTTGATAATATCCCCCGAGGAACTCGAAAGGATTAGCACACTAAACCCGACGGTTGATTAAGTTCGGGTGTGTTAATAAGGTCGAGTGGTACTACTCAGGGAATATAAGATGTTAATTAATTTAAGTCGTCGGTGAGCTTAATTAATTAACGGATATTTCTATCTTAAATACGGAGATCGATTAAGTCTAAAATACAAGCCCTTGCTCAAATTGGGATAAAGGGGTAAGTCGAGCACGGATTCTCTAGTGGAATGAATGCGTGTTAATTAATTAATTTTGCTCGGGCTGAGCATGGATAATTAATTAATTGGAGGCCCAAGCTTTATTTCTTTTATTGGATCCACAGTGCGGCCCAATTAGTTGTCTAGTAATTTATTGTCTCTCGAATTCATTATTAATGGATTAATGTATTTTTACATTATTTAATAATGTCATTTATACGGGAATTAATTGGTTGGGCCAATTAATTGATAAATATTAGTAGCCCAATAAATTAATTAATTATATTATGGGTCGATTATGTAGAAGCCCATTGGAATATAATTAAATTAATGGGCTACAAATATATTAATATTATATAGGTTTTTGAAGCCTATATATATTAGTATTCTGTTCAGAAACTCACACAATTGATTCATAAAAATCGAGAGTGGCGTGAGTTACAGAGAGAGAAATAAATTTATTTTCTTCAGATCTCTGACCACCCAGAGGGAGAAAAAGGCCTGGACACAGATCAGAAGGTCTAACACAGGAGCAACAATCGGAGCCGCGACAACACACCAGGAGGAAGGTAGCCATACTATAAACCTATTATTCCTTCAATTGGTATCAGAGCCTGGTTTAGGCTCTGATTGTTGTTTAATTAGTTTTTTATTCCGTCGTTATCGGGTTATTTTTCGTGTTTGGGGCGGCCTGCGAGCCACTGTTTTGACCCCGATGTAACGTTTTTCTCGTGAGAACATCCACGAGTAGTTGATAGGATCAATGTGCTATGTGATTGTATTTTAATTGTACTGTAATTGGTCCGGAAGGCATGAAAATCGAGACGACGAAAAATCGGATTTTCGCGGGGAAAACCCTAGTTTTCTAGGGTTCCGCCGCATCTTGTGGCGGATATTCCCGGTGCGTCCGACATCGGATCGACAATCGGCTTACACTGTTGGAATCCTAGTCTTACGAGCTTCGCGTCGATAGGTCGCAAGGGATCATCCGATCCCGGATGCGATCGGAATCGACGTCTGAAGTTCGCTGCTCACCATGAATTCGTTCCGGCGAATCGTTTGAAATTCGGGAAATTGAGGAACTAATCTCGGCCGGAATCCGTTACCCGGTGGTCGTGAGTGTTCCAATTACGTTTCCCCTCTTTCAATTGATCGAATCGTGGCTCGGAAAAGTCGAATTTGGGCGGCGAACGCGCGGCGGCGGAGCGCGATTTATCGCGCCGCACGCGACGCGGCGGCGCGGCTCCGAGCGACCGTTCTTCACGGATCCGACGTCACGGGGACGTCGGTCGAGGCTGGAGACGGTGTAGGAGGGGCGGAGACGCTCGAAACGGCGCGGCGCGCGCGCTCCGTGGCGGCGGAGACATGCTGCGCACGAGCGCCATCACGCCGTTCCGACGGCGTCTCGGCATGGGGAGGCCGATTCCGGCCTCTCCGTGGTCCGGCGACCCTCTCGGTGTAGACGGCCAACCGGAAACCGGCCCGGAAGAAGACGGTGGCGGCGGAAGTTTCGTGAGGAAGATGATGACGTGGCGCGCCGACGTGGCGCGCCACGTCATCCCTAGCCGAGTTGGCGTCCATGCATGCGCCACGTGGGCGCCACGTGGCGAACCCCCCGATGACATGGCGATGACGGTTCGGTGCGATTTTCGACGCAGTTTCCAGATTCGATGATTTTTGAAGATTTCGAAAATCTGTATTTTGATCGGGCAATGTAATAGTTAAGGATTACGTGTTTTAAAGCCCGATAACGATTTTAAATTTCCTAATTGCGCGTTTATTTATTATTATGCTTTAGCATGCAATTATGTGATTAATTGTGCTTAGAAAAGCATGTAAATAGGATTTATGTCATTGTTAAAGCATGTTTTATTTTTCGCGAGCACGTTTTATTATATGCGCTTAGAAATTGCATGCTTTAGGAATTATGTGATATGCATGATTCGTTACAAACCTTTTGAATAAAAAGACTAAGCAATTTTTAAAATTAAATGTTTAATTAGATTCCATTAATTTGGATATTAAACAATTAATCGGACCTCCATTAATTGGACTCTACACGAAAGTAGTAAGATTGTGTGAGTAAACGTCCACTGCGTGGCTTGCTTGCATTTTTGAGCTACCGGTTTGTGAGATGAGTTTTCCAAAACAATATTTAATTATTATTGAGTAGTGGGAGCGAAGCCGTAAACGTCCACTGCGTGGCTTGCGTGCCTAGTAAACACGAGTACTCTTGAAGATAATAATTAAATAGGATGGCTAATTAGATCAAATTGAATGCGGCATGGTTCGAGTAAGTATGTCAATTTCGAGAATTTGATTCTATTTGGTCAAATTAATGGTCAATGCTTAGATGTCACCGCAGTACAATTCACTTCCCTCGAAGTCCCTTCCCGCGTTTTAATAGTGACATGGTCCAGAATATCGAACTATTAATTCCATTCGTCTTAAGGACCTTGACGTGGATTGGAATTAAAGAGCTAGGTAAATAGCTTGGTTTAGGGTTACGCTAGTAAACGTCCACCTGCGTGGCTTGCTAGTGGAATTCCTAGAGCGGTTCGAGGTTTTTAACATCATTGGTTTTTCAAAAGGTTACAATGATTGTTAATTACGAATTATGTGCAAATATTAATTTTATACATGCTTTTAATTTATATTTTTTCAGATATGTCTGTTCGAAAAACTTTAATTTTGAGTTCCTAAACAGTCTCACCAACCAAACCCTAACGGGTTTACAATTTTAAATAATTTTACAAAGTGGAAGAGATATCTTACCTTCCCAATAAATGTTCTGCAAAGGTTCTATAAGAACTTCTTTTTTAGGACCGCTGTGTCTAAGAACGAGTTTACTTTGAGTATGTTACTCAAATCTTTGGTAGCGGTCAAAGAGGTTATAGAAAAGGGCAAGAGTGCTCAAGTCTTGAATATCCCTAGTAGTTCAAGGAATCCTCTGAAATGCGGAAACCGAAAAAAGAACGAGAAAGGGTGGACATTTCAAGAAGAGCAGGTGGGAGTAAGAAGACGGTCCTTACCGGCGACATCCAAATGTCAAAGGAGAAAGGAAGGTTCTTCAAGAATGGTAAGAAAGGACACTTGGAAGAATTATAATCTAGATGTCAAGGCAAAATGGAAAGAGACGCGAGTCGCTCTTGTATCGAAACTGCTACGGTTTCCTCTTCTACCCATGAATGGGTAGTGGATTCGGGGCAACTGTTCATGTTTGTTACACCTTGCAAGGTTTCTTGCGGAAAAGGTAATTGAGCAATGGCGAGGTGGTAGTCTCAATGGGCAATGGATTCAAAGTTCCCGCAATTGCCATTGGAGATTTAAATCTATCTTTTGATAGTTCTCGTTTTAGTACTTAAAGATGTTTAATATGTGCACGAGTTTAGGCGAAACATTATTTCTCGTTTCAAAACTACGCACCATGGATGGTTATAAATCAAGTTTTGATAGTGAAGTTTCTATCATGAAAGACGATGATTTTATCTGTGGTGGACCATTAAACGGATCTTTATATACTATTACTTGTAAACCGCGTAGTTCTGTTAATATTGCTTCCTCATCATCAAATCCTAAGAAGAGGAAAGAGTCTTCTAAGGTAAACCAAACTTATCTATGGCACTTAAGACTAGGTCACATCAATCTTAACAGGACTCAGAGGTTGGTGGAATATGGATCATTGGAGTCTCTCCAAGATTGAACCGTTTCCAACTTGTGAAACCTGTTTGGAAGGAAAGATGATGACTAGGCCTTTGAAGGCAAAGGGTTATAGAGCCACAGAAGCATTAAGTTTGATACATTCTGACTTGTGTGGGTCTATGTCTACACAAGCTCGTGGAGGGTATGAGTACTTCGTCAAATTTACTGATGATTACTCGAGGTATGGATATGTTTACCTTCTTCGCCACAAGTTGGATTGCTTTGAAACCTTTAAGGAATTCAAGGCAGAAGTGGAGAAGAAGCTAGGTAAAGAAATCAAAACACTACGATCTAATCGTGGTGGGGAATACTCGTCCAACGAGTTCAAGGACTACTTGACGAGAATGTGGGATTACATCCCGGCGACATCACCGGGCACGCCTCGGCGGAATGGTGTGTCGAGAGAAGGAACCGAAGTCTCTTAGAGATGGTTCGGTCGATGATGAGTTATGCAACTTTGCCGGTTTTCTTTTGGGGATATGCCCTGAGAGGCTGCAGCATACTTGGCTTGAACCGTGTGCATTCCAAGTCGGTACAAAAGATCCCTTTCGAGTTGTGGAGCGGGCACAAACCCGGTATGCACCACTTAAGGATTTGGGGTTATCCCGCTTATGTGCTAAATAGGCGGCCGACAAATTGGAATCACGTTCGAAGTGATGTTGTTCATAGGGCATCCGAAGGAAACGAAAGGTGGATACTTTTATGATCCTAAAGAACCGAAGATCGTTGTTAGCCCTAACGCTCGGTTCTTAGAAGAGGATTACATTAGTAACCAAAAATCTCGAGTCGACATCATCCTTGAGGAATTACAAGGTGGTCGGGTTCCACTTGAACAACCGGTTGTGCAAGATAGTACTCCACGAGTAATCGCACAATCTGTTAACACGGCTCCCCGACACTATTCGACGTAGTGGGAGGGTGATATTTACACTGATCGGTATATGTTCACTATGGAGACGTTTAATTATCTCTCGGCGGATGAACAAGATACCGTGGATCCCTCGGACTTACAACGAAGCGATTGGGAGATGTAGATGCACCATGGACTCGAATTTGAGTCCATAACTGATATGGATGTATACGAGATCACTGAACTACCTAAGGGCTTCAATGCTATTGGTAGTAAGTAGGTATACAAGAGAAAGAGAGAGCACCGAATGAAGAGATCATGGCTTTTAAGGCCAGACTAGTGGCGAAGGGTTTTACCCAGAAAGAAGGTATCGATTATGAAGAGACCTTCTCGCCTATAGCAATGATCAAGTCCATTCGGATTCTCCTTGCCATATCAGCTCACATGAAACTAGAGATCTGACAAATGTATGTCAAAACCGCTTTCCTAAACGGTCACCTTGAAAAAGGTAGGGACATCTACATGAAGCAACGGATGGTTATGTGAATGAGGGCGAAGAGCATCTAGTTTGGAAGCTTAAGAAGTCTATTCATGGACTTAAGCAAGATTTCCGGTTATGGCACCGGCGTTTTCGACGAGGTAGTCAAATCCTATGGATTTGTATCTCGTCCTAACGAGGTGTGTGTAACGTATTTGTGTTAACGGATCGGTGGTGTTTCTTGCATTTTATGTAGATGACATCCTTCTCATTAGCAATAATGTTGAAGTGTTATCGAGACGTAAAGACGTGGTTATCCGAGCAGCTTTCAAATGAAGGACTTAGATGAAGCCGCTTACATCCTTGGGATCAATGTTATTCGAGATCGCCGGAAGAAGGATGTTAAGCTTGTCACAAGTGTCCTACATTGACACCGTTATTGCTCGTTTTAGCATGCAAAATGCCAAGATAGGTTCGAAGTACCTTTCGGACATGGCATTTTTCTATCCAAGAATCGGTGCCCTAAAAACGTCCGAAGAGATAGAAAGTATGAGGCTAGTACCATATGCTTCCGTTGTCGGTAGCCTTATGTATGCGATGCTTTGTACGAGAGCGAGATATCTCACATGTTGTATGCATGGTCTCAAGATATCGGTCTAACCACGGAAAGGAACAACTGGATGCGGTCAACCATATTCTCAAGTACCTTAAACGGACTAGAGATTAAAGAGCTTGTTTACCGGTCGGACGGTCTCAGTGTCTTTGGGTTATACGAGAATCGGATTTCTAGGGCGACAGAGACGAGTAGAAGTCTACCTCGGGTTATGTGTTTACCTTGGGAGGTGGAGCCATTTCATGGAGGAGTGCAAAGCGTAAATGCATTGCGGACTCAACCATGGAAGCAGAGTATGTGGGCGCTTCGAAGCCTCGAAAGAGGCAGATATGGCTCAAGAATTTTCTCCAAGATCTTGATATTGTTCGAGAATTTGCCTAAGGCGATCACGATTTATTGTGATCATGCGGGTGCAATGACAAATTCTAAGGAACCTAGATCTCACAAGGCGTGTAAACACATAGACCTGGAAGTACCACATTATACGAGTATTTGTAAATCGAGGTGACGTGGTGATTGACAAAATTGGAACCGAAGTCAACCTAGCTAATCCTTTCACGAAGAGCTTACCACTCCCGTACGAGAAGCATGTTTGTGGCTTAGGGATGGTAGAGATGCCCCCCACTTAGGACTACGTAAACTTTTGTATAAGTGGGAGAAGATGTCGTGATAGATAGGATAGATAGCTAACATATAGTCGGGTACTAGTTTGTACCTAGATAGGCGAGATATAGACACATTGTATACTAAAAGTTTACTTTAGTATAAGTGGGAGAATTGTTGGGATTTTGTATACTTGGAAGCACTTTTTATGCTTGTATACAATGTGTTTTTGTCCTTACCATCGTTTTATTCTCCTATCCGATAAATATGTATATTTGCACATGTTATCCTTTATCTTGTATAAAAGTTAGATTTGTGTGGTGTGTCGGGTATCACGTAAGACAACACAAATTGGTTGAACCGACAAGATATAAACAGTTAACAAATTGAGACAACTTAAGGATGAAGTTGTCGGTTTAAGCCGCGCTTTAGATAAGAAGTGGCTTGTCTTAGCCGCTTGTCTTTACTGGTACACTTAAGGTGGTGTATTGAAGGATCACGGTGAGATGTGTTCTCCTAACCGACCTTAGTGGAGAACCAAGATCTCGGTGACTTAGCCGATCTTAAGCTTGGTAAGACTTGGTTGAGTGCATTTGGCTATCTATCACTTTGACCTACTATGGTGAACGTCAAATGAGCGGCGGGATCTACGTATCTTGGGTGTTAGTAGTTATTTGTGGCTCAGGTGGTTGTCCGTATCTTGCATCCGTATCCTAGTAAAATGGGTTGATAATATCCCCCGAGGAACTCGAAAGGATTAGCACACTAAACCCGGCCGGTTGATTAAGTTCGGGTGTGTTAATAAGGTCGAGTGGTACTACTCAGGAATATAAGATGTTAATTAATTTAAGTCGTCGGTGAGCTTAATTAATTAACGGATATTTCTATCTTAAATACGGAGATCGATTAAGTCTAAAATACAAGCCCTTGCTCAAATTGGGATAAAGGGGTAAGTCAAGCACGGATTCTCTAGTGGAATGAATCGTGTTAATTAATTAATTTTGCTCTGGGCCGAGCATGGATAATTAATTAATTGGAGGCCCAAACTTTATTTCTTGTATTGGATCCCCAGTGCAGCCCAATTAGTTGTCTAGTAATTTATTGTCTCTCAGAATTCATTATTAATGGATTAATGTATTTTTACATTATTTAATAATGTCATTTATCTGGAATTAATTGGCTGAGCCAATTAATTGATAAATATTAGTAGCCCAGTAAATTAATTAATTATATTATGGGCTGATTATGTAGAAGCCCATTGGAATATAATTAAATTAATGGGCTACAAATATATTAATATTATATAGGTTTTTGAAGCCTATATATATTAGTATTCTGTTCAGAAACTCACACAATTGATTCATAAAAATCGAGAGTGGCGTGAGTTACAGAGAGAGAAATAAATTTATTTTCTTCAGATCTCTGACCACCCAGAGGGAGAAAAAGGTCGGGACACAGATCAGAAGGTCTAACACATGAGCAACAATCGGAGCCGCGACAACACACCAGGAGGAAGGTAGCCATACTATAAACCTATTATTCCTTCAGAAGGTCAGATATGTTGACTCTAGTGGAAAGAAGATGTCTGAAACCATCAGGGTTGTTAGACAGATTTGGGTTATGAAAACTAACATCTAAGGACCCAAAATCAAAAATAAAGGGTACCTGAATATAATTCTATTTTGCAGGTGCGTAAAGACCCATGGTATGTGGACAGCGGATGCTCAAGACACATGACATACCAAAGGAGTCTACTGAAGAATTATATCACTGAAGAAGGACCCGAGTGAGTTCGGAGACAATGCAAAAGGCTATACCGGAGGATATGGAACACTCAACATTGGGCCGCCAACGTTCCAAGTGTATCATATGTTGAAGGACTTCAAAGATAATCTTCTCTCTCGTTAGTCAATTTTGTGATAAGTCAAATAGAGTGATATTTGACGCCGGTTTTACGTGATGTTATTGATAAATCCATGGGGAAAACAATGTTATCGAGTTCGCGCTGAAAGAACATATATGTGGCTAACTCGGAACTCAGTAACCCCGAAGCTTGCTTATTGGCGAAGAATGACAACCGCAAGGGGTGGCTATGGCACGTAAGACTCAGCCATCTCAACTTTAAGACGCTCAACAAGCTTGCAAGAAACACTCTAGCAAGGGGACCGCCGAATGAAGTATTCAGAGAAAGACACTCGGTGTGAAGCTTGTCCGAAGGGAAAGCAAACAAGGAATCAAAATCCTCCGGTTCCATCGCCTTCCACGGATGGAATTCTTCAGGCTACATATGGATTTGTTCGGTCCGGTCTCCCCGGTGACGATCGGAGGCGTAAAATATGCATTAGTGGTCATAGATGACTACTCGCGCTACACATGGGTCATATTCATTGCCAACAAGTCCGACGTCAAAACAGAGTTACCAACGCTTCGAAAAAGCTCGGTGTCGAAAAGAACACCAAGATCGAAAAAATACGTTCGACGCAGGGAACCGAGTTCCTTAATTCCATGGTAAAGGAGGTCCGCAAGCGAAGGAATAGAGCATGAGACTTCACCGCACGCACACCTCGGCGTAATGGAGTTGCTTTGAACGAAAGAACGAACTCTAAAAGAGGCGGCTAGGACTCTACTCGCAGACTCGGGACTCCCAACCAAATTCCGGGCGTGAAGCTACCGATACCGCATGTTATACTCGGAATAGATCTCTACCGACAAAGCGAAGCATAAGCGGACACCATATGAACTATGGAACGGCAGGAAGCCTTCTCTATCTTATTTCCATATTTTTGGTTGTTCATGCTTTATCCACAATAATGGGAAAGATCAGCGAAGACTTTTGATAGCAAGTCGGACCGGGGAGTATTCTTAGGATACTCTCGGGTCAAGCAAAGCTTTCGTGAGTATTCAACTATCGGACTCTTTGCGTGGAGGAAAGCCCTCATGTTGTTTTTGACGAGTTTGCTACGAAGACAGGAGCAATAACTCAAATTCCGAATCGAGGACATCGAAGCGCCTACAGGATCTAAGCTTAAAAGATAAATGCGAAAAGATCCAACTATGTTGGGATGATGATTCGAGACGAAGAAACGAAGACAAATCTATCGAATCTCAACCAGTGAGCAAGTAGGCGAGCAGATTGATTCTCCCGAACGTAATCAATCCCGGGTAACTCAGTCGATGAGGAAACCGTAGAGGTAATCGAGACCACTCACGAGAATAACAACTCGGGGGGAACATCTAGTAATGTTCTCGAGCCGAATGCCCCCGAACACGGTGACTCAGTAGATCATACTCTTATCACCGAAATTCTTCAATCTCGGGAATAGTACAACCGAAATGCCTAACTCACCTACTATCCGTGTTGAACAAATTTCGGATGAAGAGTTAAAACATCGTAGATCGTGGCTAGATGCTCACACCGCCGATCTTATAATTGGAGATCCTTCAAGACATGTCAAGACAAGATCCAAATTCTCGTCAAGGAGAAAGCGCATTATTTTCCCCGCTTCTTGTCTACCGAAGAGCCTCGTAATATTGAGGATGCACTTAAAGATGCTTGTCCGGATTATTGCTATGCGGGAAGAGGCTGAATCGGTTCACGAGAAACGAAGTATGGGAGCTTGTAGACAGACCCGGCATCAACATGTCATTGGAACCAAATGGGTCTTCAAAAACAAGCGAGATGAAAACAACGTTATAGTCGGGAACAAAGCAAGGCACGTGGCTAAAGGCTACCGTCAAGTCGAAGGAATAGATTTCGATGAAACTTTCGCTCCGGTTGCAAGATTGGAGGCAATTAGACTATTCCTAGCCTACGCAACACATCAAAGATTCGAGAGTTTATCAAATAGATGTGAAGTCTCGCGTTCTCGAACGGCGTCCTTGAAAGAAGAAGTCTATGTGGAACAACCGCCCGGCTTTCGGCGAGGGACATCAAGTATATAGACTCGTAAAGGCTCAGTACGAGGTTAAAACAAGCACCCGTGGGCTTGGTACGATACCACTGTCGAGTTTCTTCTTCGAAAGGTTTTCGAAGGGCACAGTAGATCGCACGTTGTTCAAGCATTCGACCGGAAGACGACCTATTACTTGTGCGAGATCTACATGGATGACATTATATTCGGATCAAAGAATGTCATCATGTGTCGGCAAATTTGAAAAGATGATGAAGGATAAGTTCGAGATGTCGATGATGGGTGAAATGAACTACCTTCTTGGTTTTCAAGTCAAGCAATCCGAAAAGGGAACGTTCATCAACCAAGGCAAATACACTCGAGACCTCATCAAAAGATTCGGCCGCACATCCGGCAAATCAATCAAGATCCCGATGAACACGAATATGAAGATAGATCTTGATAAAGAGGGAGTATCGAGTAGACCAAACCGAATATCGTGCTATAATTGGTTCTTTATTATATCTAACGGCTACTCGTCCCGACATAACTTATGCTTGTAGGTGTCCGTGCTCGATTTCAGGCGAATCCCAAGCGAGTCATATGGACTCAAAGAAAGAAGTTTCTCCGCTATCTACGAGGAACACCCGACATGGGTTTGTGGTATCCAATGATGATAATATTGAACTAACCGGTTATTCCGATGCCGACTATGCAGGGATGTAGAATAGACCGAAAATCAACTTCGGGAACATGTCGGTTCCTTGGCGGCAAAGCGATCTCATGGTTTTCAAAGAAACACCACTCGGTGGCCACGTCGACTACCGAAGCCGAATACATGGCTGCCGGAAGTTGTTGCGCCCAAATCCTTTGGCCGAGACAAAGTGGGAGACTATGACGTCATTCGAATGAAGTGCCGATCTTCTGCGATAGTACCGGTGCTATTGCAATCACTCGAAATCTCGTTCTTCACACGAGATGCAAGCACGTGGACATCGAGCATCACTTCATTCGTGACCATGTCGAAAAGAAGGATATCGGGATGGAAAAGATCCATACCCGACAAACAAAGGGCCGATATACCGACCAAGCCTCTAGCCGAACCCGCATTCGAGAGAACTTTCGGTAGAGCTAGGTCTGCTTTGGACCCTACCGACCCCGGTCGGTAATAAGGTTTCGGGAGAGGAACATTCCAGGTGAGGGGGAATGATCACTCTCGATGCGAGTAAGTTCGATGCGTAGAGACTCGAGAAAACCATCTACACGAGGTATCAGTGACTACTATGTTCAGCGACGGGTTTGCGTATCTCTACTCTATAGTATCTAATGCAACAATGATAAGCATTTATTATGGAGATTCAAGCATGATTTAAATATCTCTTAGTTTGTCATTTATTGATAACAGTATTACATTTAATACACGACATTCTATGCACAACTTTGCTTTGAACTCGTGCGCATTAAATGCATGTCTTATCATAGTTACTCTTTAGGCATGTTTACAACTTGCATTGACTTAGACGGCTTTTGTGATCATTACCTTTTATAATATTGAATCTTAACCGTCCATCTCATAAAGTAGGTTTAAACTCAGCCTTAGATCGATAACTGTTCATCTTCTAGATATATACACATTTCGATCAAATCTTAAGAACCGCCATATTCGCGCTTAACATTTCGATCATATCTTACCTCTTAAAAATCCGAGAATACCTTTGTGCAAAAACCCTCATTTGCTTACATTCTCTTCGATAAAATTCTCGATATGCCTACATGAAGTTACTTATGTGCTGATCTTTATTGATTAGTATCTAGTATTAAACTGTTTTATTTAAAAATCGATAATGATAACAACTTCGTGTAATAGGTATAATGGCGGAAACCAATATCTCTATAATATCTCCAGCGGATATGCAGAACATTCTGGAGAAGGATCGCGTGTGGTTTGAACCCACCATGAATTTCTATTCATGCGATCTGGAGTATATGGATGAGATCTTCTCAGCTCTGCGCGAGTCAGGGCTGGAGAAATTTCTGTCTAGGAGGCCTTCGTACTTCCTCCCGAGACAGGTTGCGTAACCAGTACTTGAATTCAGACGAAGTGTCTGGAGACATAGTGGCGAGATTTGTTGTCCATTCTATCCAAGACGCCACTACGGAGCTGAAGCAGATGTCCATCAAGGAAGCCCTGAAGCGGAGCTTTGATCTGCCCTCCGAAGGAATTAGTACAGTTGGGTACAGAGACGACCGAGTTGATGAATATCTTACCGTCTTCAGTGGAAAGCCCACTACTTTCGTAGTCGCTTTCCGAGGAACAAGCATGTTGCCTCGGTTCGGGGCACTTGCTTACATTGTCACGCGGCCTACCGACAAGCCAAGCGGTGGTCGTTTGACCGGTGTCGAGGCCTAAGATTCGAGATGATGATGGCCATATACGACCGAGCCCGGATTAATTGGACGGAGTTCTTTCTTCGAGAATTCATGGCTCAGTCGCTAAGTTCGACAAGGCATCGAACATGCCGAGCGCAAAGGGTAAATTGCTTGTATGGACTCAAACCGTCTATCATGATCGAAGATTTATGTGGATTTGAGCCTATCACCTACGGTGACAAGGAGTACTTCAATGTGAAGAAGGTCGATTTCACAACAAGACAAGCGGCGCTTCGGCGAGATAGGGTCGGGACCTCGCGCAGTCTCGCCGCAATCAAAGCCTCGGCGAGCTTACGCCTACAAAGAAAAGAACCCCTCCCGCTAAAACTCCTAAGGCACCGGCAAAGAAACCGAAGAAAGCCGTTGAGGTGCAAGCTACCGAGGAGGTTCCGTAAGTACTGCTAAACAGCTCCCGAGAGGACTACTCGGCCCCTGCGGTGGTTGATGAGTCCGAGTCTTCCGAGAAGACTCGGTCGGTGGAGAAGATCGTCTCCACCGAAAGGAACCAAGGGGATGCTTCGAAGCTCGGAGCGCGAGATATTCGGCGCCTAGACAGCCCCCCTTTACGTCCCTCCACTCAGCTCGCCTCCCTCCAACCGAAGAGCAGACTTCACACATAGACTTGGAGTCCGAGATCGCATCCGAAGGTGAATCAATCGGGATGGAAGCTTCAATGATCTTATCTCGAGCCTCCCGTGAGATCCTTCAACGAATACCGGAGCTTGCCGATCATTCGAGACTTGATGATCATTGCCAAAACAAAGAAGGCTCCACATGCTTCTTCGCTTTCGGGAGTGGCCGCATCTACTTCGCCTTGTTCTCCACTACTCCCGTCGGCAACTCCATGAAGAAGAGATGAAGTTGAGGGCAAAGAATAGGCTACTCGGAGCCCGCCGACCTCAAGCACCATGGAGAATCTCGAGGGCCGCTATGCTTGCGATGATACATGACAAACAAGCGTAAGGCTCAAGCACCCTCAGATGGGTCAGATCATGACGACCAGGACCCACCCAAGGATGCAGGCCCTGGACAACCTGATAAGGGATCACTCCAGGACAAGGATACACATGCCGAAATTCCCGATATTCCTCTCGGTATCCTTGGTCCCGAGAAGTCCAAGGCCGGGTGCTTCGTCCTCGGCAGAGCCCGCTCGGCTCTTCTTGCTGCGATCGACTTTCGAAGCGGCGCCCGGCCGGACCGCAAAGAGATCTCGATCGATGGCAAAAGCCTTAACTCGCCCAAGGGATCAAAAATCGAGATCTTGCGAAGGCTATCCATAGGACATGGAAGCAGATCGCTCAAGCTACGACTAAAGAACTTCGTGGGCCGAAGTCTTCCGTCTCTTCATCGCCCGCCCCCGATGTTTCCGCGCTTATTTCGAAGCGTTGGCTCGGCAGCAAGTCAAATTCGAAGCTCAGCTCAAGATCTTTCAAGAGAGCCAAGCCAAGTTACTTGATGAATTTTTGGCTTCTAAACTGGCTCATACTGACGCTATCACTGAACAATCCGAGGCCACTGAACAAAGACTTGAGAATATCCAACCGGCCTTGGAAGACAAGATCACCGAGAAGCCGAAAGACTTCAAGGAAGCAATGACCTCTCTCACAAGCAAGACAAGGAAGACCTTACCATGGAGAGGAACGAGTTGCATGAGGCTCGACTAAGCTCCACCATCGTCTTGATGAGTCGTCAACCTCCTACAAAAGTCCGAAGAAGTCGGTCCTAGTCCCTACCCCGTGCTCATTGATGATGCCAAAAAGGGGGAAAGTGAAGGAAAAAGGGAAGGAAAGAAGAGTACCGAGAAGCCGACTCCCACCAAAAGTCCAAAATCTAAGGGGGAAGCTACACCGAAGTCATCCCAGACTCAGACTCAGACTCAGAAGGGTGAGGCCCAGGGTGTTTCGGCTGCGAGCACAGCTTAAACCGGCCCAAGTAGCTCAGGACCCCAGCAGACTACTCAGGCAACCCAGACTCCCAAAGATATTATTAAGGAGGTTGCTGAGTACGCTGAACAGGCGGTGGAGGACTCAGAAGAAGAAGAGGCTCCTCTTCCACCACCGCTCAAGAAGGGAAGGGCAAACAGAAGCTAAAATTCCAACCCCTCCAGCAAAGAGATTAAGATACATATCTGCTGAGGAGGAAGCCCAAATAGCTGCGGATGAGAAGCTGGCCAGAGAAATTGCAGAGGCCGAAGCAGCTAACAAGCCAAAGTCTAAGCCTGCCAAAGGAAAGACTAAAGCCCCATCCAGAGGAGGAAAGAGAACTGCTAGACTGCCTCCGAGAAAGCTCATCATAACAGATGAAGAGGACAGAGAAAAAGAAAAGGAGCAAAGCGACGAGAAGAGTACTGAAAGGCAGGGTACATCCAAATCTAGATCTAGTACCCCTGCTGAATCAGAACAAGCTCCTCAGAAGCCTCAAGAGCAAGATGCAGAAATTGAAGAAATCTTTGCTCAGATGGATAGATATCTCTACAGAGGAGAGGAAGCTAGACAGATAGAGGCCCGCGTACGGAGGATACATTTAGGCGGACCTTGAGGCACTCGGGAAGCGTGCATGAACAAGAGGCCAGCCGAGAGTTCCTTTGAAAGCGACATTCCTTATCGATACATAAGGTTCAGGAAGCCAAACGATCTGAAAACACATAGATGGCCGAGATCAGACGAATGGATGCCTATTCAGTTCAATCAGAGATGGGAATCGGCCAAGATAGAGTTTATCAAGAGAAATTATTTCTGGCGATTCTGGCCTGAAATGTCTAAGGCTGATGCCTATGTCGAGTGGATGACCATTACTGAACCTGATCTTTACCCATATATGCACAGAGCAGTAACTGAAGGGGTAGTAGTCAGCGTTCCTGAAGCAAGGATCATTCCTCCACCTAGAAGACAAGACGACTCAAGACATCTCGGAATGATTGAACAAGAAGTGAAGAATGCTTGCGTTGAACGCAGGTCTAGAACAAGATGATCCTGCAGACTTCGCCGAATACACGGCGCGAGGAAGAACACGTTCAGAATGTATGGAGTCCCACTGCCTGAAGATCAATCCCAAGGTTTCATGAATAGGATTCAGCAGTTTAAGGGTTCTCCTTCTTAGTTCTCCTTTTAGCTTAGCAAGATTTGTAATGTACTAAACTATTTATCATATTTATACAAATCTTCTTTTGGCTCTGACAACTACTTGTTGTCTAAATAGCCGTGTTTGCTTTATGCATTAACACTCAGAATCACTGAAGTGATTACTGACACACACACTTTGTTTATTTGCTTGTCAGTTTTTGCTCGGTTAGATTTCTGATAGACTAGACTTTCGAAGAGAGAATTATTGTTGCATGGGGGAAATTATTGTAAAGGGGGAAATTGTTCTGCCCTGTCTCCCTCAGTAGTCTAGCACTTACCAGACAACTCCACTGATCCTACTTGTAATATTTGTAAGGAGCTCTGTTTCTGAGTAAGTTAGTGTTTAGCATAGTTGATAGGACATAAATGATAGGTGTTGGCATCATCAAATAGGGGGAAATTGTTGGGTGATGATTCCATCCTCAACACTGTTTCACTTAGTGGGAAATGATTCGGTCTTAGACACTGATCTTAAGCTCAGTAGCCTTATGCCCTGTACTTGTCTGAAGATTTGAAGATCCCAAAACCCTATCTGAATGATGAACCACTCCCTTGTATCTGCTTTTTGTCTCCGAGGTTTCGACTCGGGAGACACTCGCTCCGGTCAAGGCGCTCGCAGCTTATTTGCCTCGGCACCGGCAAGTAAGACTCAATGATATTGGGCCGAGCAGAGCAAGATATCGAAAAGACTCGGTGATCTTGGACTCAAGCAGAGCAAGATATCGAAAGACTTAGTGATCTTGGACTCAGCAGGAGCAAGATATCGAGAGAGTCAATCGAACCGAACTCAGCGGGAGTAGTTCACTGGACTCGAGCCGATCTTCGATAGACTTATCTCGGCAGCCTATCTACCGAATACAAGGTCGACTCAAAGAACGGCAGATAGTCTTCGGGACCGTCGAGAATCTTTTGAAAGACAATCAGCATTGTCATGTACGAGGAAGAGAGAAGTCGGCTTCGATGCATCTCGAAGTTTGTCTTTGTCTCAACCACTCCATCCACCTCGACGAATGACAAGCATACACGTGTCTTCTCACCGCTAAAGCCGCAATCAACCTTTTACCTAAAAAGGTGGGAAAGTACACTGTTACCTACACCAAAAGAGCCGTTTGCTACCAAAAAGAGAGAGAGAGAAGAGGATCGTCTCCAACGGATCTATTTCAATCTCTGCTCTATAAATAGAGGGATCATTCAAGATTTGAAGCGACTCAAAAAAAAAAAAAAGAACTAGAGAGAGCGCGAAAAAGAGCGAATTCCAAAGAACAAAGTTTTAGCAAGAACTCGAAGAACAATCTCCGGCGAAAGACTACATTCTAGCTCATAGGGAATCAAGCTAAACCAACATATAAAGCCTCTAGTATCCAATCGACGTTACACGAACTTATAGCTTACCTTCAGCTGTTCGTCGATCTAGAAGCTACTCTCTCATATTCCCTATCCCTCTAACCCTAAGCTCAACCGTTCTTATCTATAGCTTAGACGAAGGAGTTCACATTTGAACCCAATCCTTATTGTATAAGGACTCTTTCACTTGTTGGAGAAGTTTGTCAAACACTTTAAGTTTGATAGTGTTGTAACCGAGACTTGGATCGCATAAAAACCAAGACGCGGCTTTGCCCAATGTGCAAGCCGACCGAGACTAACTCGGGATAATAAATAGCCTCCCGATCATTCGGGATAGTGGACGTAGGATTTGAGCGATATCCGAACCACTTTAAAAATCCCGTGTCTCTTATTGCTTTCTTAAGCGTTGCATTGATTTTACTATTCATACTTGAACATCATATTTAAAATCAATCAACCTGTCTCAAAGATACCTTGAACTTTTAATCTACTGAACTGAGACTTAAAACGTTTTCTCACAAAAACTGATTTGGGCCTACACTATTCCGCGCACTGAACTCTTACTGTAGATACTGAATTCTGACCTAGTCAGTTAACGTATCTCAGCGAGTCGAGACTCTTAGCCTTTAACTCGATTCGTAACGGTTATGTCCGGTCCGGCCGAACGTTTCGATCGGACACCATCCTGAATAGGACTGTTCGAGTTCGAAGTTGAGAAATCGAATCAGGTGTATTCACCCCCCCTCTACACCTGACTACACTCGGGACCAACATTTTCATTTAAGTAATTTGAATTATCTTTTTTGCAATTAATGTAGAATTAATTTTTATTTAAGTAGTTTGAATTATCTTTTTTCCAATTAATGTAGAATGTATTTTTTATAAACAATATTATTAAGTTTAATTTAATTATATAAAATAATTGTATTTAAAAGTGATTTGTATGAAAATGTTATGGAATATTCCTTTTTAGGGGAGGGATAAGGAAAACCGTTGAAAACGAAATACTGTTTTCGCACAAAAATAGGGATATGGCTCCCGTACTATGAGGGAAACCCTTGGAGGTGGCCTAAGGGGTGCCTAAAGGTTTTTGTAGAAAGCCTGAAAAGCTCATTCTGAATAAGAGCCTTACACTGGATTTCATAAATGAATTATTTTTAAAAATTCCAATGTCTAAGGGGTGCCAGTGCCTAAGGATTTTTTAGAAAGCTAGAAAAGCTCATTCTAAATAAGAGCCTTATGCGCTGGATTTAATATACGAATAATTTTTAAAAATTCCAGTGCCTAAGGGTTTCGTAGAAAGCCTACAAAACTCATTCTGAATAAGAGTCTTTTTCTGTGGCACGCCTTAGGCACCCATAGGCTCGCCTTAGGCACTGGTAGTCAATTCTAAAGTGAGGGTAGTATGATCAAATTAATTAGATTGTGAACAAAGTTATAATGGAAGGTTACTTTTGCTTTTTATTTAATAAATATGGTAGAAACATATATTACCACATTTCAAAAAGTAAGATAAAAGGGGGAAGGATAAAATAAAAAATAAAAAAAGGGGGAACGTTTGTCCTTCTGGCCATATTAGACTTCATCATTTATTTTGGTTAATGGTCAGTTTGGAAAACAACTTAAATAAGTGTTTATACCATAAATATTTATAACATAAGTATTTATGTTATAAACCTTAAATTGAATGAGGTGTTTCGATATATTTATATATAAGCACATAATTAGAAAAAAATAAAATATAATTTAAAAAATTATTGTCATGGGATTTGATATTATAACCTATTTTTCATAAGTTGTTTTTGACTTATTTCATAAGTTATTCCTATCAGCTTATGAAAATAAGCCCAAAACAACTTATTTTTTAGAATAAGCTATTTTCATAAGTTCTGCTAAACGTATACAAAAGTGCTTATTTTTTAGAATAAGCTGAAATAAGTTGTAGATAAGCTCTTCCAGACGGGGTGAGTGTCAATTTTAAATTTTTAGTCCATCAAATTATAAAGAGATATTAGCCTCTAAATAGATTGGTTATAATTTAATTTTTCTGTGTATAATCGTTAAAATGGTCTTTAAAATACATGACTTTTTAATTCGTTAAAAATTGCATGCTAATAAAAAGTTTCGACGAAATTGAATGTGACGGAGCGAATGAGTGACATTTTACTGCTTAGTTGGCATATAGATTTTTCAAGTAATAAATTATGGAGTTATTGTCACCTGTAAATATATGAAGTTTGAATTTCATGCAATTTTGCACATGAACTTCAAACTTTAATTAAAATATATTTAAATTTTATTATATGTTTAGTATTTAATAGAGAGTGTCAATAGAAGAATCAAGTATACGAACCGAATCATTTGAATATTCATAAGGAATCGACATTATTCAAGTTTAATATTTTAATAACATCGAATATGAATATAATATAATGATATTTAATTTTGTTTCATTGACAACCCCTACAGTAAATGATAAATTTTAGAGAAATATTTTAGATCTATTTTACAATTATAACTCATGTTAATTAATCATATATTCACACTCTCTATTAAATAGTACACATATAATACAATTTAATATATGTTTTTATTAAACTTTGAAAGTTATGTGCAAAATTAGACTAAATTCAATATTGTGTATTTTCAGGTGATTAAAACTACATAATTTCCTATTTGGAAAATTTTTTCTTTCAGCTAAACACTAAAATACCACATCGTCAGCCTCGTCATATTCGATTTTGTCGGAGTTTTTCGCTGGTGTGTAATTTTAAACAAATTAAAAAGTCATATATTTTGAGGAATGTTTTAAAGGTCGTGTGCAAACTTCAAATTTTAGCCAAAATTCATGTATTTACAAGCTAATATCCATTTCATAAAATAGTTCAATTTTAGTTCGTTTTATAAAATCAATAAAAATTGTCATTTTTATTGTTTTTTAAAAAAATTATAGAAGGGTGAACAAGTGCTAATAAGACAAATATTGAACCAATTTTAAAAAACAGACAAAAATCATTTTGCTTTGCACTAAGCTAAAAAAACTAATTTAATTATGGTTTTTCTTAGATTCACCAAGATGTGTTTGCAACAACTTAAATAAATTATTTTTGGGCTCTTTCACTGCAAAAATACTTTGTTTTAATATTCATAATGTAAGCTTCTATTTTTTTAGCTTAAAATAAGTGAGAATAAACTCATTAGTTGGTCAGAGTATTTTTAAAAGCATAAGCCAAAATAACTGAAAAGGAGTTTATAAGAGCATTTGAAATACTATTTTTTTTTTAAATTGAACTTTTTTTTCTTCTTCTTTCTAACAAACACTAACAACTTTTGCTTAAAAAAATTTAAACAACTTTATGCATAAGTAGCTAAAAGTTGCTTATAAAAGTTATTCTAAACACTGCATAAGTCGCAATTAATTAAAGTTGTAAGAGTAAGAGTTTGAATACGTGAATTAATTAAAGGTACTGAAAAACAAAAACACCTACTAATTCATCCGCTAAGACATTCTGGAAACGTAAAAAAATAAGTGACCCATATTACCTAATATGCAAGTATGCAACCTCAAATATTACCTAATATGCAAGCAAGCAACCTCAAATCATCTCATTATTAAAGCACGTGATTAGTCATTTTTTTAGTTTTTCATTTTCGTGTGATTTATAGACTATTACAATTTTCTCTTAATCAAGAAAAAATATCTGAAAGAAAAGTAAACAAATAGATATTCTTACTTTAAAGGGAAAACTTCAACGTATTACTCCGAAATTAAATAAAAATGATGAAGAAATCTACTATAAGTTACACATTCCAAGTATTTTATATTGTGTATTTATGATACTCCAATACAAAAAAAGAACTCAAATATCAGATTTTATTAATTCCACGTACAAAGGGAATTAACTGAAGTTACTTAACTTTATTCATATTGCACGTATTCTTCAATATTTTGATATACCTCATTACACTCTCATAAATATAACATTATCTGATAATTTCTAAAACTTACAATAAAATCCAAAAATAGTTAAGTTTCTGACCGGGCTGAGGCTTTAGCCATTTTAATTGAATTTAAACAAAAAATTAACGAGGAAGTGTAAACTCAAAAGAAGGGGTAAAACCCAAGCGGCGTAATTGATATTATTTGAAAATAAAGGGACCACTGAGACAATCACGGCAAAGACTACCAGGCTCGATATAACCAGCCAAATGAGCAGGGTTCTATTAGGGTTTTAGGAAACTCGAGCTGTGTGTCACTGCAATTCACTACTCAAACATTTCCATCAAGATTTCGTGAAAATAGGATGTGGGCGATTCGCAGAGCTTCGACTCATTTTAGGTAATCGGATTTTTGTCTTTTTCAATTCTCTCGATCTCAATAGGTTTATTTATCTGAATCCATTTTCGCGTGTTGGAGAATAATGTACATGTCTGTTTTCTCTTTTGAGCGCCGTCTGGTCTTCGTGTTTTTCAGCTTTGGCGCATGAGGTTGTTTGCTGGTTGTTGAATAAAGCTTTGGGATAAAGAACTTTTGAATTATGGGGGGTTCATATTTATTTATTAGAGTTGATTGTTTATGAGATCAGAACAATTTGTACATCATTCTTCTTTATAATTATGTTCATTCTGTGAATGGGTGCCTGACTCTGCTGGTGTGTCTTCGATTTTTTAAGTTGGCTGTGGTGAAGATTTTCCTTCTAACTTCTAAGTATGGAAAAGTACAAGTAACCAAGGGTTTATACGACATGGATCTTCTGCTTGTGTGTGGTAGTTTAACCAAATGTTGTGTTAAGTCTTTGAACGGTTTATTGGTAATTAGCTCAATTAGTGTAGAGTGATTCTAGTCTTTTTGAATTAAGTTCTTAGTATAGTTGTTTTGCATTTATTATATCCCTTAGTTATAAAGAAAAAATATTCACGGTTGGATCTGTTATTTTTGTGCACTTCGTCTATCAGTTCATTTTGACTTGGTTTCTGGATCATCGTTTACATCTTAATTAGTTTTTCCTGGTATCCATTTGTTATTTTGTTTGTTGCACGGATGCCTTAGTTATTCGTGTCTTCATATTCATTATTTTTTATGCCCCTGGAAATTGAGTGCAATTTCTTAATACCTGATAATCTGTTTGAGTTTCAGGAACCAAAGATTGCCCTCAAAGCATGGTCGAATTTTATGTGGGGAAACAGAGTTAGCAAAATGTTGTTCAGAGATCAGTAATTATGCAGCTATTGGAACTCAAGCAACAAGATTTGATGGGTTGCTTTCCTGTACAAGATCTTATAGCAAATCTTCATGTTTTTCCAAGTCAAATAGGGATATCCGCTCTTTTTCGTCCCAGGTTGGTTCTAAGAGCAATGGAGAGGACTCGGAGGATATGTTTTCTGAGCTTGAAACGCCACATGAAGTAGCTGCTTCTGGGGACGAGGATGATAATGGTATGAGCTCTGGATCGGAGCTTTCTGAAGATGAAGGTGTTGCTGATGATACAGTGAATGAATTGGAAACACTTGATTCTGATACTGGTGTTGGGAAAAAGTATTTATCTGCCGCTAGAGCTTCAGCAATGAGCAAGGCTATCCTAAATGCTCTATCTCTACCAGTAAGCAAGGTTTTGGATAAATGGGTTGAAGAAGGTAATGAAGTAACCAAAGCAGAAGTATTATTGACCATGCATAATCTTCGTAAACGGCGATTGTTTGTCAAGGCCTTGCAGGTAATTAAATTTGTATAACAAGAAGCACTGTCATTTTCTCGATGATGATATCAATTCTTGCTGCTGCTATAATAATTTTCTAGACTAGATGTTTATATTTTTCAGAATAAACAATGATATATAAATGAAATGAAAGTAGTTTTGAAAGAAGACCTCAAGCTCAAAGGTGAAGAGTTAGCCTCATTGAAACCTTGTGAGCACAAAATTTTATATATTTTCAGTTCTCTAGGATTTAAGGTCTATACATATTAAGCTGTCATTGTTAGATGTTATCCCACTAGCTTACTTGGCTTTCAAAAATTTCAATTTAAAAGTGATGTCTCTGTTGAACTCTCTTTCTTCACTCAGTAGTTGGTTGGTTCTAGAGCTTCTGCATCAGATTTATTATTAATTCTTGCCTCTGGTTATTTAGGAAAATCCTTCTCGGATCTTTTGCAACTATAGTTTAACACTCAATAAATTTAAGGATATTATGATGCTTTGAACAGCCAATTTTAAATTATGCTCTTGAAAGTGAGCTTTCACATTTTGTTTTTGCATAGATAGTTCAGATTTTCATCTCAAGTATTGCCATAAAATCATTATGATGTTTTTAGTATAAGATATTCGGATAGGTAATGATTTTTCCTCTTAAACATTTTGCAGTTATCAGAATGGTTGGAATCAAGTAAACATCTTGTACTGGATGGGGAACAACACTATATTTCTCGTGTGGATCTAATAGCTAAAGTACAGGGCCTCTATAAGGCAGAAAGCTACCTTAAGCAGCTTCCAGAAACAGTAAAAACTGAAACACTTCACCGCACTCTTTTGGCCAATTGTGTGACTACTAACAATGTGAATAAAGGTGAGGAGTTGTTCAACAAAATGAAAGATTTAGGATTCCCGATTACAGCTTTTGCTTGCAACCAGCTGCTGGTTCTGTACAAGAGAACCGATAGGAAGAAAATTGCCGATGTTCTTCTGCTGATGGAGAAGGAAAATGTTAAACCAAATGTTTTCACTTACCAGGTTTTGGTTGATGTGAAAGGGCAGTCTAATGATATTAGCGGGATGGAACAAATAGTTGAGACGATGAAGGCTGAAGGGCTGGAACCTAACACTCAGATTCAGACATCCTTGGCACGGCACTATGCTACTGCTGGGTTAAAAGACAAAGCTGAGGCTCTGCTCAAAGAGATAGAAGGGGATGATCCGAAAAGAATCGTTGGGCTTATCGATTCTTGATCCCAATCTACGCTTCCCTTGGAAGGGGTGATGAGGTTGAAAGAATCTGGAAAGCCTGTGAATCGAAGCCACGGGTGGACGTGTGCATGGTTGCAATTGAAGCTTGGGGAGAGCTTAATAAAGTTGAAAACGCTGAGGCAGCTTTCAACAAACTGTTGACGATGGTGAGGAGGCCCAATCCGAAGCAGTTCACCGCTCTCCTGAGGGTCTACGCGAATCACAAGATGCTGGTGAAGGGGAAGGATCTAGTGAACCAAATGGTTGGTAGCGGATGCAAGCTTGGGCCTATGGCTTGGGACGCCATCGTGAAACTGTACGTGGGAGCTGGGGAAGTGGAAAAGGCAGACAAGATACTCGGGAAGGCGATGAAATCGAGGACGGGTAAACCGTTGTTTTCTTCTTTCATTGCGATCATGGATAAGTATGCTGAGAGAGGGGATGTGCATAATACGGAGAAGCTTTTCGAGATGATGAGAGAGGCCGGGTACACGTCGCGCATTGGTCAGTACCAGACGCTCGTGAAAGCCTACACAAAGGCGAATGTGCCGGCGTATGGATTCAGGGATAGAATGAAGGCTGATAATCTTTACCCAAATAGATCATTGGGCACTCAGTTGGCTAAACTGGACGCATTTGAAAAGTCGGCGGGTTCCGATCTGCTCGACTCATGAAGCTGCTCTGCTACTTTAATTGCTATTTCTCTCCAGGATATTTTATTTGAATATTATGCTATTCATTTCGTCTTAATTTATTCTCTCGACCGTGTTTAGGACAAGTCTTTTTTAAACGAGTGATTTATTTATTTTTAGTATAAATTGTCGTGTGTGACCTGAAAACAAGATATTTTTAATATCACATTTATATATAAATGGAATTTATAATATAAATATAAATAAATGTGTAAATTATAGTATTTGCTATGATATTGATTGCTTTCCTTCTCCCGTTGGAAGTTGGAACTAAACGCTCAAAATCACAAACTCCAAACCCTAAAAAGCGCACACATCACAGCCGTTTCTCAGTTTTCGACATTTCACCAAAAAAATTGTTTCTGAGTTAAATTTGCACCCCTCCTCATCTCTGTCAGCACCATTGGAAGGTAAAATCCCCAATCAACCTTCATCACCACACAAGGTATGATCTGTTTCTTTAATCCACAACAATTCTAGACTAATTGTTGTAGTTTTTTATTTTTATTTTTATTTTCTTATTTTTCATTTCATTATGATTTTGTGGTGAAGTCCTCAATACTGTCTGTTCGTTTAAGTTTTAGGCTAGTTGTCTATGTTTCTCGTGTAGTTATTAATCAAATTTGAAGATCTACACAACAATCTAGACTGACTGTCTATTTCTTTCATTTAATTATTTTCAAATTAGATGATAGATGAACGTGGTAGTGGACAGCCTGAACTGAAGTATTTAGAATTGAATTAATATTTTTTTCAGTTTACTTGTGATTATATGATATAAATCTTGATACGTATAATTTCAATCAAGGCAAAATATACATGTTTGTCCTGTTTGAGTTGGGTGAGCTAGAAAGAGATGGCTTGTAAACCACTGAATTGCTGATATATGCTGCAGAAACATATGGGTTTTAGAGGAAGCTTCATCTCTTATATATGGCCCCCTTATTGTATAAATAGTTTTTTAGGCCAGTCCATTTCGTGCTGGTGTCATCTTTTCTTTTCTTTTCTTTTTATCATCAGTTTTTAACTTAATATTTGTTAAAGATTAGTATTAACCTGGTTATACTATCTGAATCAGCTCATGATGTTTTAGTGGCAGAATCAATAATGGCCGATTGGTCTGAACTTCCATACGACGTTATTTACAAAATTGCTTCATATTTATCAACCACGGAGGATTTCTTTGCATTTTCTGCTGTTTGTTGCCGGTGGAGATCAGTTTATTTTTCTAAGGAATGGCATTCTGGTACTCAGGTTCCAGTATTAATGTTCTCTGACAATGAAAACAGTGATGCTAGACGTTTCCTGAGCTTTTATAGAAGCATGGTTTCCAACACAGAGCTACCTGAGGTTCACGGTAGGCGGTGCTGGGGATCTTCTTTAGGGTGGCTTGTAACTATAGGAAATGATTTTCAAATCCGGCTTCTGAATCCCTTCACTCGTGTTTCTTTTAATCTTCCACCTAGGTCATCACTAGAAAACCGCTTTGGTAATTTCCTACATTGGCATGATACCATAGTGAGAGCTTGTGTGTTTAGGAATCCACATGCTTCAAATGCTACTGAGGACTTGGTGGTTATGATAATTTATGGCATTATGAAGCAGTTAGCATTTTGTAGACCCGGCTACAGTTCCTGGAGATGTATCAAAGCTGCAATCCATGGCGAGTTTGTTGATGTAGCGTGTGTAAAAGATCAAATATTTGCTCTCTCCTTTATGGGATCCCTTGTCCGTGTTAACATTAATACCCAGTCACTTACTAGTATAAGTTGCCATGACCTCCCAAGAGAGATTGCTTTACCTCTTTTTACTGGGGGCTCAGAGCGTCTATCCTTGGTCGAGTCATCGGGAGATCTCTGGATGGTTTACGAAACCCAGCCTAGGTGGAGGTCTATTGGCCTAGATTTAGTATCATTTTTCGTCTACTCTTTAGATTTTCGGAAGATGCAGTGGATTAGGTTGAGCCACTTGGGTTGTCGCTCTATTTTTGTTGGTGATAATAGTTGTATTGCTGTTTGTGCAGCCAACTGCGAAAGTAACAGCATTTACTTTGTAGCACCCAAAAGGGAAAAGGAGTGGCCGAAGCGGATGACTTGTGTAAATGCTGGTGTGTATAACATGGAGAGTGGGGTTTCAGAACCCCTCTGCATAAGCCCTGAAGTCCAGAAAAAAATTTCTTTCCCACTTTGGGTGATGCCTTCCTTGCAGTAAATTACCGCGTTTCTATGGAAGATCGATCTCGATCTGCTCGTCGTGTTGGATGCAATTGTGCATCTCATGGTGGTATGGCAGATTCTGTCTTAGCATCTACCAGAATCTAAATTCTTAGAAATGTGCATTCATGTAAATATTTGATTCTTCGCTATCTTTGAGTTAAACAGAATTTTCCAATTATCACGTTATGATAATGCATTTGAATCTTTTTATAAAATCGTCCAGATACATATGGCTTTTGTTGGTATATGTTTTAGGGTTAGTTCTAGTCACTTCAAAGTTTGGTGAATTGTGAGAAAGAAGCAACATTTCCTGTTCTTCAAAGCCTTGTTTTTGCATGTATAATAATGATGCGATCTCCTTCTTAGTTGAAATTGTAAGTATATTGTCTATTCGGTACATAATGTGGGATGAATTCTTGTTATATCGAGCTTTTTACTTGCTATGTTAGTTCCTACATTTTCATACAAAAAGGTGTATACTGTATACATACCTCAAACTATGTGACCCCACTCACTTAGCTGCCCTAATGTTAATTACTTATGTGAAAAAATATGATTAAGAAACTAATATTATCTAGTACCTCCCTCAGTAACACTCCATTGGTCCCATTTCCTTTATTGGTTGTCTTACTCAATTGGTCTCATTTCCTTTTTTTAATTTAAATATTCCTCTAACATGATAGTGGATTCCCATAATATTATCATACTTTATATACAAAATATAGTTTTTTTAATTTTCATGCCGAAAAGAAATGAGACCAATGGGGTGATACAGAGGAATTAAGATATTAAGATACAATATATGAATAGCTGGAGAAGGAATTGAGCGATGAAGGGATGCTATGAAAAAATTGTTCATGAGAGTTTCTTTTTTTTTTTTTTTTTGGATTTTTCAAATTTTATTGATCCACGAAAGAAAAAGAAAGAGTACAAAATTGTCACGGGCATACCCGCGGGATACATCTCCCCAACATACTGGGAGGCCGTAACTACTACTCAACAATGTCCCAAGGACATGTGGTACAATACTAGAACTCTCTAGGCAAACGGCTACATTGTGCCCTTGTGATCTACAATCTCCGCATGGTCATCCACCGTCGTCCCAAAGTAGTCGCACCACACTTAGACCCTGTCTCCTTCGAGGTGTAGAAGGAAGGGTTAGGGCCTCGTCAAAACCTACCTCGGTGAAAAACCCCCGTGGGAAAAAACCCCGAGGTAGGGAAAAGAGTACCCAAGGTGAAAGGTGTGCTCATGTCATATGGTTCTAAGCAGCCGCTCCATCACCGTCTCCGAAGGAAACAAAGGCAAAAAGAACCGAGTAGACGTCTCTCTTGATCTTCCATACAAGCCGGCCGACCGTAAATTGATCATTCTCAAAGATGAGAGCATTCCTTGCTTTCCAAATCGTTGCCACCGTGGATGGTAGGGCAACGCGACGCGCTCTTTGTACAACAAGTGAGCCTCGCTTCTCTTGGTCGAACCACTTGATGGCACTAAGGATGGTGGTCATTGCTTCTAAGTGATTTGCAACCATCTCTTGATTTCTTCCCATACGAGCTTTGTCCTTGCACATGCAAAAAACAAATGTTCGTTAGACTCAATAGATGCATGACACAATGTGCAAGTATCATCAATATTAAGAAATGACAATCGGTTAAGGGAAGAGAGCCTCCCTCGGATAGCTTGCCACAATGTGAAGGAAAACTTCGAGGGGATAAATGGCTTCCAAATTCGGCGATGCCAAAACTTTCTATCGCCCTTCTTCCTAAACCAATCATATGCTTTTGCGTTGGCGTTCGGGCCATGCCAAGATGCAAGGAGTGCCACAGCTGCATCCTCATCATGGTGAACTCCATCGAGAATGTGAGATCGGAGCTCCAATAGCCGCTTAATAAGCGGTGACATGTCCGACCTCACCCCCAAAGTCCAAAGAGATGCTCCGGCAACTAAGTAGTGACCATGGATCCATTGGATCCATAGGGAATCAGCCATAGAGTGGATATCCCAAAGGATCTTGGTGAGTAGGGCAGAATTCCAAGCCGTAAGCTCCCGAATACCAAGCCCACCCCTCATCCTTTGGCGAGTGACAACAAGAAGACCATGCAATAGGTGCCATTTTCGAGCCCCAAAGAAAGCGCCTCATAATACCGTTGATACGGCTCTACTGACATTAGAAGGCAGTGGAAAAATCTGAATCCAATAGCATATGACTCCTTGCATAACCGATCGGATAAGCTCTAGTCTCCCGGCATGTGATAGTGTAACCTTTGCCCACCTCCGAACAAGACTAGATAATTGCTCAAGGAGTGGAGCATAATGATTGATGTTCAACTTCTTGGATGCAAGAGGGATGCCAAGATATCGAACGGGTAGAGTGCCCTCCGGAAATCCAAAAAGGTCAATAATAGAGGCCCTATCGGGATTGGTGTCCCGGATACCGGCTATGAAGATGGCCGACTTTGATCGGTTAACATGAAGTCCCGAAACAGCCGAGAAGTCCTGTAGTGCCGTGGCTAGGATCTCCATAGACATGGTGTCCCCCCGACCAAATAGCATTAGATCATCCGCGAATGCAAGGTGGGTAATCCGTCGCTCTTCACATCTCTTGTGGAAGTTGAAGTGCGTTTCATGAGTGCGAGATAGAAGTAGTCTCAAGAAATACTCCATGCATAATATGAATAAGGCGGGGGACATCGGATCACCTTGACGAAGGCCACGCTCTCCCTTGAAATAGCCGTGAAGGCTTCCATTAATCGCAATAGAGAATTTGGCCGTGGATACACATACCATAACCCATTTGACAAATGTTGGGTGGAAGTTAAGGCCATGAAGTACTTGCTCAAGAAACTTCCAAGAGATCGTGTCGTACGCCTTTTGTAGATCAATCTTGATAGTGCAACGTGGCGCCGAACGTTTCCGTTCATAGGTCCTCATAATCTCTTGAGCAAGATAGACATTATCAACAATCTTCCGGCCCTTGATGAATGCCGATTGTGCGGGATCTACCAAAGATGCGAAAACGGTAGTCATTCTAGCATTGATAATCTTCGTGATGGTCTTGTAAACTACATTGCAACACGCAATCGGTCGGTAGTCCACAACGGTTGGGTTGTCCTTGGTCTTCGGAATGAGAGCAATAATAGTAGAATTGAGCCGGTTTAGAATCATTCCATTCCGGAAGAACTCATCTACGGCTCCAAGGACGTCCTCCCCAACAATGTCCCAATTTGCCTTGAAGAAGGCGGACGAATAGCCATCCGGACCGGGTTCCTTACTCTCATCGATGTCAAATAGGGCAAGCTTGATTTCCTCATGAGTGACTCGGACTATCATCTGTAATCGCTGCGCGTCCGTGAGTCTCGGCCCTAGCAAGAGAATATTCGGATCAATATCGTCCGAAGGGTGGTGCGTCCCAAAGAGGCCCCTATAGAAGTCCACAAAATCATCGGCGATGGTCTCTTGATTGTATGTGGTAGTACCGTCCATACGCCGAATAAAGGATATTGTGTTCCTCATGTGGTTCCGCTTCACCATGGAGTGGAAGAAGGCCGTTCCTTTATCACTATTGATAAGGTGTTTGGTCCTCGCCTTTTGAGAGCAGAATTCTCTCTCGGCATGATCAAGGAAACGGGCCTTGCGATGAATATCCGGCAAGGTTTCACGAAGAGTAGCGTTGAGAGGGTCTTGGTCAATAGCTTCTTGGAGGGACATTAGCTCATCCCGAGCACTCGTAGCTCGTACCTTGAGTAGGCTATACTCCGCAAAAATTAAACGCCTTAAGGTGTTGTTGTAATTCCTTTAGGCGGATGACTAGCCGGTATTGGACATGACCATTAACGGGAAGTGCGTAATGTTCCTCCATAAGTGGTGTGAACCCCTTGTGTTTCGAGCCACATGTTGAAGAATTTAAAGGGGCTCGGCTTGGTTATAATCGTGCCAAAGATAGTGATAACCGCCGGGGAGTGATCCGAAATCACACCCGGCGTGGGAAAGTGTGTCGAGCAAAGATAGTGAGAGTCCAGCCATGCTCCATTAACCATAGCTCTATCAAGCTTGCTCGACACATTATTAGATTTCCAAGTATAGAAGCATCCCGTGTAAGGGATATCTTCAAAGGTCAATAAATCACAAGTGTCCCCCGAAATCCCGAAAGTAGTACTCAAGAGGCATGTTCCCTCCCACTCGATCTTCTGGCGATATGAGGCAATTAAAATCCCCACACAAGAGAGTGGGCTCATCCGGAGTAGCCCTAAGTAGGAGAGAATCCCATAGTGGTCTTCTAGCCGGTACATCCCATCTACCATATACAACTGCCAACCGGAATTGGTTACAAGTGAGGCGGCACTCGGTTTTGCGTAAAGAAAGTACTTGGTCCTCAATACTTGCGGGTTGTGTTGTTAGAGCGAATGTAGCCCGCATTTACGTCTTAATGCATCAAATGAAAACGCATTTGAACCTTTCCACGCATACCTGTATTTCGCATGTGCATCAATAGAGTTTTTGTTCATGCAAGCCCAAATTGTACACATCGATTTTTATATTTTTGAATACTTTGCTACTGTCACGAAATTACATATATCGCTCATTATCTCATAATAATGATTTGATCAACGATACGAAATAATTTTACCTAATTTGGACGGGTAGGGATCTTCTATCCCACTACATATTCCACCGCTAAGGTGATGACATGTGTCATGTAGTGGATTAGATGTGATTAGATTAAAATGACACATGTCCTCACCTTTTGGTGGGACATATAGTGAGGATATATAGTGGTATAGAAGATCTCTATCCAATTTGGCAGTTTGTGAGTTTTTCACTTGATGAAAGAGATAGCAAATGAAAATGATGATAAAGACAAAAGAAATCTCCATACTTAATTAGAGAGATGAACATAACATTTTTTCAATAAAAAACTCACAATGATAGTCATTTTACTTGTATATGATAAAACTCAATTTTCCGTTTCTTCCTGGGTTGTTCTTTGATGAGTAGATTCTGTTCAATGGGGTGAATCTCCACCAGAATACACCAACATGAGAACGTATTTGAATCTTTCCAGAAAATCGTCTACATACTTGTATAACGTAGTATTTCAATAGATATCCCATTCCCAACAACTATTGTCTTCATCATATGTAACGCGGTCTTAAAAGGAAGCAACCTCAAATTGAAAACTGAAAAATTCAAAGCTCGGTCAGTTAATCAGAAAAGCAATTTATTTAAATAATTTAATTTTCTTTAAATTTTAATATGTTAATATAAATGCAAATGCTTCGATCTCATTGTAAATGAAGCATGATTGATTATAAATTCAGTCGTGCAACTGCAATCAAGATTGAAGAAACTTCAGATAATGCCAGAAATAATAGTGCAATAAATGATATTCATTAAAGCTATTTAATGATGACATATTACTCATCTCCACCATAGTCAAAACACAAGACTATTCACGATCCCATCTACTTTTAGTAACACCAAATATTCTCAAACCCAAATCCTGATTCTCGTATTAACAAACAAAACCCAATTATCGATAGTGGGAAAGCATTGCAGTTCATCTACAGCAGCAAGCAATTCAAAACCAAAGCCGGCCTCCACGCCGGCACCGCCACCACCCACCTCTTCCGCGACCCGGACTTCAAGAAAACCCTCCGCTCAACTCAGCGGCCCTGCTGCAGCCCCGACGAAGTCATCTTCGGTGGCGACTACCACCAGTCCTTGTACTGCCACCTCCTTTCCGGCCTCATCTTCCGCCGCCAAGTCCAAGTTATCTCCTCCACCTTCGCCCACAGCATCGTCCACGCCTTCCGAACCTTCGAGAAGATCTGGCCCCACCTCGTCTCCGACATCAAACAAGGCATTCTCAGCTCCAGAATCACGTCCGTTCCAATCCGATCTGCCATGGGGAAGATCCTTCGGCCGGACCCGGACTTGGCGGACGCGATTAGTGGTAAGTGCTTGAGGCTCAACAATTGGTACGGATTGATACCGGAGATTTTTCCGAATGTGAAGTATGTGTATGGGATTATGACTGGTTCTATGGAGCCTTATGTGAAGAAGTTGAGGCATTATGGTGGGGATCTGCCGTTGATAAGTGCTGATTATGGAGCTTCCGAAGGGTGGATTGGGGTTAATGTTGAACCGAAGTCGCCGCCGGAGCTTGCTAACTTTGCGGTGGTTCCGAATATCGGTTACTTTGAGTTTATTCCGGTGGGATCGGATTGCTCCGGCCAGAGTTCGGTCGGGCTGACGGAAGTCGAAGTTGGGGAGGAGTACGGGGGTTTTTTTTGTTTTTTTTTAGGTCGTGACCACGAGCTTCGCAGGTGCCTTCTCTTGTATTTTTTTTTTTTTTTTTTTTTTTTTTTTATGCAAAGGTTTAATTTTTTTTCCCCTGCCCGCTGCTGCCCCCAGGTGGGCGGTTCTCGGGGCAAGACGGGCATAACACCGCCTTCCGCGAGGCAGCAAAAACCACACAGAAGGAGAGCTTTACACCAAAATAAACACAAAAGGCGTTTCAAAAATCAATGCGTTCCAAAAGGATTCGAACCACGGGGTGGCTCCATCGATCCCGGGCCAACCCCCTTCACCAACTTTGCCATCCCAAGGGGACACCTTCTCGTATTTTATTTCATACGCGTTTGACATGTTCATGTTTTTTTTTCTTTTTTCTTTTTTCACTAATGTATATATAATTCACAATCTCAAATATTCTCACAATGCGTAAAATTAGAATACACAAAATTAATTTTTACACATTTTCATTTAAACCGAACATATTTTTTGAAGTTCTCAAATAAAGGCTTAGTTTTTAATTGCTGTGGATGCATCTCAAACACTAAAACAACATAACTTCTTTTCCTTTTTGATCATTATACTTATCTTAAATATTCTTATAATATCCAAAACTTATCATAAATATTCTTATAATATCCAAAACTATAGTTATTAAATAAAGGAAAAACGTAATTTATTAACAAATTAACCGTGTATTTTGTAAAAAAAAAAAAAAAAGACAAGTTAGTTTTATACATTTCCAATTAATGCTTAGTTTTTTATGGGTGTTTTCTTTCAGGACTCTACCGTTACCGGCTAGGCGACGTCCTTAAGGTAACCGGTTTCCACAACCCGACTCCGGAGCTCCAATTCGTCTGCCGGAGGAACGTCGTCCTCAATATCAACCTCGACAAGACCACCGAGAAAGATTTACAATTATCAGTAGAAGCCGCGGCGAGGCTGCTGGCGGCGGAGAAGCTGGAGGTGGTGGACTACAGCAGCTGCATCGACTCGTCGGAGGAGGCGGCCTGGGAGATGAGCGGCGAGGCGAACGACGAAGTGGTGGAGGAATGCTGCAACTGCTTGGACCGTTCGTTCGTGGATGCGGGCTACGTCAGCATGAGGAAGATCAACGGCATCGGAGCGTTGGAGCTGAGGATCTTGAAGAGGGGAACCTTCCAGAAGATCATGGATCACTTTGTAGGATTGGGAGGGGCGGTTAGTCAGTTCAAGACGCCGCGATGCGTCGGTGCCGGTAATAAGAAATTGATGCAGATATTGTGTAGTAATGTTGTCAAGAGTTATTTTAGTACTGCATATTAGTTTTGAGTTTTGGTTTGATTTAATGCTTGTTTGTGGTGTATAAGTGTGGTTGTCTTAGGCCAAGCTGCATGTTTTGTTAGTTGAAATTTCAAATTATACAAACTTATAATAAGCCTAGATATTTGTATCAGGAAAAGGGCTAAAAACATCCCGTGTAGAATCTATTTAGTGTTATTTTATTGCAACAAGAATCTCTCGTGTTCTTAGATAGTGTTGTATCATAAACTTTATTGTCGGATTTAACCTTACTAGCTTCTAATGCAGTTGTCTATGATTTTATGTATGTTGCCTCTTTTAAAATGTCAAAAATACCTTCCATGATCATTTAAGCTATTCTTTCATCTTTCATGTCTTAAATACATTCTTTCCTTTGCTTAAAAATTCAAGTTCATACGAGCAGCTATAAATGAAAAATTAAGATAATATATACGTTTTCACCGCTACACATCCTCTGTCCCAAAATTGGGAGTCCCACTACATGGTCCACCAATCACGTGGCGCCATGTGTGTATTGGTGGACCATATAGTTAATATTATATCAATTGTTTTATTTTAAAAACATAAATGACACTACGTAATTGGCGAGCCATGTAGTGGGACTCAGATTTTGGGCTAGAAGATGCGCTTTGCGTTTTCCCTATTCAAGATCAAGTGGTCTTTTCGATCTGTTTACAATTAAAAATCTTAAATATGTATAACAAACAGTAGGCCCTACTTGATTTGATTGTAGAAAAATGGGCCGTTACGTAATTTCATCGACATAGTTACAGGACAGTGTTGAAGGATCTAGAGCGTGTAACACAACGTTAAAAACATATAACAACGCATTCTCTTACCAATCATATCTTGGTTGCTGGTGATTCTTGAACTTCTGATAAATAGTCCGACACCTCCATCAAGCCAGCTTCAAAATCCACTTGATCGATCAAGAAATCCAAATCTCCAAGTGGGAGCGAATCTGTTTTATCAAAACTGTGTTCGATCTTGTTAAGGGAATATGATTCTGGACCTGGTGTTGGCTCAGGCTCAGACAAGAACTGTGTTGCATCATCTTCAAGCTTCCTTTGCTTCGCCTCGTCATTGTCTTTGTTCTGTTTTGGAGCACAACTATGCTTCCCTTTGTAAACAACCTTAAAGATACAAGAATCATCTTCCCCTCGTTCTACTTGTTGTACTTGTTTCGTCGCCAAGCATCCATGTGTATGGCGATGTCTGCATCGGTAGTACGATCTGCCATTGAAGTAAACAACCTTTACTAGAGAGAGACTAGAGGCCTCTATTTTTTATTTTTATTTTGAAGCATCACATATAAAGACTGCTAGAAATGAGTAGTAACCTTGGATGACTAGCCCTCAAAACATAATTCATCCCATATTTTCTCCAATTATATCCATCTTCAAGTTGACAAACATGCACGTCTTCCCTCCATCTGCCCTCCAAACTCTTCCTGCAAGTCCCAAATCTTTGAATCAATCATACAAACAAGTCTGACTAGATTGCAATTAGTTGCTTGAATTCATCATACAAAAGAATATGATTAGACATTGCAAATAGTTGCTAAAAACCAAATCTTGAATTGATCATACAAAAGAGTATGAACAAAGATTGCAAGTAGTTGATAAAGACCCAAAACTTGGATTGGTCGTAAAAAAAAACGAGTGGGACAGAGATTGCAAATAGTTGCTAAAACCCCAAATCTTGAATTCATCATAAGAAAAGAAGACTAGATTGCAAATAGTTGTTAAAATCCAAATCTTGAACTGATCATGCAAAAAGTACGATTAGAGATTGCGAATAGTTGCTAAAAACCCGAATCTTGAATTTACATGCTTATAAATCGAAAGTGGTTATTTTCTCGAGTATATAGATTGCATCATTCAGGCATTAATACAAACACATGTTGGGCATCAATTTTACCTTTTCTTAGGAACGTCTGCAAAGACCGCTGAATCCTTAAAGTCCTGCTCAGAAACCTCAATCGTCGTACCCAAATCAACCAAAGTTGAAGAATCTTTGCTTTGAAGAGAATTCAAATCCATGAAAATGCCGTAACAAGAAATGATGTGTAAAGAAAGAAGAGGAAAAACTGATCTTGATTTTGAGCGATACGATTCAAGAGTCAGGAAGTATTCTATCATATAATAGCATTTTATAATATAAAAAAAGAATATAATAATTGTATGGAAACTAAAACTATGCTTCAAGTCAATGAATTGTAGCTCCACTTGTCTCCAATCTCGATCAATTTAAATATTTAATTATATCATAATTATGATGATATAATTAAATATTTGAATATTTGAATTCAAATATTTGAATATTTAAATATTAGCGTAATTGGAAATTATGATATATTGTAATTAAATATTTAAATTGGTCGAGACTCGAGACAAGTGGAGCTACAATTCATTGACTTGAAGCATAGTTTTAGTTTCAATACAATTATTATATTTTTTTTTTTATATTATAAAATGCTATTATATGTAAGAGTACTTCCCGATTCTTGAATTGCATCGCTTAAAATCAAGATCAAGTTTTAAATACATACAGATGTCTTATATAATTGGACACACACAAAAGGCAAAGTTCTTTATTACAAACTTGTACTATTAAACAATTATTTGATTAATGTATTTGTATCCATATATTTTTAATTTTCAGATTGCATCTATGCAAGTTGAAAAGGGTGGGAATTTCTGGTCAGTTTATCTCAACTCCTTTCTTACCCAAAAATCACAACGCTCATTCAGATTAATAAAACATGAACTTGATTTACAATTCTTTTATTCCCTTTCCATCAAATTATAAAAAATTAGAGACAGTTGGATATATGGATATCATTGATGTCTCTTTCTCTTCTCTAATCAAATGTCCCCATTTTCTCTTCTCTTCTCTAATATATACATACAAAAAATATGTATTATGTAGAAAAACTCCTTAAAATAAAAAAAATAAAAATCAATTTGTACCCTACATCTTATTATTAGATTATCTGAATTGAATATGGTCTCATATATTTTATTTATAGGTTAAAAATTTAAAACTTATAAAATCTATGCATTCTATTTTCTATTTTCTATTTTCTATTTAAAACTTATAATTCTAATTCTATCTTTCTATTTTTTATTTTCTATTTTCTAAATTGAATATGGTCTCATATATTTTATTTATACGTTAAAAATTTAAAACTTATAAAATCTATGCTTTCTATTTTCTATTTTCTATTTTCTATTTAAAACTTATAAAACTTAAAACTTATAAAAAGAATTAGACATACATTCTATTTTCTATATAATTCTAATTCTGTCTTTCTACCGTATTGATACCTATATCATAAAGAAATGTGATTTTTTAGAAAACCCTTTAATATGACATTCACTTTATACCTCAACTTTCTTGTCATTTACATTTATTTCTGCTCCAACAATAACCATTCATTACAAAACTAAATCCTTAACAAACACTAAAAAATGACACTGAGATTTTACAAATCATGCATGGCTGGAAGTGGACCTAACTGTTTGGGACTGTCAATCCTGAGCGACCATTAGTCATATTTGTTTAGTAGGACCAGCAGCTATGCAGCTTCTCCACTCTTATGACTATTTGTCCCACGTTTATATTATATAAATAATACACTTTGAATGACACTAGTATTTATTGTGTTTTGCTCATATATAGTAAACTGTCATAAACAAATTCTCAAGAGCTCTATAGCTATGGATAAGTACTGTCGGCAGAAGCATCCCAAGACCAAAAAATACCCACTTCTTGAAGGTGATTCAACTCTCTCTCCTCCATCTCTCTTAAAGGTATGATCATATGATTTGGATTTTGAAATTTTTGATGATGTGATCAAGCTTGGTGCAGAGGTGAGCAGTATTGAGTGGGAATTCATAGACATGACAGAGCAAGAAGAAGATATCATCAACCGGATGCACAAGCTTGTTGGGGACAGGTAAGTCGTATTTCGTTTCGTCTATGTCGTGTTGTATCCCGTATTTCGTTTAGCTTGTGTGGCATGAAATTAAGCTATGATTTTCTTCAGGTGGGCACTGATAGCTGGGAGAGTACCAGGCAGGAAGGCGGAGGAGATTGAGAGGTTTTGGTTGATGAGGAATAGTGACAATTTTAAGGACAAAAGGAGAGAATACAGTAGGAGACAAAAATCTTAGTCTTAATGCATTTATCGTTATTATATTATTCTTATGACTACAAAACCCCGTATTATTAATTATTCAAATTAGATTCGTAATGTTACCTGAGTGGACACAGTTGTTATTATTTCTCTTTTGTTCTTTTCTTGAATTATTACTATTCTTGTGCGGAAATATGAGTTCATGACTACTTGATGATGTTATAGATGATTTTGCATCTCAAAGTGCTAGAAGGTCTAAGTTATTTCAATAATTATTCGATTATTTTTTTTAACAAAACTTTCGTGCAACCATGTGTAGGTGCAACCGGATCAAGCCTGGACCCGGATCCGGATAATTTTACCCGGGATATAAATACTTAAAAAAAAAAATTGAAACATCCGTTTCGCTCGTCTCTTTTCTTACGAAACCCATGAACTCTGCCGTCGACAAGAAGACCGCCGTGTTAATCTTCCTCTTCTTCCACTTCGCATAAATCCTCATCTCCCTCATTTCCTTTTCTTCCGCTTCGCATAAATGAGACGGCACTGAGGCGGGATGACACTGAGGCTACAAAAATTAGGGTTTATACCTCCGCAATACCCCTCAATTTGGGGAGTCTTCGATAGAGCGGCGGTAAACTCAGCGGAGCCGATTGATACGGCACTGAGGCGGCGGTGCTCCTAAAGAAAGTATTGCCTATCAAAGTTGTTCTTGTGCTCGATAATAAGTATTATGCATTTCACATATTTTCACCAATTTGGGGAGATTTGTTAACCTTTCAAGTTTATGACATTGTATTTTAACCTTAAACGAAAGAGGTTTTGAGAATATCAAGCGGGTATCATACGTAATTTATTTGGATATGATCATAGCATTTGAACCTGGAGAATTTGTACACACCTGAAAATGGAATTGAAACTGGGGTTTTGAGAAAGAGGAACAGTTTATTAAATTGCCCCCTGAGGCTTGTCAATTAAAAGTTATTGGTTTTACCAAAGACCTCTTCTACCATCAATCATAGGCTTGAAAACTTTCCTCGTGGGAATTGAATTGAAGGAAAAATTGGTCGATTCATTCCTGGAGGGAGCGAGAAGTTACTCGATTACTCGACCTAATCATTTTACTTTACTGTATCAGATTCAGATTTCCTGATATTCAAATGTTGTAATTCTTTTAAAACTGGTTCAGATTGTAGAAGCACTAACAACATAGAAATGCTCTGAGAACTTCTCCCTTGAAAGGAAAGCACTCCACCGTCGTAAACAATTCTAATTTACTGAAACTCGGAAGGAAGAAGAGGTTACAGGTATCTGATTATTATCCAGTTCAAACCGTTCAATAACACATTGGTACCCATACTATTGGATTCAAGATATAACTTAAAATCTGGTCATAGATTGAGGCACTTACAGGGGCTTTAAACCAGCAGCTGCATTCCTTAATTAAGCCACATGAAAATGAAAGAGAGAGAGAGAGAGAGTGAGATTATTAGTAGAATAGAGTAGAGTAGGCCAAGATGGAGAGTGCAGCAGGCAGGCAGGCATTTTGCTTTGGGAGCTCAACTAGCTTAGCTAGGAAGTCCCATATTCATTATTTGCATTGCTATGCTTAAACAATCAGTTTTGAGAACTGTTATATTCGTGACATCTGCTAGTTCAATATGTAGCTTGTGAGGGATTGAACCACTTCTTGAATTTAATCCATTGACATTATGCAATGCTAACTGTTTCTCATTGTTTGTTTTCTCAAAAGTTTAATACTGCTAGTTTGTTCCTCATTAAATCAGATTTTGATGCGATAATATAAGTGTTCTTATTGTACCAGATGGAAGGCTATAAAGAAATCTTGTTTATGTGGAGTAGATCTGTGGAGTTTGAATTGTGTTGGTGATGCATAATATTAGACAGTATTAAACATGCCTCCATTGCCACGAGTACAAGTTGCCGATTCCACCTCCCTCTGCGTGTGTATCAAGTCTGGAAAGGAAGAAATGTGTGTTTCTCTCTCATCTGGCCTAAATTGTTTTTGATGATTTGATAGTATGCTTTTGAAATGAGCAAAAGGAACACTGTTTGGAAATCATGTTAGGGAAGGATATTGTTGGGTGATGATTCTATCCTCAGCACTGTTTCACTCAGTGGGAAATGATTCTATCTTCTATACTGAACCAAGCTCAGTAGCCTATGTACTCTGAACTGTTGAGAAGATTTGAAGATCCCAAAACCCTATCTGATTGGTGAACCATTCCGTTGTATATGTTGTTTGTCTATGAGGTTTCGCAGTCGGTAGACACTCTGCTCTCGGTCAAGGCGCTCGCAGCTTATTTGCCTCGGCACCGGTGTAGAAGACTCGGTGATACCTGGACTCGGCGGGAGCAAGATATGCGAGAGAGTCGGGCCGAACCGAACTCGGCAGAGTAGTTCACTGGACTCGTAACCGATCTTCGGTAGACTTATCTCACTGTCTCATCTACCGAATACAAGGTCGACTCAAAGATCGGCGGATAGTCTTCGGGATGCCGAAATCTTTTGAAAGACAATCAGCATTGTCATATACGAGGATGAGAGAAGTCAGCTTCAGCTTGTCTCGAAGTCTGTGCTGTCTCAACCGCTCTATCCGCCTCGACAAATGACAAACATACACGTGTCATCCTACCTACTAAAGCCGCAAGTCAACACTTCCCGAAAAAAGGAGGAAAAGGCACCGTTACCTACGCCAAAAAGAGCCGTTTGCTACCAAAAAGAGAGAGAGAGAAGAAGATCGTCTCCAACGGATCTTTCTCAATCTCTTCTCTATAAATAGAGGGATCATTCAAGATTTGAAAGGGGAGACACACGAGAGAGAGTTCACGAGCTAACGAAGAAACGAACACACACACGAACTTTCAAACGAGCAAATTCCAAAAGCCTAAGTCTTCCGCAAGAATCGAAAGAGTTATCTCCGGCGAAAGACTACCTTTAAGCTCATAAGGGAACCAAGCTGAACCGTCAACAAAGCATCTAGTATCCAAGCGACGTGACACGAACTTATAGCTAAACCTCACTGTTCGTCGCTCTCAGAAGCTACATTCTTGTTCCCCATCCCTCTAACCCTAAGCTCAACCGATATATCCATAGCTTAGACGAAGGAGTTCACCTTTGAACCCAATCCTTATTGTATAAGGACTCCTTCACTGTTGGAGAAGTTTGTCAAACACTTTAAGTTTGATTGAAGTGTAAACTGGGACTTGCTCGAGATAATCCCCAAGCCACGGCTTTGTCCCGTGCACAAGCCGACCGAGACTAACTCGGGATAATAAATAGCCTCCCGATCTATCGGGACAAATGGACGTAGGATTGTTGATATCCGAACCACTTTAAAAATCTCTGTGTCATTTACTTACTGTTACATTGATTTTACTGTGCATACTGAACATTTTGTTTAAAATCAATTAACTGTCTCAATATACTGAACTTCTTATCTACTGAACTGAGACTTAAAACGTTTTCTTATAAAAACTGATTTGGGCCTATTATTCCGCGCACTGAACTTTTGCTGATCGATACTGAATTCTGACCTAGTCAGTTAGCGTGATCTCACCGAGTCGACTTTTATCCTTTAACTCGATTCAGAACAGTTGTCTGGTCTGCTGAATCATTTCAGTACGGTATCTTCCTAAATAGGACTGTTCGTGTTCGAAGTTGAGAAATTTGGATTCAAGTGTATTCACCCCCCCGCTACACCTGAACTCACTCTCGGGACCAACAATTGGTATCAGAGCAGGAGTTCCTTAAGACTCTTGTCACTTTGAGACTGGTCTATTCGAACGGATCCGGAGGAAAACGTTTTTTTCCACCCGCATATCACTCTACATTCATATCATTATTCTTCATGGCCGATATGTCGTGTATAAGAATGGTACCCATGTTCTCGGTGGAGAATTATGGAGTATGGCGAGTCGAATGGAAGCACATCCGACATCCCTCCATGACAAGTATGGTCGAAGTGCTTGAAGATGGACTTATCGTTCCCATGATCGATAGTGTTGTAACTCAAACTGAAGGAGGAGGAATGGTGACTGGGAAGAAGATCCCTAAAGACAGAAGTCTCTTCACTCCTGAAGAGAAGAAGCTTCACAATCTAGACCGAGTAGCGACTCAAATGCCATACTAACCACTCTTAGCGATTCTTATCTTGGCAGGGTTCAGGAATGCAAAACCGCTAAAGAACTCTGGGATGCTCTAGCGCTACTGAGTCGAGGGACTCAGAAGATTAAAGCAAATAAACTAGCGCTGGAACTCCAAAAGCTGGAAAGCTTCTCTCTCATGCCTGGTGACAAAATCGAAGATCTGAACGTCAGATTTACCAATCTGATGAACTCAATCAACGGGCTGGGAAAGACATTCAGCAACCGAGAAATGAATCTAAAGATACTGAGGGCACACTTCCGGACGGACACTGGACACCTTTTGCCACTCTATTGCGACATTCTGATTTAGATGTTGTCTCTCCTGACCATATCTTTTCGTAATTACAGTGCAGAGGAGTTTGAGTTCGACAGACCTCAAAGAAAGCTGAGAGCTGAAGCTGACACAAAGATCGACCATGCTTTCAAAGCAACAGTCATCACATCATCTCCCGTGACGAGCAAGACGACGAGTAAGACTGAGCCTTCACTCAATGATCTACAAGAAGGAAGTCTCGCTCAGAAGTATGCGCCGCTCGTAAAGTATCGAAAGGAGAAAGAGAGGCGTAGAAGGCTGACTAAAGCGTACCGAGACACAAAAGGTAAGTCAGAATATACACCAAAACGCTCTCCTGACTCACAATCTTCTTAATACAGAAAGAAAGATGACTCAGCACCCTCAAGGGATAGTGCAACCAAAGAAGAAAAAGTCATCACTTGCTACAACCGCAAAAAGCCGGGACATTATCAATATGATTGTCCCGAGCTCGCAAGTGCTTCGAACGCGCAAAGACGTAAGGCTAGGAGAGAGAAATTCGCCCGAAAAAGACAATCCTACATAGCCGGCGAAATCTCGACGACTCAGTAGAGGTCGACTCCTTTATGGATTCATCTGACGATGAAGCAGCCTTCATGGCCTTAGAGCATGAAGCAGATGAATCGACTGAAATGTGCATGATGGCAGGCGAAGAGGATGAGGTGCGCAGAGACCCATGGTATGTGGACAACGGATGCTCAAGACATATGACATACCAAAGGAGTCTCATCAAGAATTATATCATCGAAGAAGGACCCGGAATGAGTTCGGAGACAATGCAAAAGGCTATACTAGAAGATATGGAACACTCAAAGATTGAACCCGCCAAAGTTCCAAGAGTATCATATGTTGAAGGACTTCAAAGATAACCTTCTCTCTCGTTAGTCAATTTTGTGATAACTCAAATAGAGTGGTATTTGACGCTGGTTTCTGTGATGTTATTGATAAATCTACATGGAAAACAGTGTTATCAGGTTTGCGCAGAAAGAACATATATGTTGCTTGACCGGAACTCAATGAACCCGAAGCTTGTCTCGTTGGCAAAGAATGATAATCGAACGGGGTGGCTATGGCATAGAAGACTCAGCCATCTCAACTTCAAGACGCTCAACAAACTAGCAAGAGACACTCTAGCAAGGGGACTGCCGAATGAAATATTCAGCAAAGACACTCAGTGTGAAGCATGTCTGAAGGGAAAGCAAATAAAGAATCAAAATCCAACAGTTCCATCTCCTTCCACCGATGGAATCCTTCAAACCGCTACATATGGATTTGTTCGGTCCAGTCTCCCCAGTGACGATCAGAGGCAGGAAATATGCATTAGTGGTCATAGATGACTACTCGCACTACATATGGGTCATATTCATTGCTAACAAGTCTGACGTCAAAACAGAGTTACCAACGCTTCTGAAAAGGCTCAGTGTCGAGAAGAACACCAAGATCAGAAAAATACATTTAGACAGAGGAACTGAGTTCCTTAATTCCATGGTAGAGGAGTTCCGCGGGGCGTAAGGAATAGAGCATGAGACATCGGCTGCCCGCACACCTCAGCAAAATGGAGTTGCTGAACGAAAGAACAGAACTCTCAAAGAAGCAGCTAGAACTCTACTCGCAAATTCAGGACTCCCATCCAAATTCTGGGAAGAAGCAATGGATACTGCGTGTTACACTCAGAATAGATCTCTACTGACAAAGCAGCATAAGAGGACACCATATGAACTATGGAACGGCAGGAAGCCTTCTCTATCTTATTTCCATATCTTTGGTTGTTCATGCTTTATCCACAATAATGGGAAAGATCAGCGAAGACTTTTGATAGCAAGTCGATCGTGGAGTATTCTTAGGATACTCTCGGGTCAAGCAAAGCTTTCGTAGTATTCAACTATCGGACTCTTTGCGTGGAGGAAAGCCCTCATGTTGTTTTTAACGAGTTTGCTACTGAAGACAGGAGTAATAACTTAAATTCTAAATCTGAGGACATCAGTAGACAGCTACAGGATCTAAGCTTAAAGGACAAACCTGAAAAGATCCAGCTATGTTGGGATGATGATTCGGACGAAGAAACCGAAGTCAAATCTACCGAATCTCAACCAGGAGAGCAAGTAGGCGAGCGATTGATTCTCCCGAACGTAATCAATCCCGTGTAACTCGTGTCGATGAAGAAACCCAAGAGGTAACCGAGACCACTACCGAGAATAACAACTCGTGGGGAACATCTTGTAATGTTCCCGAGCCGAATGCCCCCGAACCTCGGTGACTCGAGAGACCATACTCTTATCACTGAAATTCTTCAATCTCAGAATAGTACAACTGAAATGCCTAACTCACCTACTATCTGTGTTGAACAAATTTCATATGAAGAGCTGAAACTTCGTAGATCGTGGCTCGATGCTCATACTGCTGATCTAATCATTGGAGATCCCTCAGCTAATGTCAAGACAAGATCCAGATTCTATCAAGGAGAAAGCGCATTATGTTCCTGCTTCTTGTCTACTGAAGAGCCTCAGACCATTGAGGATGCATTAGAGGATGCTGACTGGATCATAGCTATGCAGGAGGAGCTCGAATCGGTTACGAGAAATGAAGTGTGGGAGCTTGTAGACGCACCCGACATCAACATATCATTGGAACCAAATGGGTCTTCAAAAACAAGCGAGATGAAAACAACGTTATAGTAAGGAACAAAGCAAGGCTCGTGGCTAAAGGCTACTGTCAAGCTGAAGGAATAGATTTCGATGAAACTTTCGCTCTAGTTGCAAGATTGGAGGCAATTAGACTATTCCTAGCCTACGCAACACATCAAAGATTCAGAGTTTATCAAATGGATGTGAAGTCTCGTGTTCTCGAATGGCGTGCTTGAAAGAAGAAGTCTATGTGGAACAACCGCCCGGCTTTCATCGGGGACATCAAGTATATGGACTCGAAAGGCTCAGTATGGGTTAAAACAAGCACCCGTGGCTTGGTACGATACCCTGTCCGGAGTTTCTTCTTCGTAAAGGTTTTCGAAAAGGACCGCACTCTATTCAAAGCATTCGACCGGAAGAAGACTTATTACTTGTGCAGATCTACGTGGATGACATCATATTCGGATCAAAGAATGTCATCATGTGTCAACAATTTGAAAAGATGATGAAGGATAAGTTCGAGATGTCAATGATGGGAGAAATGAACTACTTCCTTGGTTTTCAAGTCAAGCAATCTGAAAAGGGAACGTTCATCAACCAAGGCAAATACACTCGAGACCTCATCAAAAGATTCGGTCGCACATCCGGCAAATCTATCAAGATCCCGATGAATACGAATATGAAGATAGATCTTGATAAAGAGGGAGTATCAGTAGACCAAACCGAATATCGTGCTATAATTGGTTCATTATTATATTTAACAGCTACTCGTCCTGACATAACTTATGCTGTAGGTGTCTGTGCTCGATTTCATGCCAATCTGAAGCAGAGCCATATGGACTCAAAGAAAGAAGATTCTCCGCTATCTCCGAGGAACACCCGACATGGGTTTATGGTATCCAATTGATGATAATATTGAACTAACCGGCTATTCTCGATGCCGACTATGCAGGATGTAGAATTGACCGAAAATCAACTTCGGGAACATGTCGGTTCCTTGGCGGCAAGCCGATCTCATGGTTTTCAAAGAAACGAAGACTCGCAGCTACGTCGACTACTAAAGCTGAATACATGGCTGCCGGAAGTTGTTGCGCCCAAATCCTTTGGGCCGAGACAAAGACAGAGAGACTATGACGTCATTCGTAATGAAGTGCCGATCTTCTACGATAGTACCGGTGCCATTGCAATCACTCGTAATCCCGTACTACACACGAGATGCAAGCACGTGGACATCGACATCACTTCATTCGTGACCATGTCGAAAAGAAGGATATCGAGGATGGAAAAGATCCATACCGACAAGCAACGGGCGACATACCGACCAAGCCTCTAGCCGAATCCGTATTCGGAGAACTTTCGGTAGAGCTAGGTCTGCTTGGACCCTACTGACCCCGGTCGAGTAAAGGTTTCGGGAGAGGACCATTTCGGTAAGAAGGGGGAATGTTCACTCTCGCATCGAATGTATTCGATGCGTAGAGATTCGAAACCATCTACACGAGGTATCGCTGACTACTATGTTCACCGGAGTTTGCGTATCTCTACTCGGTAGTAATTTATATAATAGTACCTTGCATTTATGACAAAGATTCAACATGATATTAATATCTCTTGGTTTGTCTTTATTATTAACGAATCTCATTTAATGCACAACATTCCAGACATAAGCTTGCTGAACTCTGCGCGCATTTAATGCATGTCTTTTCACAAGCTTACTACTTAGGCTATTTTTACAACTGGCTTTGACTTAGGCGGCATATGCGATCATTACCTATAATATATCTTCTAATCTTGACCGTCCATTCTATAAAGCGGTTTAAAACTTCAACCTTTGATCAAATAACTGTTCATCTTCCCGTTTGATATATATATTTGATCATATCCTCTCAAACCGCCATTAGCATACTTCAAATCTTTCAAGTCCGAAAAATCCGAGATTTGCAAAAGCAATCCTTACTTACAACTTCATCTTCATATCTTATCTCGATTTTATTGGTATGCTTATTAGAACCAGTATCTTGTATTCTCTCGTTTCTTCGCATCAATATATATAAACCGTTGTATCTAAAACTCGATACTAATAAGATTCTTATGTAACAGAACCATGGCGAACATAATTGTAGATGCCCCTTATAACATGGAGGACATTCTTGCAAAAGGCCGTGTCAGTGCGAACCGGTCCATGGAATTCGATGCGTTCGACCTGGACTACATGGATGAGATCTTCGCATCTCTACGGGAGTCCGGGCCGGAGAAGTTTCTATCGAGGAAGCCAACGTTCTTCCTTCCTCGACAGTGGCCGAAATATACCTCAATCGGACTCCATCTCCCGGAGATATCATTGGGAGGTTCGGAACTTACTCCATCAACAATGCTTCCCAACCGTCGAAACGTATATCTATCAAGGAAGCACCGAAGAACAGCTTTGACTTGCCATCCGAAGGAATCAGCACCATAGGCTACAATGACGACTCGGTAGACGAGTACCTATCCATATTCCCGCGAAAAGCCAACAACCTTCGTAGCTGCTTTTCCCAAGAACGCCATGCTACCACAATACTGGGCTTACATTGTCACTCACCGGCGACAAGCCAAGCCGGCTCATTCGATCGGGTCTCCCGACCTAAGATCCAATTAATGATGGCGATATACGATAGCGCTAAGATCAACCGGGATGCATTTCTTCATCCGAGAATTCATGATCCAAGCGGCCAAGTTTGACAAGTCAACACGCATCCTAAGCGCGAAGGGGAAATTACTGTATGGGCCGAAGCTCTCGCAATGATTGAAGACCACCGTGGTTCAGATCAAGTCACCTTTGATGATAAAGAGTACTTCAATGTGAAAAAGGTGCGCTTCCATAACAAGTCTCGCGCCCTTCGGCAGATAGGGTCGAGTCCCCAAGCTCAACCGACTAAGCCTCGCAGGCCGCACCTTCAAAGAAGAGAACACCTCCAAAGAAAATATCTAAGGCACCGGCTAAGAAACCGAAGAAAGCCATCCCGCAGGTGCCTCGCTGAATCCGAGGTATCTCCCGAAACTCCTGCGAACAAGCTACTCGGGAACCTATTCAGCCTTTGCGGCTAATAGATGAGCCAGAGTCTTCTGAGAGGACTCAATCAGTGGAGAAGGAGGTCTCCACTGAAGAACCAATAGAGATGGAACAAGGGGAGGCTACTGAAGCTCACAGTGAAGAAATTCAACGCCTAGACAGCCCCCTCACAATTCCTCCACTCAGCAGTATGCCACCTGCTGAACATCAGACGTCTACAATCGACTTGGAATCTGAGACGACGTCTGAAGAAGAAACAATCAGGATGGAAGCGTCAGTGATTCTATCCAGAGCATCCCGAGAAATTCTTCAACTGATTCCAGAGCTTGCTGACTACTCCGATCTGATGTTTATTGCCAAATCAGCAAGACTCCACATGTTGCTGCGACATCAGGAGTGGCCTCGTCTACAACGCCTAGTTCTCCACTTTTCCTGGCTTCATGAAGAAGAACCGAGATTGAGGGAACAAATAGGCTATTCGGAGACCGAAGACCTCGGCTCAATGGAAAATTTGAGGGCTGCAATGCCGGCATTGGTACATGATCGACAACTTGCCTCGGGCCCAAGACCCTCGAGTGGGTCGGACCATGACGACCCACCCGGTGATTCGAGCCCCGGAAAGCTTGATGAGGGAAATCCCCGGGACAAGGATACACTCACTTCGAAGAAGCTCGGCGTCCGCTCGGATCCTTGGACTCGCGAAGTCGACGCCGGTGGTACCTCGAAGATCCACAGAGCCCGCTCGGCCCGTTGTTGGAATCTCGCATTCGAGGTAGCGCCCAGCCCGCATCGTCGACGTTCCAAGTATGTGGCGAGGGCTATTAAAAGCCAAGGCACTCGTAACCGTGCCCTCGCCAAGGCAGTCCACAACGTGTGGAAGAAGACTGCTTTGAAGCCACCGCTTACCGAGCTTCAGGGCCGAAATCCTCTATGTCCCAATCGGCCCGCCCCTGATGTCTCTGCCATTGTCACTCAAGCACTGGCTCAGCAGCAGACGAAATTTGATGATCACCTCAGGATCTTCCAGGAAGGACAAGCTAAGCTTCTTGCAGAGTTCAAGGCATCTTTGTCTACTCATTCTGAGTCCTTCGTCGAACAAGCCCGGGCCACGTAAATCAAACTTGAAAACATTCGGTTGGTCGTGGAAGATAAGATCTCCGAAAGGCCGAAAGAGTTCAAGGAAGCGGCCGACCTCTCACACCAAGCGGATAAGGAAGATCTTGTCACCTGAGAGGAACGAGCCGCATGAGGCTCGACTAAGATCAATGATCGTCTTGACGATCTGTTAACCTCTTACAAAGGTCTGGAAAGGTCAGTACTCATCCCAACCCCGGCTGCAATTGATGATGCCAAAAAGGGGGAAGGAAAAGAGAAGGAAAGAAAAGAGGAGAGTACCGGGAAGAAGAGTACTGAGAAGCTGACCCCCACCCAAACTGAAAAATCTAAGGGTACAAAGAACTCGAAGAAGACTCGATCGAAATGGGTGAGGCCCGGGGTGTCCCAGTGCGAGCACACCGAGACCGACCCAAGTGGCTCAGAGAACCCAAGCCGCTCATGCGACTCGAGACTCCCACCGATATCATTAAGGAAGTCGCGCAGTATGCCGAGGAGGCTGCCGAAGATTCGAGATGAAGAGGAAACACCTCTCCCTCCACCTGTTCGTGGCAAAGGCAAAAAGATATCGAAACTCCCGACCCCTCCAAAGCAAAGAAAATGAAACGATACATCTCAGTGAAGAGGAGGCTCGGATTGCCGCCGATGAAAAGCCGGCAAGGGAGATTGCTTGAAGCGTAAGCCGCAAACAAGCCTAAGCCTAAGTCCCGTGAAAAGAAAATCTAAAGCTCCAACCGGAGGAGGAAGAAAGCCTCGCCAGGCTACCTCCAAGGAAGCTCGGGATCGAAGACGATGAGGACAGGGAAAAGGAGAAGGAGCGTAAGGCAGAGAGGCCGAGAAGCGTGGTACATCGAAAGAAAAATCAAGTACCCCTGCCGACTCGAAGATGCCTCCCAGAAACCTAAAGAGCTAGATGATGAGACAGAAGCCATATTCGCCCAGATGGACAAGTACTTATATAGAGGCGAAGAGGCGAGACAGATCGAGGCTACGAGAAAAAGAATCCACTTAGCTGATCTGGAAGCTCTAAGGAAGCGTCTCGAGGAAGAAGCCGTGCACGTAACTCCTGCTAAAGCTGACATTCCCTATCGTTACAGGAAGTTCAGAAAGAAGGCCACTGATCTGAAATCTCACAGATGGCCGAGAACAGACGAGTGGATGCCGGCTCAATTCACTCAGAGATGGGAAAATTCGAAGATTGAGTTCATCAAACGCTATTATTTCTGGAGATTCTGGCCGAACAAGTCTAGAGCCAAGCTTATGCCAGGAGCTTATGCTTTGAATGGATGATGCTTACTGAAGCGGATCTCTACATCTACTTGTATAATGCCATTTCGTAAGGGAAAGAGATTCGATTCCCGGACCCGAAATCATTCCACCTCCAAGAAGAATGGATGACTCAATTCATGTTGCGACTATTGAAGCGGAAGTGAAGGACGCTGCTGATCAAAGATTCTTACAAGATGATAACCCAGCTGACTTCGCGGAATACTTGAAGCTGAGAAAGACCACGTACCGAATGTATGGTGTGCCACTGCCTGAGACACAATCGCAAGGATTCATGGACCGGATTCAGCAGTTTAAGCGCCCATAGTCTTAGTATTCTCTCTTCATAGTCTAGCAAGATTTGTAATGTACTAAACTGAATCACTCTTATATATACAAATCTTCTTTTGGCTCTGACAACAACTTGTTGTCTAAATAGCCGTGTTTGTCTTATGCTTTAACACTCAGAATCACTAAAGTGATTACTGACACACACTCACCTTCTTTATTACTTGTCAGTTTATTGCTTTGTTAGATTCTGCTAGTATTGCTTCTATGTAATGGGGAAATTATTTTTGCCCTGTTTTCAGTAGTCTAGAACTAATGGAACATCTCCTCTGATCTTACTTGTAAAATTGTAAGGAGATTTGGTTCTGTCGCTGCCTAGTGTTAGCATAGATGATAGGTTTTGGCATCATCAAATAGGGGAAATTATTGGGTGATGATTCTATCCTCAAAGCTCTTGTTTCACTCGGTGGGAAATGATTCTATCTTCTATACTCGAACCAAGCTCGTAGCCTTATGTACTACGAACTGTTGAGAAGATTTGAAGATCCCAAAACCCTATCTGATTGGTGAACCATTCCGTTGTATATGTTGTTTGTCTCTGAGGTTTCAGACTCAGTAGACACTCTGCTCTGGTCAAGGCGCTCAGTAGCTTATTTGCCTCAGCACCAGTGTAGAAGACTCAGTGATACTTGGACTCGGCAGAGCAAAGATATGCGAGAGAGTCGATCGAACCGAACTCGAGCGGAGTAGTTCATTGGACTCGTAACCGGTCTTCGATAGACTTATCTCAGCCGTCTATTTATTGAATACAAGGTCAGACTCAGCATCGACAGATAGTCTTCAGGACTGTCAGAATCTTTTGAAAGACAATCAGCATTGTCATATACGAGGATGAGAGAAGTCGGCTTCGGCTTGTCTCGAAGTCTCGTCTTTGTCTCAACCGCTCTATCCGCCTCGACAAATGACAAACATACACGTGTCATCCTACCTACTAAAGCTGCAAGTCAACACTTCCCGAAAAAGGAGGAAAAGGCACTGTTACCTACGCCAAAAGAGCCGTTTGCTACCAAAAAGAGAGAGAGAGAAGAAGATCGTCTACAACGGATCTTTCTCAATCTCTTCTCTATAAATAGAGGGATCATTCAAGATTTGAAAGGGAGACACACGAGAGAGAGTTCACGAGCTAACGAAGAAACGAACACACACACGAACTTTCAAACGAGCAAATTCCAAAAGCCTAAGTCTTCCGCAAGAATCGAAAGAGTTATCTCCGGCGAAAGACTACCTTTAAGCTCATAAGGGAACCAAGCTGAACCGTTAACAAAGCATCTAGTATCCAAGCGACGTGACACGAACTTATAGCTAAACCTCAGCTGTTCGTCGCTCTAGAAGCTACATTCTTGTTCCCCATCCCTCTAACCCTAAGCTCAACCGATATATCCATAGCTTAGACGAAGGAGTTCACCTTTGAACCCAATCCTTATTGTATAAGGACTCCTTCACTGTTGGAGAAGTTTGTCAAACACTTTAAGTTTGATTGAAGTGTAAACTGGGACTTGCCCAGTATAATCCCCAAGCCACGGCTTTGTCCTGTGCACAAGCTGACTGAGACTAACTCAGTATAATAAATAGCCTCCTGATCTATCGGGACAGTGGACGTAGGATTGTTGATATCCGAACCACTTTAAAAATCTCTGTGTCATTTACTTACTTTTACATTGATTTTACTGTGCATACTGAACATCTTATTTAAAATCAATTAACTGTCTCAGAATATCGAACTTCTTATCTACCGAACCGAGACTTAAAACGTTTTCTCATAAAAACTGATTTGGGCCTACACTATTCCGCGCACTGAACTTTTGCTGATCGATACTGAATTCTGACCTAGTCAGTTAGCAGATCTCAGCCGAGTCAGACTTTTAGCCTTTAACTCGATTCAGAACAGTTGTCTGGTCTGCTGAATCATTTCAGTAAGGCATCTTCCTGAATAGGACTGTTCGTGTTCGAAGTTGAGAAATTTGGATTCAGGTGTATTCACCCCCCCCTCTACACCTGAACTCACTCTCGGGACCAACAGATATGATAATCGCTAGTTCCTTGATTTCATCTGTATTTGTAAATGTTTATGTTTGTAAATAGGTACAACGTAAGTTTTCCTAGTATTTCCATTATTTGTATTGGATAAGTGTATTAATTACTACTCTCAACGAGAAATGCCATGACAAAGCAATTTCTATTAGCAACTTTTTCATTGAAGTAGTAATAGTATAAAACTTTTTCATCCGAAGGAACGCGAACATTTTTAACCGGAGAAAAAATTAGGGTTTAGACTTCCCCTCTAGGGTACAGTAAAACAAGAAAAAATACCGTAGCAGTTCCACAACTACGAGTGTTCCGAAGGAACGCGAGCATTTTTAACCGGAGAAAAAAGTAGGGTTTAGACTTCCCCTCTAGGGTACAGTAAAAAGTAGAAAAAAATATCGTAGCAGTTCCACGACTAAAAGGGTTTGGAATACTTTTGTTAACAACATGTGATACTATTGCTCAATAAGAATGATACTTTTCTTAAGGGGAAGAATGATACTTTTCTTAAGGAAGAATGATACTTTTGTTAACAACATGTGATACTATTGCTCAATAAGAATGATACTTTTCTTAAGGAAGAATGATACTTTTCTTAAGAAAGAATAATACTTTTCTTTACGAAGAATGATATTTTTGTTAATAACATGTGATACTATTGCTCAATAAGAATGATACTTTTCTTAAGGAAGAATGATACTTTTCTTCAGGAAGAATGATACTTTTCTTTAGGAAGAATGATACTTTTCTTAAGGATGATTGATACTTTTCTTAAGGAAGAATGATAATTTTCTTAAGGATGATTGATACTTTTCTTAAGGAAGAATGATACTTTTCTTTAGGAAGAATGATACTTTTGTTAACAACATGTGATACTATTGCTCAATAAGAATGATACTTTTCTTAAGTAAGAATGATACTTTTCTTAAGTAAGAATGATACTTTTCTTTAGCAAGAATGATACTTTTCTTAAGGATGATTGATACTTTTCTTAAGGAAGAATGATACTTTTGTTAACAACATGTGATACTAGTGCTCAATAAGAATGATACTTTTCTTAAGGAGGAATGATACTTTTCTTAAGGAAGAATGATACTTTTCTTAACAAGATGTGATACTATTGCTAAATAAGAATGATACTTTTCTTAAGGAAGAATGATACTTTTCTTTAGGAAGAATGATACTTTTGTTAACAACATGTGATACTATTGCTCAATAAGAATGATACTTCTCTTAAGGAAGAATGATACTTTTCTTAAGTAAGAATGATACTTTTCTTTAGGAAGAATGATACTTTTCTTAAGGATAATTGATATTTCTCTTAAGGAAGAATGATACTTTTATTAACAACATGTGATACTATTGCTCAATAAGAATGATACTTTTCTTAAGGAGGAATGGTACTTTTCTTAAGGAAGAATGATACTTTTGTTAACAACATGTGATACTATTGCTCAATAAGAATGATACTTTTCTTATGGAGGAATGATACTTTTCTTAAGTAAGAATGATACTTTTCTTTAGGAAGAATGATACTTTTCTTAAGGATGATTGATATTTCTCTTAAGGAAGAATGATACTTTTGTTAACAACATGTGATACTATTGCTCAATAAGAATGATAGAGAGTATTTCCTGAAAAACTGAGTATGATAAAAGAGTCTTTCCTGATGGAGAAACAACAACTTGCAACTATACTGGACCAAAAATATCCTAGATATAATTAGTGCCTGAAATCTTACAACTATGAAGGAACTAATCCACATCCAAAGCTGCAGATGATGTTGATCAAACATTATGTCAGTTGCTAAGATAATGATCAGTGCAGGTGAAACCTTGACTTCTTGGCTATGGAGCTTGATCTAATAGAGCCTTCATCATCGCTCGAGCTCGTGCTGGAACTCCATATCCCCTACTCTCAGAGAACGAAACACCAGATTCCAGGTGATATTCTGTAAGAAACAGAGTGATATTCATCACTCACTGGGCCACCTGGACTGCCAAATCACCAGCCGCAACTCTGTTTCTGCATGCATTATTAATTCATCCAACAAAATCTGATATTTCTGGGCTCAATCATCCACATGGGCATGGCCAATTAAAACGCCATTTACATATTGATAATCCTAACAACGATACTACATGTCCAACTCAAGACAACCAACGTAAAAGGCCATGTAATTATTGAAGTAAGAAAATAAGACATTAGTTTCCTGCTTTAGAAAGCTTTTGAACAAGAAATAATAGTACAAGAGAAACACAATCAGCACATTTGCATTAAGGGGGAACAAAAACCAGTTTATTGAGGAATAGAATACAAGAGAAAACTCACTTGCTGATCTTCTAAAATGATCTGGGATTTGGAGTTTTTGTACCAAACTCCTTTGATGGAGTTGAACTTGATGGGTTACTTGTCTTCGACTTCTTAGTTTAATAGATGAGCTTTTATCCTCTCTTTTTTTCCGTCCTTTTGTGATAGAGTGTGAAGGATCCAACACATTTTGATGAGATGGGCATGTTTCCTCCACTGCATCACTTGTTTTCTCTCTAGTTACCAATGCATCAACAACTGGTACCACACTATTAAATCCATCTTCAACGGCTTTTCTTGCTTCTTCACTTTCTTGCGCCTTTAGAATAAGATTGTAATACTTTCTCATCATTTGATTTCTCCATGCGCACTTCTGAAATTTCTTTGGAGTACTATTTCCATCAGATTTATCCCATATATCTTGTTTGACAAATTTCCTCCATCTTCTCTTAATGTAGCAATCCTGTATTTGAGGTACAGAATGTGTATGTAATATTCTTAAAGAATGGCAGCACAACAATCCACATTCCTCAAAATTCTTGCACGAGCAACTTACCAAAATACCAAATGCATAAAAACTGACACAATGACCTGTTATCCCATCAGACTCGGTGACTTGATATGTTTGAAAACCACCATCTTCACATAACAACTTGGTTGAGGTGGAAATGGATTTCAAGAACTCACTTTCAAAAAATCTAAAAAGTGTCAGTGTGTATACCTCTGATGCATGCTTGAGAAGTCCAGTTAATGCTAAACAAGAAGTTGGATTGGCTCTTGAACATTGAAATTAATCTTTTGCTTCATGCTTCTCCATTGTTCAACTGTTTTTTGAAAGATGATATAGAAATCACTCAAGCTAGTTGTCTTTTTGCATTGAATCCTAATGCATGATTCGTGCTTTCACTTCTTTGTGAAGATAGAATTCTACGAGAGAAGAAATCCTTATTATATCCAGTGCTCCACTTTTCTCTCAAACAATACAACCTTGCAAACCAAGAATTATCTTGCGGTTCGTAACCTTCAATCATTGAGCGCCAACCGTCTTCAAATTCCTCTCCACTTGAACATCCTGTTAAGCATTTTTGAAATGCTTCATTAAAGCCCTTGTCGGATTTCAATTTTCCAAAATGGCTTATTGCATTTTGGTACAAATGCCATATGCATAACCTATGTCGTGTTGTAGGAAAAGCCTTTTCTATTCCATTAGCAATTGCTTTATCCTGATCTGTAAACAATGTGATAGGACTTTAGCCTCCCATAGACTTCTTGAAAACTTCAAACAACCATTCAAATGACTCAGTCTTTTCATTTGAGATAAATGCACAACCAAACATAATATTTTTCCAATAATTGTTTATACCAACGAAAGGTGCACAAATTAGATTGTACCTATTTGTTCTGTATGTTGTGTCAAAGACAACTACATCTCCATAGATCATGTAGTCTTCCTTCATCATCGAATCTCTCCAAAAAACGTTACACAATCTGCCATCATCATCCAACTTGACTCTATAAAAGAAATCTACATCTTCTGCACTTTGTTGAGATAGATTATCAATGAGAGTATGTGCATCACCTCCTTCTATTGCTTCCATTTTCAACTTGTTTACAAAATTCAGATGATCTTTCTTTGTATGGCCAATTATGTGCTCACCGCCTGCATCATATACCATGTATCTAAATGAGTCGGTAGCTTTTAATCCAGATGATACTAAATCCTCAATCACCATAGCCTTCTCACTGCTAATTGATCGTTCAGAACGATGCATGTACCTCCATTCTTTTCGAGAAAGTGTATGGTTATGGTCCATGTTATGTTCAAACACTTCATACACACCATCATCATTCAATTTAGCCTTCAAAATTGCCTTGCAATTTGTCCGAGTGATGTATGGTCTTTCATATGCTTCTTTATTCATCAAATTTGGGGTTTTCTTCTTTCGTGTTCCTCACACGAGCACACGAACCATTTTTGAACCAATACCTTAGCAACATTATACTTTGTCTGCGATTTTCTCACACTAAATCCAACTTCAGTAGCATGGTTATAGTATATATGATATATATCATCAATGTTTTCTCTTTTCAAACCAACTAAAGAAGCAGACAAACATGTAATATCACCTAAAACAAGAAGAAAGATTTTATAACATGAATACTAGTTTTTCACATAAAAAATACTACATGTTTTGTTTTCACAAAAATGTTTTACCTTCATAGCATGCCAGAGTTTGTGCTTTTTCAACAAGAATGTCATGATTAACATCTTCACTAACAATTGAGAGAGATGGTTCAAGAGAGATGCTTAATTGGTTTTCATCTTGACCTGAGTACAATAGAATTATCATTATATGGCTTCACTCCTATTAATAGTCATTAAATACAACTTAAAACAATAGATCTTGAGAGGTTACCTTCTAAACTGACAATAGCATGCTCTTCAATTCCCATTGTATGACAAAAGGCTGGTAGAACTATTAAAAATAAAAGTGTCACTTACTCATTAAGATCATGTTCAAGGAACAAAGCTCATGGAAGAAAAGTATTAGGGAACAGATTCAAATATGATGAACAAATATATCTTAAGGAAGAATGATACTTTTCTTAAGGAAGAATGATATTTTTCTTAATGAAGAATGATACTTTTCTTAAGGAAAAATGGTACTTTTCTTTAGGAAGAATGATACTTTTCTTAAGGAAGAATGATACTTTTGTTAACAACATGTGATACTATTGTTCAATAAGAATGATACTTTTCTTAAGGAAGAATGATACTTTTCTTTAGGAAGAATGATACTTTTGTTAACAACATGTGATACTATTGCTCAATAAGAATGATACTTTTCTTAAGGAAGAATGATACTTTTCTTAAGGAAGAATGATACTTTTGTTAACAACATGTGATACTATTGCTCAATAAGAATGATAATTTTCTTAAGGAAGAATGATACTTTTCAGTTAGAAAAAGTAAATGCTGAACCGTAAAACTGAAAAGGAAAGAATATAAGATATATATGCAGCAAAATTGCTCTTGCATTGCAAACAGAAAAACTATGCAGAATAGTGGTTTGGTTTAAGAATTCAGAGCATACACTGTACTTTAGCTTCTAGTAAAAGATACAGATTCACTATGAATTTCCTTTTTTACGGATTTACCATGACTACCAACAACAAGTGTAAACTCAAGGTTCCAAACTGAACTACGAGAGAATTCCTTCACTTAAAAAGAAACCTGCTCAAATTCATACAAAGTCCTAAATAATTTTATTCAATTCCTAAAAAGCAATTGGTATAATTTCAACCTCCAAGTCCCCAAAACTGAACTCCAAGCCGAAGTAGTTCCTAAATTGAATTCACTAGTCTCTAGTCTATAGGAGGGTGAGCACACTAAAGATTTAGAGTAGACATCACATCCGATTAGCTCTAACAGATGTCTTAAGTTATTCATCCAACTCTTATTCAACTCTGCTACAAAGTATCTAATCATCAGCCATTAACATCATTTTCATCAAATCCCCACACGTGCACAAATTTCATAATCACCAAAGCTCAAAACATTATAATCACAATTCACAAACAACAAATAATAAACCAAAAGAGACGATCAAAACAAAAGGTGATAATACCCATATCATGTCATACTTTAATGCAGATTCAATAATAATACTTCAATGCAGATTCGATACTGATTGGCAAAGCTTTTAATTATTCGTTTGGCGGTACAAACATCCACCAAGCCAATATCGATTTTAATTTGAAATTTCGGTACAAAAGGGGTGAAATGTAGAATTACGAGGGAGAGGGAAGGAGGGGCGAAATACAAAATATGATTTATTGCTAAATTAAATTGAAAAAATCATACCATGGAATCCAATCAAAGATGCGACGCCGTCGAGGAGGCCGATGCCGTCGAGGAGGCGACACAGATGATGAGGACTCCTCGGAACAATCGGGGAGGCGACACGAGATGATGAGGGCTTGTATTTGATTTCGTTCGTTTTTCTCCGCGAAGAAGAAGAAGATTTCTGAATTTTTTTTTAATGGACTGGATTAATTTTTTTTAATGGATCAATATATGGGCCGAATTATATAAATATATGGGCCAAAATATTAAAATTAGCTTGTGGCCCAACTGGTTATATGTGCAACCAGTTGCACACAAGACCAACTCTTCTATTTTCTGAATTGAATATGGTCTCATATATTTTATTTATACGTTAAAAATTTAAAACTTATAAAATCTATGCTTTCTATTTTCTATTTTCTATTTTCTATTTAAAACTTATAAAACTTAAAACTTATAAAAAGAATTAGACATACATTCTATTTTCTATATAATTCTAATTCTATCTTTCTACCGTATTGATACCTATATCATAAAGAAATGTGATTTTTTAGAAAACCCTTTAATATGACATTCACTTTATACCTCAACTTTCTTGTCATTTACATTTATTTCTGCTCCAACAATAACCATTCATTACAAAACTAAATCCTTTACAAACACTAAAAAATGACACTGAGATTTTACAAATCATGCATGGCTGGAAGTGGACCTAACTGTTTGGGACTGTCAATCCTGAGCAACCATTAGTCATATTTGTTTAGTAGGACCAGCAGCTATGCAGCTTCTCCACTCTTATGACTATTTGTCCCACGTTTATATTATATAAATAATACACTTTGAATGACACTAGTATTTATTGTGTTTTGCTCATATATAGTAAACTGTCATAAACAAATTCTCAAGAGCTCTATAGCTATGGATAAGTACTGTCGGCAGAAGCATCCCAAGACCAAAAAATACCCACTTCTTGAAGGTGATTCAACTCTCTCTCCTCCATCTCTCTTAAAGGTATGATCATATGATTTGGATTTTGAAATTTTTGATGATGTGATCAAGCTTGGTGCAGAGGTGAGCAGTATTGAGTGGGAATTCATAGACATGACAGAGCAAGAAGAAGATATCATCAACCGGATGCACAAGCTTGTTGGGGACAGGTAAGTCGTATTTCGTTTCGTCTATGTCGTGTTGTATCCCGTATTTCGTTTAGCTTGTGTGGCATGAAATTAAGCTATGATTTTCTTCAGGTGGGCACTGATAGCTGGGAGAGTACCAGGCAGGAAGGCGGAGGAGATTGAGAGGTTTTGGTTGATGAGGAATAGTGACAATTTTAAGGACAAAAGGAGAGAATACAGTAGGAGACAAAAATCTTAGTCTTAATGCATTTATCGTTATTATATTATTCTTATGACTACAAAACCCCGTATTATTAATTATTCAAATTAGATTCGTAATGTTACCTGAGTGGACACAGTTGTTATTATTTCTCTTTTGTTCTTTTCTTGAATTATTACTATTCTTGTGCGGAAATATGAGTTCATGACTACGTATTTTGTTAATAAATTATGTAGGACCGATTTATTCGACAATTAGATCATTCCCGAATTAATAGAGGTTACGATGTTCTGGTCTGGATGCCAAGAGAAAGTATATAAGGAAGGTCAATAATCTTGAATGGGACTGTCCTTTTGTCTACAGATTAGCCACTAATTTTAGCAAGTAGATAATTTGATATGAGAAACTCCTTAAAAGTTACTTATAAGTTTCTATAAGTTAATAATATTAATTTATTAAAATAAGTTAAAATAACTTATTCTTTAAAATAAGTTATTTTGATAAATTCTTACAAAAACGCATAAAATGACTTATTATTTAAAATAAGTTAAAATAAGTTGTATTGAAAATGAGGTATTGGAAATGGACTAGCAATTTTATGTATTGAAAATGAGGTATTGGAAAAACTTGATCTTGATGATGTTATTGATGATTTTGCATCTCAAAGTCTTTAGAAGGTCTAAGTTATTTCAATAAGTATTCGATCATTTTTTTAAAGTTTGTTGCACTTTACGGTTTTCACTTTTAAAGCTTATGTAGAGTACACAAATATGGAAGCGTGTGCTAGTTTTCGCTATAAATATGGTTCACAAAGCCTTCAATAAGGGCCCCGTTTTTGCTTTTCGCCTAGGGCCTCCGGAATCTCAGGACCGGCCCTGATCCCAAACATCCACCAGAGAATTTTCAGACAAAGATAGCAGTAATAGAAGAATAGTTCTATATAACAAGACCTATGTGATGTAATAAAAACTATTCCAACTTCCCCAAAATCCTATAATGGCATCATTCAAAACAACCAAAAAACACCATAAGCACATAAACAACGAGAAAAAATCGATTTTGGTCCTATAATGTTACCCCAAATCGAAATTGATCCTGTTATGATGTCTCAATCGATTTTGGTCCTGTAATTTTACACAGTCTCCGTTTTTGGTCCTATAACCGGAAGGTGATGCTCACATCCTGTATTTCTTACGCGCCAATAACAATCTATTAAAAAAAACATACATTTATTAATTTAATAAGTTTCCCTTATTAAAATAAGAAAAACCAAAAATAGTCAACCCTCCCTCCCATCCCTCATTCCGCCTCTCTTTCCCTAACACACAACCACCGCCTCACCGCCGACTCCAATGTCTGCCGCCCGCTCCGCCGCCTGATCCACTGTTGGCCCCGTTGCCTGCTCCGCCGCCTGCCCCGTCGCCCGCCTTGCCGCATCGCTACAGTTCTCTCCCTCGCCCACCAACTTGCTACAATTCTCTCCATCGCTACAAATTTTTGGTAATTAAGGAACCTATTAACTTTTGAATTTTAGATTGGGTGGATTTAAAAATGGACTCAACTTTTGGCGTATTTTTACATCCACTTGTTTTGAATGTTTACATTTCAGACCACTCAATTCAAACACAATATTTACATTTTTTGCTCTTTAATGTATTGCCTGATTTTTTTATGAAACAATCAATTGTCTAGTGATATATAGACACCTTTGTCTCGAAATTAATTGAATACTATATTAGAGGACCAAAATTGAATGAAAACTACAATTACAGGACCAAATAAATTACATGACCAAAATTGATTGATTGTTAAATTATAGAATCAAAATCGATTTAGAACTAAATTATAGGATCAAAATTGATTGCAAGCTATATTACAGGATTAAAAATGACAACAGGGTGAGTGACCGAAAAAATATCCGACGAAGGAGTTAGGTGTGTGAGCATCACCTTCCGACAACAAGACCAAAAACGGAAACTATGTGAAATTACAGGAACAAAATCGATTAAGACATCATTAAAAGACCAATTTCGATTTGGGCAACATTACAAGACCAAAATCGATTTTTTCTCCATAAACAACCCTTTCCCTTCCAACCCAAAGACTCTTCCTTTAATTCAAGGAACTCTATTCTTTGATCCTCAAGCAATTCCTCACAACAAGTTTATAATATAGGCCATGATTTCCAGCTCAATTGGTCCTCTAGCAATGGAGGATCTCTCAGAGTTTGCCACAAATCCAACCTCTCAAGATTTATATGGTCCACCGTACCGGGCCGGGCCTTCGTCTCTGCAACGGTGGCTGATACAGAGGTGGAAGAGAGCAGGGGATCATTTGTCATCAAAGACAGCAACATCCGCCTCGTATGCAATCATCAAACAGTTGAAGAGATCAGAGTCATTCATGAATCTGATCTCACATCAGTTTCTAACGGTGGTCAAGAATCATTCCCAGAAGGAGAGAGAGCCCGAGCGCCTGTTCTTCTGATCAAAGGAAGGATCTTTAGTGTGAAGGGAAGGAAAAGGGGGGAGGAAAGCTGTGTTGAGAATGGAAGTTTGGAGCTAGTTCAAAAGAAGCTCACCACCTATGCTAAGTACTGGCTGCTGTTTGATCAGAGAAACAGTAATCAATTAGGGTCTCAAGTGAGATTTGGGAGGCCCAATTCGGGCCAGCAGCAGAAGCTCTCTCCAAGAAACTACAGCTACAAGGGCTTTGCTCGAAAGATGGGTAGAATTCGGAGGCTTCGAGTTGGGTGGTGTGGATATTTTTCAAGGAGGAGAGTGGTGGTGTCATTTTCTCCCACTGAAGAGGAGAATGTGGCGACGAAGAATGTGGCTTATCCTGACTTCAACAAGGTTTGCATCACCTATTCTAGTGAGAAGAGTGAGAGATTCTATGGATTTGGAGAGCAGTTCTCTCATATGGATTTGAAGGGGAAAAGGGTTCCAATACTTGTTCAAGAACAAGGAATTGGGAGAGGAGATCAGCCCATTACTTTTGCTGCTAATTTGGTTAGCTATATGCCACATGCTTTTTGAACCCTGAGTTTTTGAGTACTGATTATTGACTCTAATTGCAGGGAAGGAGGTGATGAGAGTGCAACTTATGCTCCTTCACCTTATTATATCACATCAAAGATGAGATCACTTTACCTAGAAGGATATGATTATTCAGTCTTTGATCTAACAAATGATGAATCAGTCCAGATACAGGTAGTTTACAATGGTCTTGGGTGGAACAAGATTGTTCTTACTGAAACGGTTTCTTGGAAATGCAATGCAGATGTATGGAGATATGATTGATGGTAGAATACTGAATGGAAACTCACCAGTTGAGCTCATTGAACGCTACACGGGAGCCATAGGGAGACCTCAACAACTTACTGAATGGATAATCTCAGGGGCTGTGGTGGGCTTGCAAGGAGGCACTAACATGGTCCGTGATATCTGGGAGCAGCTCAGGGCCAAGGATACCCCAGTATCAGCATTTTGGTTGCAGGTAAAATAACAGCAGCATTCCCTTGAAAAGAAGAGAAAATCTCTTAGATTGATATTATCTTAGTATCTTACCTGTGTCTACTTGAACATAAAAACTATGACATTTGAAGGTTTTATTACTCATATGAAGCTTACTGACATGTTTTTCATGCAGGACTGGGTAGGACAAAGGAAGACGGTTATTGGATCACAACTATGGTGGAACTGGGAGGTGGATTCGACTAGGTATTCAGGTTGGTGAGAAATGGTTAAAGAACTAAACACACAGAATATTAAAGTGTACTGCAATCCTTGTTTAGCTCCAGTAAGTGAGCACTAGCATTAGTTACATACTATCCTTGAAACTTCTAATTGCTTAGAAGTTGTAGCATGATACAGTCGCTCACTAATGCAGATGGATGAAAAGAAAAATGTAAGAAGACATCTCTTTGAGGAAGCCATGAAGTTGGATATATTAGTGAAAGACAAAAAAGGAGGACCATATATGGGGCCTAATACAGCTTTTGATGTTGGAATGTTGGACTTTACACACCCGAAAACAGCTAGTTGGTTTAAACAGATTATGCAAGAAATGGTGGATGATGGGGTCAGAGGCTGGATGGCTGATTTTGGTGAAGGACTTCCAGTAGATGCTTGCCTCTATTCAGGTTGGTCTTCAATTGTTAGACTATGATTCAACTTAACCAACTTGGAGAGTGTCAACAAAATATGGTTTTTAGTCAGTATTGAAATCTTGCAGGAGAAGATCCAATTTCTGCCCACAACAGGTATCCAGAGATATGGGCCAGGATAAATAGGGAGTTTGTTGAAGAATGGAAAGCAGCCGCGTTGGGGAAGAGAAGGATGACTCTCTGGTTTTCTTCATGAGGGCTGGTTTTAGAGATAGTCCAAAATGGGCAAGTCTGTTCTGGGAAGGTGATCAAATGGTGAGTTGGGAAGCCAATGATGGGATAAAAAGTGCAGTAGTTGGTCTGCTAAGCAGTGGGATTTCTGGTTATGCTTTCAACCACAGTGATATTGGAGGCTACTGTGCTGTCAACTTACCATTCTTCAAGTACCAAAGGAGCGAAGAGCTTCAACTCGGATGGATGGAGCTCAACGTGTTCACCACTGTCTTCCGCACACATGAAGTAAGAGAAGCAAACATCCAACATCTTCAAACAAGTACCATGTTTAACTAAGTGATTTATTTTATATATTGGTCAGGGAACAAGCCATCTTCCAATAGTCAGTTCTACTCAAACCAAACAACTTTATCTCATTTCTCGCGGTTTGCAAAGATATACAAAGCATGGAAGTTTTACCGGCTGCAGCTAGTAAAGGTATCAATATCATCATAACTAATTGAAGAACCCTCACTTGCAGCACAAACTGATCTTACAAAAACCTCATTTGAATGGTTATACAGGAAGCATCTGAAAAAGGGCTGCCTGTTTGTTGCCACCTATTCCTTCACTACCCAAAAGACGAACATGTTCATACACTTATGTACAAGCAGTTTCTGGTTGGCACAGAGATCCTAGTGGCGCCCGTCCTCGACAAAGGGAAGGAGGCTGTTAAGGTTCACTTCCCAGAAGGAGAGAGCTATCTATGGAAGCATGTATGGACAGGAGAGCTACATCACAGACAAGGCTGTGAGACATGGGTGGAAGCTCCAATGGGATATCCAGCCATCTTTGTCAAGGATGGATCCAAAATCGGAGAGAAGTTTCTAGAAAACCTTAGAGACTACAACATCCTGTAAAGCATTTTTATAGAACAAATTGAACATAATTCTTGAGTCGCTCTGTTCGACTGCATTTCAACTCGTTCCCGACTAAAAATGGATATTCCATTCCCTTAAGTACAAGTTTGCAAGAATCTTACATTGGATAGAACTTATCATTAAAGCCCACTAAATAAATAATCTAGAAAATGTCTTAATAAGGCAAATTTCAGCAATACAAACAACTGGTTATGTGCATAAATAATATAGACGATATAAAGTGCAGCAAATTAACTATGGAAAGAACCAAAATCAAGTCCCAGGTATCAACTCCAATTGTAATATTTCCAACACAAATCTGTTGGAAAAACGTTTATTATCTATATATATATATATATATATATATATATATATATATATATATATATATATATATATATATATATATATATTATGGAAATTAAGTGAGCATTTAATGCTACTTTGACATGGGCAAAATTCAGCCCGTTCGATCGTATTTTCGAGCCTCGATACATATTCGATTCGTAAATTAAGATATATAGCGTCGATCTACGTTTCGAGTAGATAATTATGATATGCTTAATTTCTCAATTCCGTTTTTCGGTGAGTGAGAAATAGTGGCTCGAAGTTTGGGGGACAAAGTTGAGATGTTACCTAAAATGGAGATACTTACCTTATTTGGGTTTTGGAGAGTTATTACATTGATCAATGTCCCACATTGATTAATGTACAAAATTTAATGTGGTATTTAAGTCTCTACCACATTGTAGGAGATAACTAAGTGACATGTGGTGGGCTTGGGCCACACATGCTCATGCGTGCTGAGCCTTTTTCGCCGATCGCCTCACACGCGGCGCGGCGCGCCCGCACCGCGCCCGCGCCCGTGTCCGGCCCCGTTCCGTTCCGGTTAGTGTCCTTGGATCTTGGTCCTTTGGGTGGTCTGTGGGCTTGTCAGTTGGACTCGGTGGGCTCCGTGTGGGCTGACCCAGTCGTTGGTGTAGTGAACCGTCGGGCTTGGCAGTTGGGCTTGTCAGTTGGGCTCGGTGGGCTACGTGTGGGCTGGCCCAGTCGTTGGTGTAGTGAACCGGCTATACATGATTACTCTCAAGTATCTTCCACTTCTCCACTTACCATCCCCACGACCTCCAGCCTTAAATGGCACAACAACTCTTCACCTAGGGGGAATCAACCTATAAATAGGCTAGTTGCATGCCATTTCACAACACACCACAATCATCTCTTCTCCTCTGCATTTTAGAGCTTTAGTTGTCCAGTAGCTTCTGCCCTCTCCTTGTCCAGTTCGCCGGAGCTCGACGATCTTGCGGTGCTGCAATCTTCGAGACGTTCGTCGTTTCATCTTTGGGGACGATACGCCATCACCGAGAGCACTACCGGGGCGTATTTCGTCTTGCGGAGAGAGGACTCCTCGACTCGACGAAGCTTTCATCTATAGCTCTATTTTTATTTGTGTTTTCTGACTTACTATTGTGGTTGTAATAGCAGCTTGTATCTTACAATCGCAAGACGAAATAACCTACCTACTCATGCTGTTTGAAAAATGTCTTCGTTATCTGCTGCCATCTCCGCCGCTGCCGCCGCCGCCGCTTCTGCCGCCACCAACCCTGCCGTTTCTGACGTCATTGCCTCATCCGGCAATGTAGTTCCACCGATATCTGTTCCAACTCCAACTCCGGCATTTGCAAATCCTACACTTGCTGCCATGTCTGTCGCCACTGATGCAAGGATAGCACTTAACCGTGCTAATGCCACTAACTCGGCGTTCAACTTCAATGCTATGTCCTCTGCCTTGCAGAGTAATGTCCCATTTGGGAGTGTGAACCACCTTGGTGTGGTGGGGGGCTCGAACTCGACCCTGACGGCACCTATGCACTCGTCTAGAGTGCTGCCCGCTGCCGAGATGCCGACGAAGTTTGGAGGAGCCGACTTCAAAAGGTGGCAGCAAAAGATGTTGTTCTACTTGACAATATTAGGGTTTACAACCGTGCTGATGGAGAATGCACCCGCCTCTCCAAGTGAAAATGAAGAGAACATGGAAGTCCGCATAGCCTACGAAAATTGGCTCACTTCTGACTACTTTTGTAAAAACTTCTTGCTTAGTGGACTAGATGATAGTCTATACAGTGTATATGCAAATGTAAAGACCTCCAAGGCAATTTGGGAGGCATTTGAAAGAAAATACTGTACTGACGATGCAGGAACCAAGAAGTTTTTAGTCGCCAAATTTTTGGACTACAAAATGGTGGACTCTCGACCGGTCATGGAGTAAGTGCAAGAGTTCCAACTCATTGTCCATGACGTCTATGCCGAATATATGCTTTTACTAGATGCTTTTATCGTGGCAACCGTAATAGAAAAGCTTCCCCCGAGTTGGAAGGACTTCAAGAGCTACTTGAAGCACAAGCGAAAGGAAATGACGCTTGAAGACCTTGTGGTCAAGCTCTGCATCGAGACCGATATGAGGACTCGAGATGGGAAGGGAAAAGCACCCATGGAACCGAGAGTTAACCTCGCAGAGAAAGGTGGAAACTCCAACAACTCGAAGAGAGGGCGTCCGAAGGAAGGGCAAGGTGCAAGCCCGCAAGTTTGAAGGGGACTGCTACAACTGTGGTAAATCCGGCCACATGTCCAAGGATTGCCGAAAGCCGAAGAAGAAGAGGGCTCGTCAAGCCAATATGTTGGAGATTGACCTCACTGAAGCCGACCTTGCGGCCGTTGTCACCGAAGAAGCACACGTCGTGGAGAATGAAGGGAAGTGGTATATTAATACCGCTGCCACGGCACATGTTTGTGGTGACCGAAGCCGCTTCACCAAGTACAAGAGTTGCCAAGGGAGGAAGCTCAATATGGGTAATCAAGCCTCATCCGAGGTAGTTGACTATGGTATTGTGGTGCTAAGGTTGAGCTCCGGGAAGAACCTTACTCTTGGAGAGGTGCTGCATGTTCCCGATATCCGGAAAAATCTTGTGTCGGCTCTGTACTAGTCAAGAGAGGTTTTAGACTAGTTTTTGAGTCGGACAAATTTATTTTATCTAAATTTGGAATGTTCCTAGGAAAAATGTTACCTATCTGAGGGCCTTTTCAAGTTAAGTGTAATGACAATTCGCCAAGAGCCCATTGAGGGCAAAAATAATGAGAATGAAGCATCTTCCACCTACTTGATTGAGTGTTCCGATTTATGGCATTCTAGATTAGGACATGTTAATCTAAATGCGATAAAAAGATTAGTTAATCTGGATCTACTTAAAGTAAACGAGTTTAACAAAACCAAGTGTGAAGTTTGTGTTGAAGCAAAATTGTCTAAGTTGTCATTTCATTCTGTAGAAAGGAACACAAAACCTCTAGAACTCATTCACTCTGACGTATGTGACTTAAAGTTTGTACAAACTAGAGGTGGGAAAAAGTATTTTATTACTTTTATTGATGACTGCACTAAGTATTGTACTCTTTATCTTTTAAGAAGTAAAGATGAGGCGATTGAAGCTTTTACTAGCTTCAAAGCAGAAGCCGAAAACCAACTTGATTGTAAAATCAAAATGGTACGAAGTGATAGAGGTGGAGAGTATGTAGCTCCTTTTGAAGAGTTGTGTAAGACAAGTGGTATTATTTATCAAACCATTGCCCCCTATTCGCCTCAATCAAACGGTGTGGCTGAAAGGAAGAACCGAACTCTAAAGGAGATGATGAATGCCTTGTTAATAAGTTCTGGACTACCCTAGAACATGTGGGGGGAAGCCGTTTTGACGGCTAATTACTTATTGAACAAAATACATCTAAAAGGTAGGGATGTCACTCCTTACGAGTTGTGGAAAGGAAGGAAACCTTCCTATAAATACCTCAAAGTGTGGGGGTGTTTGGCTAAGGTAGAAGTGCCTTTGCCTAAGCAAGTTGCAATCGGACCTTAGACCGTCGATTGTATTTTTATAGGATATGCACTGAATAGTAGTGCATATCGGTTTGTCATTCATAAGTCGGCCGTGCCCGATATGAATGTTGGAACTACTATTGAGTCAAGGAATGCTATATTCTTTGAACATATCTATCCTTGTAAAAAAGATGATAAAGTTGAGTCAAACTCTAGTGGTGAAGCAAGAGAAATTGCTAGTAGTTCTACAAATGTGGGGGTAGAACCCGCTACGCGTAAAAGGCAATCTCCCGATCTTGAAACTTTAGAACCAAGACGTAGCACAAGAGCAAGGGTTGCTAAGGACTTTGGTCCTGATCATGTTGTCTTTCTTTTGGATGAAGAACCGCGGTCTATAAAAGAAGCTCTTTCTAGACCCGATGACCCACTTTGGCAAGAAGCTGTCCAAAGTGAAATTGATTCGCCGATGAGGAGGCCGAATGGATACGTAATTTTCTTGAAGATATTCCATGTTGGACGAAACCCATGCCACCTGTGATGATTCACTGTGATAGCCAAACGCTATTGGTAGGGCAAAGAGTGGGTTGTATAATGGTAAGTCAAGACATATTCGTCGTCGACATAATACCGTAAGACATTTGATCACGAGTGGGGTTATCTCTGTAGACTATGTCAAGTCTATAGATAACCCAGCGGATCCGCTTACTAAGAGTTTGAATCGAGATCAAATGTATAAGCTCATAGAGGGAATGAGAGTTAAATCCACAATTTAAAGACGATAATAGTGGATACCCAACCTTGTAGATTGGAGATCCCATGAACTTGCTTCAATGGGAAAACTAAGTTATATGAGTCTGTTGATACCACACTCAATTAGTCTATTCCCAAAAAGAGTTCGAGAGTGTTGGTGACCTGTTAAGTGGTGAGGTTAAGTCTTTAACTTTTAGTGATTCTTGGATGCCTTGAGAAGGTGGAGTATGACAGGATACTCGAGTAAGAATCACTTATGTAAGTGAGAAGTGAGGGCCGCTTCTATGTAACACTTATGAATCCAAAGAGGTTGTCCATGACCTGTAAAGGACACAAACGTGAGAACGGACGAGGTTGAGACTTTATAGTGTTAGTGCTATTGTCTAAGTATACATCATGGAGGAATAGTTCAAGGCCACGTGTTCACTAGTCCGCCGGTATGCTCGATAGCACTGACTAAGGAAGGTTCAAGGTCACAAGCCACCTACCCTGATGCTTTATTGTCTCTTGAGGACAGAGCTGTGTGTCTGCATGCATGCATTTGGCTATTTCCACTCATGTGGGGGATTGTTGGAAAAACGTTTAATATATTATATATATATATATATATATATATATATATATATATATATATTATGGAAATTAAGTGAGCATTTAATGCTACTTTGACATGGGCAAAATTCAGCCCGTTCGATCGCATTTTCGAGCCTCGATACATATCCGATTTGCAAATTAAGATATATAGCGTTGATCTACGTTTCGAGTAGATAATTATGGTATGCTTAATTTCTCAATTCCGTTTTTCGGTGAGTGAGAAATAGTGGCTCGAAGTTTGGGGAACAAAGTTGAGATGTTACCTAAAATGGAGATACTTACTTTATTCGGGTTTTGGAGAGTTATTACATTAATCAATGTCTCACATTGATTAATGTACAAACTTTAATGTGGTATTTAAGTCTGTACCACATTGTAGGAGATAACTAAGTGACATGTGGTGGACTTGGGCCACACATGCTCATCTTGTGAGCACTTTTCACCGACCGCCGCCGCGCGCCCCGCCGCGCGCCGCACCACCGCCGCGCCCGCACCGCCGCGCCCGCGCGCACCGCGCCCGTGCCCGTGCCCGTGCCCGTGCCCGACCCCGGCTCCGGTTCCGGTTTCGGTCCGTGTCCGTGGACTTGGACTTGGATCTTGGCAATTGGTCCTTTGGGTGGTCCGTGGGCTTGTCAGTCGGGCTTGGCAGTTGGGCTCGGTGGGCTACGTGTGGGCTGACCCAGTCGTTGGTGTAGTGAACCGGCTACACAGGATTACTCTCAAGTACCTTCCACTTCTCCACTTACCATCCCCACGACCTCCTGCCTTAAATGGCACAACAACTCTTCACCTGGGGGGAAGCAGCCTATAAATAGGCTAGTTGCATGCCATTTCACGACACACCACAATCATCTCTTCTCTTCTGCATTTTAGAGCTTTAGTTGTCTAGCAGCTTCTGCCCTCTCCTTGTCCAGTTCGCCGGAGCTCGACGATCTTGCGGTGCTGCAATTTTCGAGACGTTCGTCGTTTAATCTTTGGGGACGATACGCCATCACCGAGAGCACTACCGGGGCTTTCATCTATAGCTCTATTTTTATTTGTCTTTTCCGACTTACTATTGTGGTTGTAATAGGAGCTTGTAACCAACAAAATCTTGATCCACATATAAGAATAAAGAATTTCTTGAAAAATGAAACAGGAAAGATGAGGAATGGAGGTTGAGAAGAGCTCACTTAAGCATGGCACCGATTGGATAAATAACTGAAGCTTTGTTTTGATGGAGAATTCTGATGATGCGTTTTGAAGTTTCTGTTTGGTGAGGTAAAGAGTTGTACAAAATGTTGTAAGTTGCAGTTGATTCGAATACTTGTGGGATATTCCTTCCCCCTTTCTCTCTCATGGATGCTAGGTGGCGTAACATGTAGAATATGAAAGGGGTATTTGCAGCAGTAGCCGCACAGCAGTACCCAAAACACATATATAGCCGCCCGCTAAAACAAAACATAAATATAGCCATTTTGTCCTTATACGGGCGCAGGGCCGATGGAGGGCCGATAGACTCCGCCCATTGGCCCTCCATCGGCCCTGTAGAAAAATGTCAAACTCTCCCCATGAGCCGAGCCCTTACCGACATCGGCCGATATGATGAAATAAATTATCGGCTTAGAGGGCCGAATAAGGGCCGACTGGTAGTGTCCATCGGCCCTCACCGACATTGGCCGACAGTTGAATGGCCGAAGTCCGAACATCCCATAAGCTGAGCCATTTTTGTGATGGCCGAAGGAGGGCCGAATTTGGATATCCGTCGGCCCTCCATTGGCCCTCAATCGGCCCTGTATCCCTTTCTTCGAGACGAGATTCGACACAGCATTCGACACGACACATGCATGGCTTTTCCTGCAATCGTACAGAGGGCCGAAGGGTGGCCGATGGAGGGCCGATCGACGCATGTGGGAGATACAGTTTGAATTCAGCTTTATCTGTTGAAATGACTAGTCGGATATGATAGTCACATGCAATTTAATGAGGGCCGAATGGGGGCCGATGGAGGGCCGATGGGGGGCCGATGGTGAAATGACTGTCCAATCCCATTATCACGGGAAAATTGATGGGAAAATTTCTTATAAGACGTAGAATGTCTGATTCGGTTGAATCAACGAAATGCCCAATCCCATTTCACTTCCACTCATCTAAATTGTTCACAACAACTTGATAGAAATGGCCGATTATCGATCAATTATAGTGAAATTGAACGGTCAATTCGATGCAGAGTCGAATTATGTCGGTGGGAATGAGTTCATGGTTTACATTCCTTCAAATAATATTTTGCTCGAATATCTTCGACAAAGTATTGATCGGTGGCTCAGTGCTTATTCCCTTTCGTTCAACTACTTCATTTACTATACTGCAGCTTCCCGACGAACCGGCAGGATGATGAAGGCCATTCGGGTCATGATACGATCTTATGCGATCGCGTGCTCTATCGACGTAGAGCCGGTTGTGTTTGTTGTGTATCCTGAAATGCAAAATCCTGAATTTGGTGTCCCGAACCAGAATCAATTTCCCGAAGATAATTGTAATTTCGAGGGTCCTAATTGGTTTACTGGGCAAAGTAGTAGAAGTAATGATGCCAGACGGGCTCCCGAAAGGAATGTTCTTGTGGAGTCGGATTCAGATGATGAGGAGGATTTGGACTCATCATCTGATGATGAAGAGGATGAAGATATATCTTCTGCCTTGATTAATTGTTCGTTACAAGATTTTGCTGCATGGATTCGGAGGGAGGGTGGCGTAAGTCAACTTATATCTTTGCTAGTTCCAGTCAATCGTTCTCGAACAAATGAGGAGGCTGTATACGATAACATAGAAGCAGCAAGCAACTGGCTACTTCCTATTGTTCCACTTGATGTTGCCGATTCATTAGCGGCGCGGAATTTGAATACTGTTGTAGACGGAAGTTTGCGGGCAGGATTGATGTTCAGCTCGAAAGACGAACTTTATGCTGTTGTCGCTCTATTCCATTTGGAAAAAGGTGCGGATTTCAGGGTGCAACGTTCGAGTAGTTCCCGCTTGGAATATTTGTGCAGAAGAAGTGTTGATTGTCCATTCGAGCTACGGGCATACTGTAGAGGTCAGACGTGTTGGGAGGTTAGTAAATGGGTAGGGGACCACAATTGTATAACCGATTTATCCGGGCTAGGTGAACGAAATGTGAGGTCGAAGGTCAGAAGGCTTATATAGCCCGTAAAATGCACCGTCAAAGCAAGTTAATGAAACCGGGCGATATTCAGGCGATCTGTTGGATAAATTTGGAATACAAGCAACGTGCGGGGTGGCCCTCCGAGCGCGCAACGCAGCCTATTTCGATAATTTACGGTGGCCATGCTGATTCGTTCAAAGAACCGCCTAAATATCTCGCATTTGTTTGAAATAACTAATCCGGGGAACGTATACGGATCTTGATGTTGGTGAGGATGGTCGTTTCCGACATTTATTTATGGCGCTTGGTGTATTACGAGCCCCTTCGTTAACCTGCCTCCGGAAGGTTATTGTGGTGGACGGTACCCATTTGAAAGGGAGAAACAAGGGAATATTATTCGTCGCAGCTACTTTTGATGCGAACGAGCAAATATTCTCACTCGCTTTTGGTGTATGTCCCATTGAAAATGATGTTTCATGGACGTGGTTTATGATGCGACTGAGAGCCGCATTTCCAACGGATGATAGTTTAGTCATTGTTTCAGACCAACATAAAAGCATAGCGAATGCGGTAAGTGTGGTTTTCCCAGAGGCACAACACGGACTTTGTTACTACCATCTTTCGAATAAGCTTGCGAGACACGGTGAGTGGGTAATCCGGTCGTTCTATCGAGCGACTTATGCTTATCGGTCGACGAGTTCCATGATGCAATGAATGCCATCCGTCGGGGAAACCGAGAATTTACGAAAAGTTGATGGAAATCGGATCGGATAAGTGGTCGAGACTTTTCGAGAAAGGCCGTCGTTATAGTCTACCGACATCGAATGCTGCAGAATCAATAAATTCTCGATTGTTGGAGGCTAGACGACTTCCAATTATTTCTATGCTCGAGGTAATCCGTCATATGATAGAGTCATGGTTCGATCAACGACGAGTAAAAACAATTTGCAGAAACAATCCGTTGTCTGAGGCTTGTGAGTTGAGGATGCGGAGTGAAGTTGAGTTGGCACGGAGGTTTACGGTTACCCAGGTGACTTCTAATAAATACAAGGTCGACGAAGGTGACCGACAGTGGAGGGTAAATCTTCAAGATGAAATGATGTGGATTCGTTGCCATGACAGTGGAGGGTGACCGACAATCCTCCCTTGAGGTGCGGATGTTTCCTCCACCGGGGTGTCCTCAACATCATCGCCTTCCCAATCCTCCAAACTAAAGGATGTGGATTCGTTGCTCTTACCCTTGCTGTTGCCGGCGCCGAACACTTTTTCGATTAGTTTTCCAACTTTACCGAAAAAAGATTTCTCCCGCACCTTCCACCGTTCATCCACTTTCGCTAACAGCTCTTGCTCGCGCTTTTCGAAGCGTTCTTCTAATGCCCGCAAAGCTCGGTCGTAAGTAGGAACAGACGAATCTTGATCCGGAAGCTGACTGGATGCGCGTTTCTTCTTTGATTTTTTCTTTTGTACAGGGGGCGCCGGAGTTTCTACACTGGCATCTTTATCCACTCGCCTACGGGGTACGGGGACGGGTCTCGGAAACGTCACACCAATCGGATCATCTCCATTCACCCTTCTCCAATATTCGGAAGTCGCTCATCCGGAGTAGGCGTTAAAGTCTCAAGGGGAGGTGTCTGCATCTGTTAAAAAAATGTAATAATAAGTTACAATACACACTTCTACTTGTAAAATATAAATAATTTATTTAAAATTTATTAATAAAATTTTATTTACCGGTGTGGCGAAGAAACTAATCCACTCCGTATCTGGTGGCGTAGTGTAAACCCACTTAATACAACGAGGCATACCTCCGTTGTTGACTAGGCGGACACACAGCTCGCCCAAATCTGGTATCGCCTCATATGCCCAAATCTAAAATACAAGAACACCATTAAACATCATGACTACTATAAAATTGTCGAAAAATAATTAAATATTTTATTCGTACCTGAAGGGCCCAAACTGGCCCATAAATATTATATTTAGATTTCAACGCCTCCATTTGCTTTAGTACGAAGCTCATGTAGTGGAGAAGGGCATTGTAGGTGTAGGATCCCCATGGAAACGCGTTCCACGCGTCTAAATCATCTGTCAGGACCCACATCCAGGTGTCCACCTTCTTCGTCTTGGCAGGAGCGAAGAAAAAACACATTAGTGCCAGGACATTGGCCACCTTCAAATGCTCATCTTTGGAGAGCTCAAGGAGCTTATCATTTTTCCACATTTTCAATAGCTCGCCTCCCGGTTATTGGATTTCCACCGTGAGGCTCATGTACACTGCGTCGACTCTTCCGGCTCGCGAGGTGCATTCGTATCAAATTCGTAGGGACCGAAAAATAATCCCCGTAACCAATGCATATTCCAACCGAGAAAATCGAAGCTCTCGCCCGGATATGTGAAAACGAGCCTCCCCGGCAGGTGCTTGCACCTCGTAGCACATCAACTGGTGCAATGCTATTACCGAGCTTTTTCCTTTCCTCCAGCTCAATAGGTGCCCAAACTGTCCTTCTCTAAACCGCCGGACTAAGTTATTACCCCCCGCTTCGAAAGTGCGGTCTTAATCGGTTCCAAGAATGAATCTCTCCAAGATGTAGTCACTTTTAATGTCTTCTCTCTAATCGGGAGTCGGATGTAAGCGGGTCTCGGTAAAAAAAAATCGAGTTAAGGGCCGAAGGCGGGGCCGAAGAAAGGCCGAATAAGGGCCGAAACAGGGGCCGAAGAAGGGCCGAAGGAGGGCGAAGAAGGGCCGATGGATCTTAACATCCATCGCCCCCTTCCGGCCTTTGATCGGCCTTGGGCGCAAAATGCCCTTACCGAATCGAACGAATCCAATACAAAAGCCAAATTAAACGAACTACAAACCAATTCGATTCACAATACTCAATTTCCACACAATTCAACCTAAAAAATGATATCATTTCGACAAATTTCACATAATTTCGACAGTAATTGGACTCAAATTTCTACCCAAAAATTCGTCAAAAGAAGCTCATAATTGGACATATCAAAACCAAATTTCACGGTATTTCCACAATAGCAAACAATTCGACACCCAAATCGACAATTTTCGATATCAATTCATGAAAAAAAATTAAACAGGGGATGAAAAATGGAACCTGATCGGCATCCATGGCAAATCGGCGTTTGTTGTTCGGCCCTCGGCCCTCGGCGACGGTGGATCTGCGGTGGAGATGGATCGACGGTGGGTATTGGCTGGGAAACAAAACGCGTCGGCCCTCCTAACCGATTTTTTCTGATAAAGGCCGAAGGGGAAAAACAGGCATGAAATACTTGCCTTCAATAATTTTTGGGGCCGATGGGGGCCGATTGGGGGCCGATGGGGATAAATTCTTTTCGGCCCTCACAAAATCGGCCGTTATAATCGGGGCCGAAAATAATTGAAGGAACGTTATAATCAGGGCCGAAAATACTGACAATAGGGCCGATGGAGAATTTAGCAAGAGGGCCGATCGGCCCTCCATCGGCCCCAACAATTCCCCTCGGCCCCAAATCGGCCCTCGCCCGGTGCATGCGCCTAATAAGACAAAATGGTCATATTTGTGTTTTTTTTAGTAGGATGGCTAAAATTGTTTTTTTTTCCACCATTTTGGCTAACAGGAGGTATTTCCACAATATGAAATACTCCTATATTATAGAAAATTGTTTGCCCATTTATTAATATACGAAGCTATAAAAAAAAATTCACGCGTTTTTTTAATGATAATTTTTATCCGAAGATCTAAATTATATATTTTATAAAATTATAAGACCAAAATCGAACTCATTACAAACTTACATGACCAAAATCAGATATAACTACATTAAAAGATCAAAATCGAACATTATATAAAATTATAGAACTAAAATTGAAGAGAAGACAAGACACATTAAATAACCAAAATTGATATTTTCTCCAACCCAATTTAATATTGGCTCATTTTATTTAATTTAGAGAAACATGTCTTTATTTTCTTTATATTTTGCAGGCAACTTTTCCTCTCTGTTCTTTAAATAGAACCAAATAAGAAAATAAAGTTATAAAAACTTCACTTTTCTTTTCAGCCTGCTCACTCTCTCCACCAATCTTCTTCCACCGCCCGCCGCCGCTCTCTTTGCAGCAGTTACGTTCATAATCCCGGTATGTAAACCTTTAGGTTTTTTAATTGTATCCCTTTCATTACTTCTCAAGTGACTCGATTGGTGTGAGCCTTTTCAGAATTCTGCAATGGTGGCTAATGGCCATGGTTTTTATTCTCAATAATTATAAAGAATTTTTCTTGTCTGATTTTTATATCTTCTGGATATGATAAAGTTCTCAACTTTTCAAATTATAGAGTACGGGGTTCTATGTAATCGCAACATATTGGCATTGGTCAGTTGTGGGATCGAGATTTTATTAAGGGAATCGACATTTAGTTCTTGCAATCACGAATTGATTGTTTCTAGATATCGATGAGGTTACACGCTGCCGTTGAACAGTGTTTAGATAGATAAGTACTGTGATTTAGAGGTAGGGTTTAGCTTGTAGCCTATTTAAATTGAGTGAATTTTGTTTGAAGCCATTCCCAGATAATTCAGTCCGTTTTCTTATCACTATTTTATTGGACTTTTACTCATTATGCAAAGAATCCTTACCTAATCTATCTCATCCAAGTTGCAAATGATAGTCGATGTACTGTAAAAGCATTTGGGGTATATAATGGAGTTGTTTTCAGTTTTCCAGGGACTGTACTTTGCTTCTAATATAAATAGCAAAGTATGGGTGTTTTGGTCCAGTGCTTTGGATTTCTGTGTTATTTCTTCCTCTAGAGATTTCTCTCCTTTATTGAAACTAATCTTCATTTGAGAGTGAGACACAATTCTTGTATCCAATGGTTGGACATGAATATAGCTTGCTCGGTAGAAAGTAGATATCAATAGTTATTACGTACAATTTGTTTTAGTAAAAGGACTCGCACACAGCAACCATCCATAGCTAGAGGGATCCCTTTGTCTTATCACACCAAACAAATGCAATTGCAAACATCATATAAGTATGTTGAGTTATTGTTCATGTTGTTGTGTAGCAAAATGGTTGTCCCTCCTCCAGTAAGGGCAGACAGAGTGACGAAGTTTCTGAAACCATACGTCCTAAGGATGCACTTCACCAATAAGTTTGTGAACGCACAAGTTGTCCACACACCAACTGCAACAGTGGCTGCTGCTGCTAGCTCACAAGAGAAAGCCCTGAGGTTGGCCATGGGAAAAGATAATGAGAGCACTAGGGATGTTGCTGCTGCTGCAAAGATTGGCATGATACTCGCACAACTCCTGCTGATTAAAGATATACCAGCCGTTTCTGTATTTCTGAAGAGGGATCAAAAGTACCATGGCAAGGTCAAAGCAGTTGTTGATTCGATAACCAATGCAGGGGTGAAACTGATATGAAAATACAAAGTTGCTGTTTGTCAATCTTGCATTCGTGATATGAATACAAAAATGATATATCTTGCAGCTACCTTCATTTTTATGTTCAAGTTTTACTGAATGGAACATCAGTTTGCTAGGATTACTAGAATCTTGCCTCTTAAGATCATGATTAACTGACTTTGTAGTTTGGATATTCCCAGATTGTTGGTTTTGGTGTTTGAACTATGAATAAGGTGTCCTTTTTCTTTCTTTATTTTCTTGCTAGTTGCTTTATTTTCTACACAATTTAGCTTTTAATAAACCAGATTTTAAAAGGTTAAACAAATTTGACCAATAACCCTTCCAAAATAAATCCATTCAACTAAAATTGTAGCTCACCTCGTTGGTTGCAATTGAAGGTAAAAGTTCACAAGGTTGAACCATTCAAAATGCACTAATATCCATAATTATATTTAAGCTAAAACTAATATACACCAGACAATTCAAATTCCAAAGCTAGAATAGGGGAAAGGGAGACAAGCCAACTTTGCAAGAAGAGACCAGTATATCTTCTCACAGAAAACCCCCAAAATGTCATTTTTCTGGTATTTTACGTTAAAAAAAAATGGACTAATATGAATCATCTACATGTTTCATTGCAGCAAAATCCCTAAGTTATTGGCATGCTCCGAACACCATAGAAATCTACGAACGCGTATCTATATATCAAGATGATCGAGATTGACAACATTGGCCGAATTCTGAATGAGTTCTTTCCTGAAATCAACCTGAAAAATCAAGGTGCTAAATTAGAACTTTGATCTATCTAGTGAGTGATGTAGGATGAATTAGTCTGCTAAATGCATCTAATGAAGCCTTCATCTTCAGAAAGATGTATGCTGACTTGCATTCTCACCAAATATTTATACACAACAAGCTTAGACTACCAACTGTTTTGGGAGGAAATTAACAACATAAAACAAAATGTCTATGATTCACTTACTCGGGCTCCCATGAGAGAGGAAAAGACAATATTGGCTTCTCCCACATCCTCCACTCTTAATTGCTTCAGAAGTCGAGTCTCGGGATTCAAGGTTGTCTCCCAAAGCTGTAATGGCATCATCTCCCCCAGGCCTGCAATTTATACATTGGTGAGTACATATCGAGCAACAATGTGTGTTTAAATCTCTACGGAAAAGTTAAATGATCAGCTACCTTTAAATCTCTGAATGTTGTATGATGCGTTTGCAGGAAAAGAAATTTGAAGTTTTTTGAGTTCTGCTTCATCATAGCAGTAGTATGCTTGCTTCCCCCTCTCAACCTGAACGCCAATACAGACAAATCAAAACCTAATGGAATCTACATAAAGAAGCAGTCCTACAAATTTAAAGGAATAGAGCTCTTTGTGAATCATATTCAAGATACCTTATATAGAGGAGGTACACCGACATAGATACAACCTTCATCAAACAAAGCTTTCTGCAGGCAATTAAATTCAAGTAAACTAATTAGCAACATGAATAATGAACATGCAAATTAACTTCCATACAATTATGTTTCTAATACTAACAGTGTGGGGCCTATTAGTAATTTCTATTTTTCCATTTCATCAATAAAGCATCTTGCAGCAACAATTTACGACCCTCTGTTACATACCTGATACCTAAAGAAGAAAGTTAATAGCAACGTCCTTATGTGAGCACCATCTACATCAGCATCTGTTAATATTATGATTTTATGATAACGGAGTGAATCCTTTCGGAAATCCTCACCCTGACAGAAGAGGCACTCAGTTAGCAGAAAGGAAAAGGCAAAGAGGTAACCTCCATTACCAGATTAAGAATAACACGATGCCAAAAAGTAACTGAAGACTAGCACCTTCACTCCAAGTCCCAAACCAAGAATTAGATTTTGAATCTCCTCATTTTTGTACATGGCAGCTTCATCTTTTCGTTCAATGTTCAAAATTTTACCCCTTAAAGGAAGCACTGCCTGCAAGATACTACAATTGCTTCAGAATCTCATTTTGACTTTCAGGCAAGCCAAGAGGACTTCCCCCCCTCCCCCTCTAAGCAGGGCATGAGACCAAAAGGTGGAAATAAAAGATATGCTATCACCTGAAATCGACGGTCACGACCTTGCTTAGCACTCCCACCAGCTGAATCTCCCTCAACTATGAATATCTCTGAGATTTTTGCAAATATGTGCAAATGTATTAATGTTTTTTTCTCTTAGGAATATACAGAATCCAAAAATACACAAGAGGAAGGTGGATAAAAACCGAAGTCAAAGAGTATCGGCAATCAGGCATCATGACATTAGACTGAATTCAACTTTTGTTCTTAGAGTATATAATACTTATCTTCATTCGCGTGAGTGTAGTTTATAAAAATAAGGATACACTCAATTAATAATACCAGCTTCAGCAGGATCAGTAGCTGAACAATCAGCGAGCTTTCCAGGAAGAGAAGATGATTTTAGAACACTCTTTTGTCTCACCAATTCTCTGGCCCTCTTTGCCGCTAAAGCTGCCTAATAATGGGGTTCCATATGAAGGTTTTTATATTAAAAACCAAGAAAAAAAAATGAAAGGAAAAGGTCACTTGAAGTCATTCAGCTAAAAAATTACAGTGACCTTAAATGAATACGAATTAGATATTATGGATGAATTGGAGGATACCTTGAGAGCATTGAGGGACTTTGATAGAATCGTATCGAGGACATCAGGATGCAACTCCAGGTACTCAGTAAGATATTCTACAACAGATTGATCAACGATCTTCCTCACCTCAGGATTTCCTAATCTCGTCTTTCAGTTAAAAATAAAAAAGTAAGATAAATATATGGATTGTGTTTAATTAGAAGACCAGGACAACGACAAAAAAAAAAAGAATCCCAGCAAATGGTTTAAGTAGCAATGCACGTATGAAACTGGCACACCTTTGTTTGTCCTTCAAACTCTGGGTTTGGAACTTTCACAAAAATCACACAAGTCAGTCCCTCTCTCACGTGTTCACCACTTAAAGTAATATCTTTTTCCTGTTAAGAAAAATCAACTGATCAAAGCAAATATATCAATGAAAGAAAAATTAGAAGGAAAGATCAAAACTGATGTCAAATACCTTAATGACTTTAGACTTCTTCACTAGATTGTTGAGGGTTCTAGTCAATGAAGATTTCACACCATCAATATGAGTGCCACCATCAACTGTTCTTATGCTGTTAGCATATCCTAACAAAGTATCTGAATAAGCATCTGAACACCTGTTTTAAGATCAATAAAACGAATTATAATCGCAGTAATTCACATCGCTCTTCACTCTATTTCATTGCTCCTTTGTGCTTACCAGTCACAAAGAGGTTTATCTATTATAGAGGAATAAAAGATTAGAGAAAAGAAAAATTTAGAACTCTTACCACTGAAGTGCAATATCAATTAAGATTCCATCTACTTGTTTTCTGAATCCCACAACATCATGCAATGGTTTCTGGACCAGAAATATGTCGAGTAATTTCTTACAAAGTTACAATAATATGCTAAAGCTTAATAATAGTAACAGGAACCACTAAAGCACATAGCAGTTATCGGAAAACCTTCAAACTCATGTAGAAAAAAAAACATTCATTTCCAATTCCAGATGAACAAAAACACTTGAGAAAATTTGTGCATCACAAGTAAAATAAGCTATTGCAGTAGTTAAACTGTCAAATGATCACAAAAGAGAACAATGGGATACCTTATCAGCATTAAGCCACTTCACATATTCAGTTAATCCTCCAGCATAGCTGTACTCATTGTACGAGTTCTTGTCGGGGTCCACATTCTGCTTTTCAAGAGCAATTGTGACCTACCAATTAAGAAAATAAATTGTTATCTCCATGTCCTCGATAAATGAAAGCATAAGTTTTCCAGAATGATGGTATAAGAAGAATGCAAGTCTGTATGTATTGAATAACAGGCACATATGTCTTCAAACTCAACTTGAAATACCATTTAAGATGATATACATTTCAGTCTAAAAGTAATTGAATAGTCTTCTTATATCCATTACAACAGGGCCACAACATGGATTAATGACTTCACCAGGTTAAACTCCTAGTAAAGGAGGCAATTCTCAGAAACTATAGGAAATCACTACAACTTGAGGATGTGAATTAGGAACTCAATGAAGGATGCAAAAAGAAGGTATAGAGAAATGCAAACATATAGAAACGTCTACAGATATGGGTATCAAATCAAGGGACTCACAATTAAAATGTTAACAAATCTACAACCAAAACCAAATGCAAGCTAACAATCTACCTCAGGATTGAGAAAAGCAAGCTCTCTGATTCTGCTAGATATTGTATTGTGGTCAAACTCAATCTCTGTTGTAAATACTGTAGTGAAAGAAAGCCTAGTCAAAGAGAGGCCTCATTAATCAATTCAAAGAAATTATCACCAACTCCTTAAAAAATGTAAGAAAGACATTGACCTTCTTTGTCGGGCCAAAAATGTATGCGAGTTCCTTGATGGTTCTTCTTATCAGCTGGAAGCTCACGAGATACCAATTTCGCCAAAGGCTTCCCACGGGAATATTTCTGCTTATACTCCTTACCATTACGCCATACTGTAACTTCAAGGGCCTGGCCACAAGCAAGTAGAAGGGTGAATAACTAAGTGAAGCTGATCAAAAGTTTCAGCGATAAATAATATGAAGAAAGTCCCAAACCGAGCAGGGTTAGGCTTCCAAAGCATGGAAACCAATAGCTCAAGATTCCTGTATGGTTCTCAAATAGAAAGGAAGCTAGACTGCATAAAGCATTGTATATATATACATCAATATACTTCCTTTATGAATCACTACTAGCAGGATGAAATAAGGCAAGATCTTGAAAGAAAATGAGAGAAGATTACTAATGGAGCTTACAAAATGGAAGTCAATAAGTCATGCCAAAGCAAATGTAGTTCGGGCAAGAACCAGAGAGAAAAAGTCAACTGCTTATGTGGTTTTTAATTTGATAGTTTAAAGTGCAATTGCCCCAAACTTCATATGGCATGTGTATTCCAACCTCACACAATCCAAATCCGCAATAATATATGACAGACAACGATTTAGTTCCGAAATGCAAAGTACTTCTCAAGCAATTATAGCAGTTTCTACAAACAGCTAAGTATACTACATGGAAAAGAGACATCAAGAGTATCGAAAACATGTTAATTAATCATACTAAATGAAGAGCTGTATGAAACGTAAGAGCTTGGAAGAGAAGAAGTGACACCTCTGACAATGCATTTACAACTGATAAGCCCACACCATGTAGTCCACCAGATACACTATAACCACTACTCTCACCACCAAACTTCCCACCAGCATGCAAAACCTGCAATTATGCTTTAAGATTGTTAGCATCTGCACAGCGCAGACATCAGCAAAGGAGAAATTCCATAATTTGTCATTGAAAATATTTGTCTGAACTTGTGCAAAAGAAAAAAGCAAATAATCAGCTGAATATTTGAGTCACTGGTCTAAAAAGTTGCTTCTGTCACCAGTACTCTATTTTGATAGAGAAAGATCTTACTAGAAATTTAAAAATTACAATTAAGTGACTCGACGTTGACTATTTGCTTGGTGATTTTCACATTGAAAAAATGAAGTTGCAATTTCAAAATGCTGCAATTGCAAACTGGTGAAAAGTAAAACCATCTCTATACTCTCTTTGGCCAAGAATATCATAAAGAGATAACATTTTTGCCTCTTTTTTATGGCTGTTATTTTTCTCTCCAATTTGCTCTAGCGTGTTATAGAGGGCCAATCATGAAAGGAAACTGAGCAACCTGCTAGACGTTGTAAACTGATAGTATTATGAAAATGAAATCTACCGTTAAGACTGTCTCCAAAGAAGATTTCTTTGTTGCTGGATGACGGTCAGTTGGGATCTGTAATACAGAAATAAGTAGCATCAGATCACTAACAAAATTTAGATTTGAATTCAAGGGCATCTTGCATAACTAGTATTCTCATATAATGACAAGAAATTCTTCAACGAATACTAGACAGCAAGAATAGGATCATAACTTCAGGAAGTTACAACACGCATCAAAATCTTCTCATTAAGATTGAGATATGAAATAAGATGACATTCAAATAACTAAGGCTGGTAGTCTCAAATAGAATATGGATTGCATGATTCTAAAGATGCTTTCAAATTTCTTTATTATGAATGATAAAATCAGAGAGCTTCGGAGACATGTCAAAGAAGTACTTCAAATTTCAGAAGACATAAAAAGCATTTGTATCATATTGTTCCATCCAGCATACCTCTAAAATAATGTGAATATCAGTAAAAGCATGATAATACATGCAAAGCTCACTATGCAATTTCATGCAATATTATGTCAGAGGAACTATATTTGAAATGTCACACATGCTGATGGCGTTAAGAACCAATAAATTTCCACAAACATTATAATACTCTTTCAGCAAAGAATTAGACACATACCCCTCGTCCATTATCAGTGATGCTCACTGAATTGTCTGCAAGTAGAATGACATCAACCTTTGAAGCATATCCAGCTTGTGCCTCATCGATAGCATTATCTAAGATTTCATATACCTTTAAAGAAAACAACAGATTAAGTAACACTAGTGCAGACTTCCTTGCACTAAGCACAATTACCAGCAAAATAAAAAACAAACCAAATGATGAAGGCCACGCGATCCGGTGCTTCCAATGTACATGCCAGGTCTTTTCCTTACAGGGTCTAACCCTTCCAGTACCTGAAAGAACATCATAAATGCTACTGCCGAAGAGAAGTCTCAAACTGAAGTATAGAACAAGACAGTTAAGTTATTACATGTTTATCAAGGCAAGCAGTTCACCTGAATCTGTTCTGAGCCATATTCTTTTGAGACTCTACTCTCTCGAACAGCCTCCGTCTTGATGCTTGATGACATGAATGCTCTTGGAGCTACAGCACGGCATGGTAAATAGTTGCTTGTGAGCTTTTTCAACCTATCAGTGGCTCTAAAACAAAAGAAAACATTATACAGCTTAAAAACAACAAGAAAAGAAATAAATTTTACGCTAATTATGTCCACATGGAATCAAGCAACAAAAAATGGAAAATTCAAACACAGAGAGAGGATATTATGTTACTTGGCGAAATTCAGCAACCCGTACCCGGAACTAAATTTTAGAATATGCTAGTAATGATTAGCCCTCCAATAGAACACATTTCTATAATACCCAGAAGAATTTTGCCACTCGAAGCACATAACAAAGCAACCGAACAAACATAATACAAATGAAACAAAACAAATTACCTCCTCGGGAGAAGTACGAAAGATGGTGTAGAAAGAGAGAAAGACGAGGATATAGCGAGATTGCAGCGGGCATGGGAATGAAAAGAATGAACTGAAGAAGGGGAAAAGATGAAAAAACGAGAGGCCATGCGTTTAAGAGAAGTGTTTGGCTTAAGAAGAAGGGCCATTCATAAATGGTGCGACAAAATTGTGGCGGTGCTGTCTTGTTGTATGGGCAGAGACAGATAGGGGTTTTTTGGGTTCAGGGGTTTTAAGGAGTGAAGATAAAAACCTCCGGCCTCTATTTCGGTCTTGGCTGGGACGGAATTTTTCTATCCTAGACCGGGTCTACAAGACCTTGTGATCTAGGATAGAAGTTGTATTTTTTATTAATTTTTTTTTTTTACAAACATGTGATGTGTCATGGTTTTTAACCACGATTCTGCCTACAACTTAAGTTGTAGGCCTGCCTAGATAGAAAAATTCATTTGGGACGAAGGGATGAGGTGAAATTTTATTTTCTTAAAAATAAATAAATATATATATACTTTAAAATATATTTGAATTAGAAACCCTAGGACCGTTTGGTTGGCGATGATTCTGTAGGGATATGAGTCAGTGGTCAATGACCATTATTAGGGGATACATAGGATATGACTCAGTAGATGTTTTTGCATAACTAGAGACTACTAACAGAGGATATTGTAAACTATGAGTCAGTAATTTTGGGGGAAATTGTAAGGATACTAAATTGTATTGTTATGAGGAATTGAAGATCCCAAAACCCCTATCCTAACCCCGTTGTGTGATGAAGCGACAAGATGTAATAGACTAGACCTGCTTTGATCTTCATAGATTATTTTGTCTAAGTCCTGTAAGGGGTAAATTGTTGGACTGAACTTCAGTAGAGAAGTTAAATATCTAGAATCCCAAGTCATCGGTTCAGTAGAGCTTAGTAGCCTTCAGAGTCAGTCGCTGGAAGCACTCAGCAGAAGATCACTCTTCAGTCGACTCAGAGAGAAGACTCAGTACGATCTTCCTTGATCTACTGAATGAGAGGAGAGTTCAGTTGATTGTCTTCGAGTCAGAAGCTGAAAGCACTCAGTAGAAGATCACTCTTGACCAACTCGAAAAGAAGACTCAGTAGGATTAGCTTTGATCTACCGAATGGAGGCTGCAACTCGGTAGAAGATGAAAACAACGCCATAGTTAGAAACGAAGCTCGTCCGGTAGGGACATCGAGGTTTATAGACTCGGAAAAGATGCCGTACGGGTTAAAACAAGTACCCGTGGGCTTGGTATGATACCCAATCGACTTTCTACTTGTAAAGGTTTATAGAAGGGGACAATAGATCGCACTTTGTTCAAAGATCAAGTCGAGAAGATGACATTCTACTGGTGCAGATCTACGTGGACGACATCATCTTCGGTTCCAAAAAACGGGACCATATGTCAACTATTTGAAAAGATGATGAAGGAGAAGTTCGAGATGTCAATGATGGGGGAGATGAACTATTCCTTGGTTTTCAAGTAAACACAACCAGAGAAGGGAACATTCATTAACCAGCCAAATACATTCGAGACCTCCTGAAAAATTTGGATGTGAATCGAGCAAGCCAGTCAAGATCCCCATGAATACGAATTTCAAAATCGATCTAGACAAAGAGGGAGCTTCTGTTAACTCAACTAATTATATAGAGCTATTATTGGTTCTTTATTATATTTAACAGCAAGCAGACATGACATAACTTATGCTGTAGGTGTATGTGCGAGATTTTAGGCGAATCCCAAGCGTAGTCATCTAGACTCCGCAAAGAAGATTCTGCGATACCTGAAGGGAATACCTGATGCAGGGTTATGGTATCCTGCTGATGATAATCTTGTTTTAAATGGATATTCGACGGTTATGCAGGATGCATGATAGATCGAAAGTCAACTTCTAGAACTTGTCAGTTCCTAGGCAGTAAGCTCATATCTTGGTTCTCCAAGAAACAACATTCAGTAGCAACGTCCACTACTGAAGCTGAGTATATGGCTGCCGAAAGTTGTTGTGCCCAGATCCTTTGGCTTCGACAACAACTGCGTGATTATGGTGTCTTTCAAGATGAAGTGCCAATCTACTGCGACTCCACCAGTGCAATTGCAATCACTCAGAACCCAGTTCTTCACACGTGATGCAAGCACGTGGATATCCAACACCACTTTATCCGAGACCATGTCGAGAAGAAGGATATCAGGATGGAGAAAATCCATACTGATAGGCAAAGGGTAGACTGACCAAGCCGCTAGCTGAAAACAGATTTAGAGAATTCTCAGTTAAGCTGGGTTTACTTGATCCTACTGACCCGAGTCACTAAGAGGATCAGTACGACAAGTTAATCAATCAAACTTAGTACTATGGTTCAGTAAGGTGAACCATACAGTACTTAGTAAGGGGGAACTTGTGATAAATAATGAATCATCAGTATCACCAACATGTTTGATGACAATTGGTATCAGCTACGTCAACAATTGGTAACACGTTGATCCTCCTGAGTTGCATTTGGTAACATCTGACTACAATGTTCAGCTGAAAGGTTTGAGTATTAAATTCAGTATTCATACTCAGTGCCATGCTTTGCATTTAATTAATATCAGTATCATACATTTAGTGGTAAGAGTCACATTTATTTCCCGCCATTAATTCTTAAGGATGCGTTCAGTAAAACCATTTTCATTAAAAGCATGATATCCTAAGAACTGATTGTAGCGCATTTAATACATGTCATCTCACCTTACTCCAAATATGCAAATCTTACGTAGGTCGAGATTATAGGCGGCTAAGTAATCATTCCAGTTATAACATTTCATCCTAACCATCTATAATAAAGCGAGATTTAATCTTAAGCGTTGATGTGAAAAACCGCTTGGTGTTCAAATCACTTATAATCTCTCTCGCTTTATCTTCTCACATATTTCCGCCATTTCCGATCTTAAGAGCTTTGCATTCTCTGCATATAGAAACTGATTTCTAAGACTTCTCTTACCTTTCAAGGTCTTAATTTACGGTAAATCTCTAATATCTTGTCTGCATGTTCTAACTTATTCTATTTTCAAGTGCTAACACTTGTTTTACAAATTCTAGATAATAGCGTCTCTCGCAATCATCGTTCACTCCTGCTGATATCAATGAGATCATCCAGGGTAGAGTCTGCTTCGAGCCCACCATGCTGTTCCACAAATTGTAATTGCCATATATGGAGAGTATATACAACGCTCTTCAGGGGTCTGGTCTGAAGATGCCTCTAACGAAGCGACCCAATGTTTGTCTTCCGAGACAAGTTGTTGAATTCTATTTCAAAATGCGTCAAGTAGAAGATACCGATGTGGAGGTAACTGCTGTGAGATACATGGAGGAGATATCTCAGCAGAAGTGGGAGGAGAGCCACGCCGACATTAATATTCTCGAAGGGTTGAAGTTTGTTTTCAGCCGTCCTGACTTCGGCATATCTCCTACTGGATACAAGGAAGCCGAAATCAATGATTGCATCAGGTGATTCTGCGGGAGGGATGCCATATCCTTCAAAGCTGCATTTTCGAAGAGTCAGCTCCTGCCAGAATTCAGAGGCCTGACTTACGTTGTTATCCACATCCTCACGAGCACGGCTATTTCGTTTGATCAATTGTTTAAACCTAAACTCTAGATAATGGTGGCGATTATGGACGAAGTTGAGGTAAACTGGACTCAGTTCTTTCGAACGGCGAAGGCTCGACCACGTAAGTTTGTACTTGGAGAAGCAGGAGAGAGAAGACTATCTCCCATAGGCAAACTACTGTACGAGACTAAGGTTTCAGCGCTGATAGAAGTCTCAGTGTCCTCAAAAGCTGTGTTTGAAGACATGAAATACTTCGACAAGAAGCTAATCAAATTCACGAGGACTGCTGCTGAAAAGTCCATCGGTCGTGGAACTGCACTGGAAATGCCTTCTACTGAATTGCCTCCACGAACCGAACAACCTAAGAGAAAGAAGCTGACAAAGAAGGTAGCTTCTAAGGCTGATACTCCACCCCCTCCTCAGGTGGAAATCATATTGGACTCGAACACATGCATTGAAGGTGCCACCATCAAAGACAAAGTCCAGAGAGTGAGTACTAAAGAGACTCAGTTGGAATTCAAAGCTGAACCAGCTACTGAGGTATCTTCAGGGCTACCAGCCATAGTTCAGCTGACCAGACTTAGAGCTGTATCAGAAGTCGGTGAACAGATTCATGAGATTGCCAACTATCAGGATCTGGTGGATGTAGCTGTCAGGGCAAGTACTCAGATGCCGCTGAGGTTCCTTAATTGGGACATTTTGGAAGAGACGATCCAGCAGTACTCTGTACCCACAGTACTTCAGTCTGAGATAGGGTTTGGAGAACCCTCAGACATTGCCTCCTTTGAGGATTTCAGGTCAGCTATGCTCTACTTACTTGAGCAGAAGTCTGCCTCCTCTCCTATCAAGGGTCCTTCGCCGGCTGACGACCTAGCTGAGGATGATGACTCAGCACCCAAGGATGCAGAGCGGGGAGACTTTGCTGAGGGCAAAACTCCCAGCAAGAAGGGCGATTCACCACCACCACCACCTACTGCATCTGGTGTTTCCCCTATTGCGTCTTCTCAAGACAGCAACAACTCAACGCCTCTAAGCAGAGGATTAGTAGTTCGTCATATCAGATTAAGCCAATCACTATTGTATCCTCGAGGAACATCAATAGAGCAATCCGCAAGCAAGGAGACAAAAATCGTCTCCTGGCTAAAGATGTGCACCTGAAGTGGGCACAATACACAAAAACAGAAATTGACCAGATTGATGCCCTCACTGGAGAAGTCAAGAAGATCTCTAAAACTTCAATGCCCTACTTTCAGGAGATCATCGAGGTTGCTCTAGCAGCTCAGAAGCATGACTTAGCCACATAATGCCAGCAATTGCTTGAATCTAAAGCTCAACAATTCTCAGAGAAACTAGCCGCGACAATGGCTGAAGTCCAGAAGATGATGGATGAAAGGAACAGAGATGCATCATCCAGTGTGGCCAAAGCTCTTGAAACTCAAGCCACATCATTGGACCTCATCCAATCGGACTCCCAGAGGCTACTAGACGCATCACTACTGCAGCACAGAGCCCAAACTGATACCCAGATCCAGGAGATACGTAGTGATCAAGAAAGGGATTAGGAAAAATACTGCAATGCCGTCAGAGACCTCGACTCCTCCTTTACCCAGATCAGAACCTCTCTCTACAGCCTATGAGATGACGTAATCGCTATCAAAACCTTACTGTCCTAGGCTGATGATGCAAAAAAGGGGGAAAATAAGGAGGTAGATAAGAGGATTGGGGAAGCAAAGGATGGAGAATCAAAGAAGGGCGGGGTACAGGATAAGGGGGAAGCAATCGAAGAGATTGAGGAGTTCATTGGATTTGATCTTCCCCTCCCCATAGTCCTACAAGAAGAAAAGGCTTAGGAAAAAGCCAAGAAAACAGAGCAGCTGCCAATGTATGTTGGAGGATCAGGAGAAGGATCCTCAGCTTAGGCACACATCAATGAGGTAGATGAGTTGATCAAGGGAACAGAGCAAATTGAGCCGCCGAAGAGGCCTGACAAAGAGATAGAAACTGAAAGCTATCCCCCTCCATTAGCTAAGTTCAAATCGAGAAAAGGACAAGAGGTGCATGATGAACTCATGGCTCAGCAGCTGCAGGCTTAGCTGGATCATGAAGCTAGAATGGTAGAAGAGGCCAAATTGAAAAGAAAGCTAAAAGTTCCCTTGGCAAGACAGTCAAAGACTCAGACTCAGCGGAAGAAAGCTCAGCTGAAGCCAACACCTCCTAAAAAGACTCAACAGAAGCCTACTGAAAAGCCTACTATAAAATCAACTTCTGAGTCTACTGAAAAGTCTGACACTGCAAAGTATGAGTTTGTAAATTGGTTTGAGAACAATGCAATAAAACAGTAAATAACACAAACAATTTTTAACGTGGTTCAGATACGCAAGATCCTACGTCCACGGTCCTACAGAACAGGAGTTCTTGTTGATTAATCTGAGCAAGCCTCAACAAGGAATCTGTGCGCTGGACAGACCCTTCTAAGTTATAGTCCTTAGCAACTTTACAAATCAAACCGAAGTTTGAAGGGGAGGGGATTTTCTCCAACAATGAAGGAGTTCTCACAATAAGAACGATTCACAGAAAGTGAACTCCTTCGAAGGTTCTAAGCTATGGATATAATAGTGGAGCTTAGATAGAGAAGAGGGAACTAAAGAATCTCTAGAGAGAAGAACTACGGATATTCAACTAGGCAAGTTCTTCGCTAGATTGGCTTGAATGCGCTAGAGAGTTTGAATGCTGTGAGCGTGTATTCCCTTTGATGTCCTGTGCGTTGAGCTTGGAAACTCTTCTCTATTTATAATTGTGACCCAGACATGTATCCGTTGGAGAGGACGATGCCACGTGTCACAAACTTCCAAGAAAAACGACCATAAGTTTTCGAACTAGCGTTGCGAGTGGTTGGCTTCGTTCATGAGAGCAGCTTTAATGTCAGAGGAGTTAAGGCTTTGGTTGTTTCTCTTTGGCCGAGGGTTGTGGTAGGTGAGACTTGTCAGATATCAATCTTCATCTGAGTTGACTCTCACTGATCCTCGTATGAATAGACTCTACCGACTTTCGAATGACAATAATAGTCGGGCAGTCGTTTCCTTGTCGGATTCGGTAGATCTGGATCGATCATACTGACTTCTTTATGTGAGTCGGTTGATAGAAGTCTTCTACTGAGAACAGTCAGCTGATGACTCTGAAGGTACTGAGCTCATTGTACTGTGTCTTCAACGGAGGTTTGCTGATAGGAATCTTCTACTGAGAACAGTCAGCTGGAGGACCTGAAGACACGAGCTCTACAAGCGATGACACGGGGTTCTTGAATTTAACTTCCTAGTGAAGTTCAGACCAACACACACCCCTTACAGGACTTAGACAAAATAAATAATTAATACAAGAAAATGTCTAGCCTATTACATCATCAAGTCCAAAATACACTACAGGTACAAGACATGTTTTGGGATCTTCAATTCCATAGCGATAAAATCACTACAATTTCCCCCATTACCGAAATATAACAATAAGTCCTAAGTACATGAACTACTGATGTCAGTACTGAGTACCCCCTTAGCAATGATCTAAACAACCATTGATTCATAACCCAACAATTTCCCCCTAATTGATGATGCCAAAACCACTAAGTACTGAACTACTAACCCAAGAGGATTCAGTATCAACTGAACAATGAAAGCAAGGTTATCAGCTCATGAAAGATAGGCATATCAGAAGAAACAGGTTATGTGAGTGTGTGTCACATCACCTCAGTGATCAGTACGTGTTAAGCAAAGATAACACAATCTTAAGACAATGAGTAGTTGTCTGGCTAAGCAAAAACTGATATATTAATATGTGGCAATGATTACATCAGTCTATGATATTACATCAGAAGATATGAAGAAACAAAAGAGCTGCTAACGTTTAAACTTCTTGATCTTCGCTTTGAAATCAACAGACTTGGTAGCAGGAGCATCCATCCCGTAAGATTTGTAGATCATTTCACTGAGGGCTTGGATGGGAATAGGATCATCTGTCGTCAGGATGTCGAGATTTTTGCGACGGACAGTTGTCTCTACTTCCTTGGGCGGTAGGCAGGAGTAGTGAATGACAGTTTTTCCTTGAACAACAGGAGCTTTATTTGAGCTCTGAAGTTGGGGTGGTGATGATATATATACTGATCAAAGAGAACTTCTGGAGGATAGCATTACCATACATAGAAAGCTTTGATAAAATTGTCCTTCAGCTCCTCCCACTCCTCGCTCAGATTCCACGTAATCCACTTGTCGACGCGGCGATGCGGAGTTTTCTTCAAGTGTGGCTTCTGAGCACCGCGCCGGAAGAACTTGGATGTCCTGGGGATCTGCTTGTTGCGGTCAAGGATAGGCTATCTGGCTGCTTGTTCAGTCAGCTCTATGATCTTAGCCAGACCAGCCTGTCTCTTCTTTTCTCTCAGTTCGGCAGCCGTATGTCTCTGGTTCTGAGGTTAAGCCCTTGCTGCACTGCGTCCCATGTTGCCTTGTCCTTTGCTTCCAGCTCAGCTGTAAGTTTAGGAAGGTTTTTCACCCTTTGAGCAAGGGGCAGGTTGTCCGCGTCAGAGTCTTCGATGAGCTCCGGAGCGGATTGTGCTTTCTTAGGTGAGCCACTGATCAATTTAGCTTTGCTCTTTGACGTTCGGACATGGGGACCTTCTTCTACTGGGCTTCTTCCTCCATCCTCATCTTATAGTCCATCTAATCTTGCAGCTGTTGTGCCACCCTTTTGTCGCGCTCTTCCTGCTCTTCTCGAGTTTTGAACTTAGGCGTCGGAGAAGGAGGAGGAGTGCTCTCAGTAGCAATCTCCTTCCCGTGCCTTTTAGCTGGCAGGGGGTCCTCTTCATTATCTGAGCCTTCGACAAATTGGGCCACGTCTTTAATATGCGCCTGGGCTGAGGATCCTTCACCTAATCCTCCAGCCTGCGTTGTCTGCTGCTGAGGCTCAGAGGGCCCTGCTTCAAAAGCAATGGGCTAAGCCTCTTATTGAATTTGGACTGAGAGAGTGGGGACAGAACTGGTTCCAGGCTGCATTGAACCTTCCCCCTTAATCGGTTCCCTCTTTACTGAGTCCACCAAAACCTCCTTCACCCTTCCTTCCCCCTTTTTGGCATCATCAGCCGAGGTTAGGATAGTCTTGATTGCTGCTACTTCCAGTTGGAGTGCGTAGACAACGGACTTTATCTGCGAAGAGGTGGTGTTGAAGTCCCCGACTGCATCATAATAATGGACCCAGTCATCCTCCAGATCCTTGCGGATTTGTCGGATTTGGGCATCTGTTTGATTGCGCTGTTTAAGGAGCGATGCATCGAGGGAGTCGGTCATCTCCTTCTAGATGAGTTTTAGGGCTGCCGCCTGAGTTTCGATAGTTTCTTGGACACTGGAGGTGGCAAGCCTGTTCCTCTCATCCATAGTGTTCTGGACACTGGCCAAGCTCACAGACAGTTGCTCGAAGAATTTCTTCTGCTGACTTTCCAGCAACTGCTGATATTGAGCGGCCATGTCCGCCTTCTGAGCTGCTTGTGCAGTCTCAACGATCTCCTGAATGTTAGGAGTAAGAACGTCTGAGACCTTCTTGACTGCGCCAGTCAGTGCATCAACCTTCTCGGTCTGAGTCTTTGTATATTGTGCCCACTTGAGATGGACATCTTTGGCCAGGAGACGATTCTTGTCTCCTTGCTTCCTTATGGCTCGGTTGACTGACTTTGAGGACACGGTACCTATCGGCTTGATCTGATAGGAGGAGGTACCGAGCCTCTGCTCTGAGGCTGCGAGCTGCTGCTGTCTAGACGACGAAGCAAATGGGGCAGCACCTGATTCCGGAGGAGGAGGTAGTGAATCGCCCTGCTCGCTGGGAGTCTTTCCCTCAGCAGAGTCTCCCTTCTCTGCATCCTTGGGTGCCTTGTCATCATCTCCTCTTCATGATGAGTAGGCGGCGATGGGCTTCTGGCAGGCGGAGGTGAGGACCTAAGCTCTAGAAGTTAGAGCATTGTTGAGCGGAGATCCTTGAAGGATGCAATGTCGGCGGGTTCTCCAAACCCAATCACCGACTGAATCTGCTGCTCCTCGGCCAATGAGGAGTCCACAGCCTGCTGCTGAATGAGATCAGGAAGAATGTCCTAATTCAGGAACTTCAGCAGCATCTGGGTCCTCGCCCGAACAGCAATGCTGACCAAATCCTGATGTTGAGAAATCTCAGGGATCTGCTCAGCAACCTCTCCCGCTGCACGGATACGGATCAGCTGAAACGTTGACGATTGCTCAGAAGAGACCTCAACAGCAGGCTCATCTCCTTGTTCCTGCTGAGTCTCCTCAGTACTTACCCGCTGCACTTTATCTTTCAAGGTGGCACCTTCTATGCCAGTGTTAGCGTCTTGTAAGTCTTCCACCTGAGTGGGGCAGTGGGGAAGCAGCCTTGGAAGCTCCAGATTTGGATAACTTCTTCTTCTTCTTCGGTTGTTCGGCACGTGGAGGTAGATCAGTAAATGATCTCTTAAGCTCAGATCCACGCCCGATGGAATTTTCGGCTGCTGATTTTATCTTGAACTTAATCAGCTTTTTGTAGAAGTACTTCATGTCCACGAAGGACGCGTGGCTCGTCATGGAGTCCTCTATCAGTATGGACATATTCGTCCCATACAAGAGTTTGCCCACACTAATCAGTCTTCTCTCTCCTGATTCTGTGGCAACAAACTTATGAGCCTGAGCCTTCAGCTCGGACATGAGGAACTGTGCCCAGTTCACCTGGACTCCATCCATTATCGCCATCATGATCTGGAGTCTGGGCTTGGACAGTTGGTCAAATGAACCGGCGGCGCTCGTGAGGATGTGAATCACGATGTACGCGAGGCCTCTATACTCCGATAGAAGCTGGTTCTTAGGAAGAGTGGATTTGAAGGAGACGTCATCTCGTCCGCAGAAACGACGAATATAGGCATTGAGCTCTGTCTCCTTGTATCCGATGGGAGAGATACCACTGTCAGGAAGTTCAAAAATGGACTTCAAAGCTTCAAGGACACTGAGGTCCGCATGACTTTCCTCCCACTTCTGAGGGGCAACCTCCCTCATATAGCCGATCACTATCACCTCTGCGCCCGTATCCTCGATGGAGTGCAGGTTGTAGAAAAACTTTACTACCTGTTTGGGCAGGTACGCCTTCGGGTGCTTTGTCAAAAGCAGCTTCAGCCCCGAGATCTCCAGGGCAGAGAAAATCGGCTCCATGAATGGCAGCTCCGCTAGATGGAAGGCCATCGTGGGTTCAAACTGAACCTTAGATAGAATAATCTCCTCGATGTTGGATGGGGTCGAAACTGGCGCCATTATATCAGAAATATGCAAGAAATGTGTTAGTACTTGAAAATAGATTTAATCAGTATACAGATTTCAGAGAAATGAAAATTACCGATATTCAAAGAGCTTTAGAGGGATATGCATTCAATAGTATGTAGCAGTTAAGAAGTTGATCGAAAAAGCTCTAAGGGCGGTAATGGCGTAAAGTAAGTTTAGAGAGAAAAAGGTACATATTTTATAAGATTTGAATGTCAAGGGTTTTAAGATTGGACGATCAGGATAAAATCTCGCTTTTTCCAGACGGTTCAGATTTAATTTTATAAACGGAATGATTACTTAGCCGCCTCTAAACTAGACCTACGTAAGGTTTGCACAGTTAGAGTAAGGTGAGAAGACATGCATTAAATGTGTTGCAGGCAGTTCAAAGGATAAGGCGTTTTAAATGAAAATAGTTTCTACTGACTTTATCCTTAAGAATTTATGGCGGGAAATAAATGCAAATCATGCCACCAAATGCAAACGACTGAGTTAATAAATGCGAGCATGCTTCTGAGAGAATTAAAGAATCTAATACGCAAACCTCTTCAGCTGAACTTTATGATCACCTGTTTACCGAATCGACTCAGGAGAATCTTCGTGATACTGAAGTTACCACGTTCCCCCTTACTATGTACTGTATGATGATTCACCCAACTGAATCAAGTACTGAGTCTGACTTTCTGACTTGTCGTACTGAATTTCTTACTGATTCGAGTCAGTAGGATCCAGTAGACCTAGCTTGACTGAGAGTTCTCTGAACATGTTCTCAGCCATCGGTTTGGTCAGTATGTCTGCCCTTTGCTTATCAGTATGGATTTTCTCCATTCTGATATCTTTCTTCTTGACATGGTCTCGGATGAAGTGGTGTCGGATGTCCACGTGCTTGCATCTCGTATGAAGAATTGGGTTCTGCGTTATTGCAATTGCACTGGTGGAGTCGCAGTAGATGGGAACTTCATCTTGAGTAATACCATAATCTCGCAGTTGTTGTCAAAGCCAAAGGATTTGGGCACAACAACTTCCGACAGCCATATACTTAGCTTCAGTAGTGGACGTCGCTATTGAATGTTGTTTCTTTGAAAACCATGATATCAGCTTACTGCCTAGGAACTGACACGTTCTAGAAGTTGACTTTCGATCTATCTTGCATCCTGCATAATCAACATCAGAATAATCAGTTAGAGCAAGATTATCATCAGCAGGATACCACAACCCAGTATCAGGTGTTCCCTTCAGGTATCGCATAATCTTCTTTGCTGAGTCTAGATGACTTCGCTTGGGATTCGCCTGAAATCTTGCACATACACCTACAACATAAGTTATGTCAGGTCTGCTTGCTATTAAATATAGTAAAGAACCAATAATAGCTCTATAATTAGTAGAGTTAATAGAAGCTCCCTCTTTGTCTAGATAGATTTTAAAGTTCATGTTCATGGGGATCTTGACAGGCTTGCTTTAGTTGCAGCCAAATCTTTTCAGGAGGTCTCGAGTGTACTTGGCTTGGTTGATGAATATTCCTTCAGGTGATTGCTTCACTTGAAAGCCGAGGAAGTAGTTCATCTCCCCCATCATTAACATCTCGAACTTCTCCTTCATCATTTTCTCAAATTGTTGACAAATAGTCACATTTCTGCATCCAAAAATGATGACGTCCACGTAGATCTGCACCAGTAGAATGTCATCGCCTGACTTGATGCTGAACAGAGTGCGATCTACTATCCCCTTTTGAAGAAGAAAGTTTGATAGGGTATCGTACCAAGCCCTGGGTGCTTGTTTTAACCCATACAGAGCTTTTTGAAGTCTATACACCTGATGTCCCTGCTGAAAGCCGGGCGGTTGTTCCACGTAGACTTCTTTCTTCAGTACGCCGTTAAAAAACGCTGACTTAACATCCATTTGATATACTTTGAATCTCTGATGCGTTACATAGGCCAGAAGTAGATGAATGGCTTCCAATCTGGCGATTGGAGCGAACGTTTCATCAAAGTCTATTCAAATATCCCTTGGCAACAAGTCGAGCTTTGTTTCTTACTATGACGTTGTTTTTGTCTCGCTTGTTCTTGAAGATCCACTTAGTACCGATTACGTGTTGGTGTCTAGGTCTGTCAACAAGCTCCCAAACTTCATTTCGGACAAATTGGTTCAGCTCCTCTTGCATGGCAATGATCCAGTCAGCATCGTTGAGATCATCCTCTATTGATTGAGGTTCTTCAGTAGACAAGAAGTAGGAGTAGAGAGCGCTTTCTCCTTGACTTAGTGTAGATCTTGTCCTCACTACTGCTGATGGATCTTCAATTTCTCTGGCTCAGCAATTTCTCTGGCAAGCTTTTCGTCAGCAACTATCTGAGCTTCCTCCTCTGGAGTGATGTATCTTTTAGTTTTCTTTGAGGGAGGGGTTGGAAGCTTCAGTATATTCTTGCCTTTTCCTGACACTGGAGGAGGCAGAGGAACCTCTTCCTCTCCTGACTCCTCTTCTGCGTACTCAGCAATCTCCTTGATTATGTCACTTGGAGTTTGTGTTGCTTGAGTAGCAGAGTCCTTGGGTCCTGAGCCGCTTAGGTCAGTCTCAGCAGGCACTACATCTCCTGCTGTTGAGACACCCTGGGCCTCGCCTTGTGTAGACTGAGTGGAGGGACCAGTGGGAGCAGATTGCTGACTTTGAGTAGCTCCAGTCACTGTCCTTACTCCTCTGGGTACCCTCAGTACCTTTCCTTCCCCTTCAGTTATCTTCAGTTTTCCTTCCCCCTTTTTGGCATCTGCAAATAAGCCAGGGGTGGGAATCGGCACCTTCTTATCCAGATTCTTGTAGGCTGCTGATAGATCATCTAATGCATACTGCAGCTTTGTGAGTCTTTCATGCAACTCGTTTCTCTCCTCAGTAAGTTGTTTGCTGTACTTCTTGTGAGAGGCATCGACTGCTGTCTGGATATCTTGCAACTTCTGATCCACTCTCTCTTCCATAACCTTCTGAATTGATTGGAGTCTGAGTTCGGAGGCCTGAGAGATGGAAGAGACAGATTCAGTGTGAGCTGATTGGGTGGCCTTGTAATCTTCTAGAAGCTTTGCTTGGCCAGCCTCCATCAGCTTCAGTTGCTCTTCGAAGTTGGCTCGTTGAGTGGCGAGTGCTTCAGTTAGGATTATGGAGAAGTCGGGGGCAGGCGTATTCTGAATGGTTGTTCCGAGCCCCTTGATCTCTACACTCTGAGCCTGAGTGGTCTGCCTCCACGTCTTGTGGACGGCATGGGCGAGGAGTCGGTTCTGAGTCCCTTGACTCCTCAGGGTCCTGGCCACTGACTTCGAACGTCGGCTTCTAGGGCTGGGCGCTACCTCGAAAGCAGACTCGAGTAAGAGCTGAGCTGGTTCTGCAGATTTCGAGGTACCAACCTCCGACTGACCTGGTCCAAGGATGCTGAGAGGTGGTTCAGCAGTAGAGGTTGGAGCATCCTTGTCCAGTTGAGTACCCTCATCAGGCTTCTTAGGGCCCGAATCACGGGGTGGGTCCTGACCATCGGGGTCAGACCCATCTGAGGGTGCCGTTGCTGAAATTGGTTGGCGATCATTTAGCAAGGCTAGCATGGCAGCCCTCAAGTCGTCCAGGGAACAAATATCTGATGGCTCAGAGTAGCTTATATTCCTTTATGATTAACTCCTGTTCATGGAGTTGTTTGCAGGAGTGATGTTGCATTAGTCTTCAAAGTAGACCACACCTGGAACCGGATCAGCATATGGAGTCTAGCCTGCCTTGCCAGAGTGACTAGATCATTGTGGCTGGCTATCTCCGGTATGTGTTCAGCAATCTCTCGGGAGGCTCTTGATTGCAGAGCTGATGCCTCTATCCTGATCGATTCTGATTCAGAAGCAGTCTCAGAATCTTCAACTTCAATGGGAGATTGTTGCTTCTCAGCAGACGGAATGCTTCTTAGTGGAGGAACATCCAAGGGGCTCTCAGTCGCAGGGATTTGTTCAGCTTTGACCCCTTGGTCCACTGTCTCGCCTCGTTCAGTGGAGACGGCCTTCTCTACTGACAGAGTCTTCTCTGAGGACTCAGACTCGTCCCTTAGTTGAAGAGGTCGTTCAGAAACTACCTTTGGTACGACCTCACTGATTTTCTTCAGTCTCTTGGTCGGCGTCTTCGGAGTAGACTTTGGAGGGGACCTCTTCTTCGTAGGAGTGGAGGTGTTCTGAGTTCCTGTCTTGGGGTCAGCAGGCCAGACCCAATTTGCTGAAGGGCCGCTGCCCTGCTCTGGAAATGGACCTTCTTCGGATTAAAGTACTTCTTGTCAGCATATGCAATGTTGTCTGTTCTGCAGAAGTCCTCTATCATGATAGACAGCTTCAGTCCGTATAACAATTTTCCCTTTGCTGCAAGGCGCTAGGAAAGCTTATCAAATTTTGCGGAGTGCGTCATGACCTCTTTGAAGAATTCAGTCCAGTTGATCTTCGCGTGGTCATAAATGGCCATCATCATTTGTATTTTAAGCCTCGACATTTGATCAAATGATCCTGCCTGACTCGTCAGCAACTGAGTTACAATACAAGCCAATGCTCTGAATTTCGGGAGCATGGCATTCTTCGGAAACGCTGCTCTGAAAGAAGTTGGCTTTCCGCAGAAGATCTCAAGGTATTCATCCATCAAGTCATCCTTGTAGCCCATTGCATCGAATCCTCGCTCCGGGAAGTTTGAAACTTCTCCGATAGACATCGACTTTATCTGCCGAAATGGGGTCTCCAACTATATAGATGACATATACGCATCGGATATCGCCCTCTACGGACTGCGAGTTCAAGTACAACTCAGCAATCTGGCGCGGGAGGAAGTATGTCGGCTTCCTCGACAGAAATCCCTCTAAGCCGGTCGCTCTCAGGGCGTTAAAAATCTCCTCCATGTACTCGAGTTCGCAGATATCAAACTCAATCATGGGTTCGCACCAAACGCGATCCCTCTCCAGGATCTCTTGCATATCAGAGGGGACTTTAACAATTACTCCTGCCATGTTTGTATTCTGCAAATCAACAGTATCAGTATCGAAGAAAGAAATATATTTTAAGTATAATATACGATGCTGAATGATTAAGAAGAATTTACCGAAGAGTTTTCTGAGTTTTTGCAAGGAAACAGATGCTTTTTCTAAGAAAACTAGGGTTATGAAAATTTGCAGAGGGAAAATGGAGGTTTCTAAACTTTGAACGTGTTTATATATGTTAAAGAAGATGAACAGTTAATAAATCCATGGTTTAGTTTGAAATAGCTTTTGAGATGGACGGCTAGGATTTAATGTTATAAAATAGGCAATGATCATTTTAGCCGCCTAAGTCAAAATACAGTTGTAAATAGCTAAAGAAGTAACTTGATACGACATGCATTAAATGTGCCGCAGAGTTCAGCATACTTTACATAGAATTTTGTGCATTTAATGTAAACCGTTATATTAAATGACATTTCATAAGGCATTGAATACAAAGCTGAATCTGAGTCATAAATGCACAGAATATTTCAATGGCTACTGAGTAGAGATACGCACACCTGTCAGCTGAATATCGTAGTCAGCTGATACCTCGTGTAGATGGTTGCTGAGTCTCTACGTACTGAATTTTACTCAGTACTGAGAGTGAACATTCCCCCTTGCTGAATTCTCCTCTCCTGAATCCACTTACTGACTGGAGTCAGTAGGGTCTAGCAGACCTAGCTCTACTGAAAGTTCTCTGAATCTGACTTCAGCTAGAGGCTTGGTCAGTATATCTGCCATTTGGTGGTCAGTATGATCTTTTCCATCCTGATATCCTTCTTTTCGACATGATCACGAATGAACTGATGTCTGATGTCCACGTGCTTGCATCTTATATGAAGTACAAGATTCTGAGTGATTGCAATTGCACTGTGTCTTTGTCGGCGAAGATCGGCACTTCATTCCGAATAACATCATAGTCGCGTAGGCTGCTTTGTCTCGGCCCAAAGGATTTGGGCGCGGCAACTTCCGGCAGCCCATATATTCAGGCTTCGGTAGTTGACGTCGCTATCGAATGTTGTTTCTTTGAAAACCATGAAATCGGCTTCTTGCTAAGGAACCGACACGTTCGGAGTTGACTTTCGGTCAATTCTACATCCTGCATAGTCAGCATCAAAATAACCAGTTAGTTCAATATTATCATCAGCTGGATAACATAAACCCATGTCAGGTGTTCCTCTGAGATAGCAGAGAATCTTCTTTGCTAAGTCCATATGACCATGCTTAGGATTCGCCTAAAAACGAGCGCAGACACCTACAACATAAGTTATGTCAGGTCGAGTAGCTGTTAGATATAATAATGAAGCAATCATAGCATGAAATTCAGTATGGTCTACTGATACTCCCTCTTAATCAAGATCGATTTTCATGTTCGTGTTCATTGGGATCTTGATTGGTTTGCCGGATGTGCAACCGAACTTCTTGATGAGGTCTCGAGTATATTTGCCTTGATTGATGAACGTTCCCTTCTCTGATTGTTTGACTTGAAAACTGAGGAAATAATTCATCTCTCCCATCATTGACATCTCAAATTTATCCTTCATTATTTTCTCAAACTGCTGACACATGATGACGTTCTTCGATCCGAAGATTATGTCATCTACGTAGATCTGCACAAGTAGAATATCATCTTCCGGGTCGAATGCTTTGAATAATGTGCGGTCTCATCGTGCCTTTCTCGAAAACCTCTCTCGAAGAAGAAACTCGAGATAGGGTATCGTACCAAGCCACGGGTGCTTGTTTTAACCCGTCTGAGCCTTTCTGCAGTCACGTAGACCTGATGTCCCTGCTGAAAACCGGGAGGCTGTTCTACATAGAGTTCTTCTTTCAGCACGCCGTTCAGGAATGTAGACTTCACATCCATTTGATAAACTCTGAATCGCTGATGTGTTGTGTAGGCTAGGAATAGTCTGATTGCCTCTAATCTTGTAACTGGAGCGAAAGTTTCATCAAAATCTATTCCTTCAGCTTGACAGTTGCCTTTTGCCACGAGTCTTTCTTTGTTCCTTACTATAACGTTGTTTTCATCTCGCTTGTTCTTGAAGACCCATTTAGTTCCAATCACATGTTGATGCGGGGTGTCGTCAACAAGCTCCCATACTTCGTTTCTCGTGAACTGATTCAGCTCCTCCTGCATGGCTATGATCCAATCAGCGTCCTTAAGTGCATCCTCAACTGACTTAGGTTCTTCAATAGACAAAAAAAAGGAATATAATGCGCTTTCTCCCTGACAAAATCTGGATCTTGTCTTTACGCTTGCTGAAGGATCTCCAATAATCAAATCAGAAGTGTGAGCGTCCAGCCACGATCTACGATGTTTCAACTCTTCATATGAGGTTTGTTCAACATAGATAGTAGGTGAGTTAGGCATTTCAGTTATACTATTATGAGATTGAAGCAATTCAGTTACTAGAGTTGGGTCTACTGAGTCACCAGGTTTAGGGGCATTTAGCTCAGGAACTTTATTTGTTCCCCCTGAATTATTATCCTCAGTAGAGGTCTCAGTTACCACTTGGGTTTCTTCGTCGACCTGAGTTACCTGGGATTGACTCTGTTCGGTAGAGTCAATCTATTCAGCTACTTTGCCGGCTGGTGAGATTCACTAAACTTATCTTCGGTTTCTTCATCCGAATCATCATCCCAACACAATTTGGATCTTTTCAACTTTATCTTTCAAGCTCGAGATCCTAGTGCTTCGCTTACTGATGTCCTCAGATTCTGGTTTAGAGTTCCTACTCCTGTCTTCCGTAGCAAACTAATTAAAAACAACATGAGGGCTTTCCTCCAGGCAAAGGGTCCGATAGTTAAAGACTCTGAAGGTTTGCTGACCTGGGAGTATCCTAAGAAGACTCCTCAGTCGACTTGCTATCAAAAGTCTTCAACTGATCCTTCCCGTTATTTTGGATAAAGCACGAACACTCAAAAATATGGAAATAAGATAAAGAAGGCTTCCTGCCGTTCCATAATTCATATGGTTTCTTCTTATGCTTGCTTTGTCGGTAGAGATGCGTTCGAGTGTAACATGCAATGTCAGTAGCTTCTGCCCAGAATTTGGTTGGGAGTCCTGAGTCTGCAAGCAGGGTTCTTGCTGCTTCTTTGAGTGTTCTATTCTTCCTTTAAGCAACCCCATTTTGTTGAGGCGTGGGCGTGGCAGACGTCTCATGCTCTATGCCTTCAGCTTTGCAGAACTCCTCCACCATCGAGTTAAGGAACTCAGTTCCTCTGTCTGAACGTATCTTGATGATCTTGGTGTTCTTCTCGACACTGAGCTTTTTCAGAAGTGTTGGTATCTCTGTTTTGACGTCAGACTTGTTGGCAATAAATATAACCCATGTGTAGCTCGAGTAGTCATCAATGACCACTAAAGCATACTTTTTGCCTCTGATCGTCACCGGAGAGACTGGACTGAATAAATCCATATGTAGCAGCTGAAGGATTCCATTAGTGGAAGGAGATGGAACATGAGGATTTTGATTCCTTGTTTGCTTTCCCTTCAGGCATGCCTCACACTGAGTGTCTTTGCTGAATACTTCATTCGGCAGTCCTCTTGCTAGAGTGTTTCTAGCTAGTTCGTTGAGCGTCTTGAAATTGAGATGGCTGAGTCTTCTGTGCCAGAGCCACCCCGTTCTGTTTGTCATTCTTTGCCAACAAACAAGCTTCAAGTTCAGCTGAGTTCCAGTCAGCTACGTAGATATTCTTTTTGCGCGAACCTAACAACACTGTTTTCCCTGTAGATTTATCAATGACATCACAGAAACCAGCTTAAAAAATCACTCTATTCGAGTTATCACAAAATTGACTAACAGAGAGAAGATTATGCTGAAGTCCTTCAACATATGATACTCTTGGAACTGTTGTAGTTCCAATGCTGAGTGTTCCATAGCCTCTGGTATAGCCTTTTGCGTTGTCTCCAAACTCGATTCGGGGTCCTTCTTCAGTAGTATAATTCTTCAGTAGTTCCTTTTGGTATGTCATATGTCTTGAGCATCCGCTGTCCACATACCAAGGGTCCTTGTGCACCTGTAAAACAAAATTATATTAGGTACCCTTTATTTTTGATTTTGGGTCCTTAGATGTTAGTTTTGGAAACCCAGATCTGTCTTACGACCCTGGTGGTCTCAGATAGTTTCTTCCTACTTTGATCAACATATTGACCACTGGACTGGTCGATGCTGACTTCTGAGGTTTCACAGGTTCAGGAGTCCTGATCTTCTGAGTAGGTGGACTACTGACCTTTGCCTTTTGTACGGCTTTCTTTTTCTTCTTCTGACTCTTAGGTCCTCTCCTGACTATAGGATCATAGTAGTATGACCCATACTGAGCTGGATGTGTCAGCTGCGGAGGTCCATACTTATCAGCCCACTTTGCTTTGCTAGTTCCCCCTTGACTGAACTGGGGTGATTTGGAACTGATCTTCTTGTCAGAGTGCTGATAGCTGGATGAGGTGCCTTCATCTTTTGTTTGTTCTTGGCTAGGGGGTTCAGAATATCTGCATTGATGGTCTCCCCTTGAACAAATCTATCAGCTAGCCGGTTTTCTGAGCGTACGGGGCAGATGAGGAGGCTCCATGGCTGAATCCAAGTCCCTCCTTGCAGTGCTTAGGCTTGTTGCTCGTTAGTATTGCCTCAAGCTTCTTTTCAGCGCCCATGTATCGTTCGGTCATCAGGTTTCTCCAAACATCATCACTTTTCTTCAGCAGCTCATGCTCGGTCTGAAGTCCTGACAACTCTTGATTCAGTAGACTCAGTTCAGTATCTTTCTGACTGAGATCTGATTTTCTTGATGCTGAGACTTGGCCATCCGAGAGTTTATCTCCTCTCTGAGTCTCAACACAAGTCCCTTCGACTCAGTAGCAACCTGACTCTCCTCAGAAAGTCTCCGATTCTCCATTTTCAGGGTATCTAACTCCTGAAGAGTCTTACTGAGCTGCAGACTCATCTGAATCTACTCGTCGAGTAATTCTTCATATGCGATTGCAACGTCCAGATTGTCATCTGCATCTGAAATAGTGTCGTGTGTGCAGTGTGAAGAGGAGTTAAATAGAGCGTGAGAGTTTACCTCATCCTCTTCTCCTGCCATGAGATAATTTTCAGCGTCTTCTTCAAGCTCTATGGCCATGAATGTCGCTTCATCGTCGGATGAATCCATGAAGGAATCAACTTCATCTGAGTCGTCTGAGAGTTCACCAGCAATGTATGCTTGTCACTTCTTGATGAACTTCTCCCTTCGAGCTTTGCGTGCTGCTCTCTCTACAGTGCTGAGCTCAGGACAACCGTACTGATAGTGTCCTGGCTTCTTGCAGTTGTAGCAGGTAGTGACTCTCTCTTCTTTGCTTTCGCTGTCTTTCGACTGAGCTGAGTCTTCCTGTTTCCTGCATTCATAAGTATGTGGGTCAGGAGTGTACTTAGGTGTGTATTAAGTCTTACCCTTGAAGTCTCTGACGACTCTTGAGAGCTTCCTGCGCCTCTCCTTCTCCTTTTGATACTTCACGGCAAGCAGCGCGTACTTCTTAGCCAGGTTCCTTCTTGTAAGTCATTGAGTGAAGGTTCAGCCTTGCTAGAAGTTGGAGTTGCTGTGTTGATGCTTTGAAGGCATGGTCGATTTGGGTGTCAGCTTCAGCTCGCTGCTTTCTTTGAGGTAGACCAAACTTGAACTCCTCAGCTTTAAGTTCTGAAAAGATATGGTCAGGAGTAACAATATCTAGATCAGAATGTCTCAGTAAGGTAGCAAAGGGAGTCCAGGTGACCGTGCGGTAGTGCCCTCAAAATCTTGAGATTCATCTCTTGGTTGGAGAATGTCTTTCCCAGCCCGTTGATAGAATTCATCGAGTCCGTGAATCGACGTTGAGATCTTTAATGGAGTCACCGGGCATGAGAGACAGTCTCTCAAGCTTCTGAAGTTCCAGCGCCAGCTTGTTTGCTTTGATCTTCTGAGTCCCCCGACTCAGTAGCGCTAGAGCATCCCAAAGTTCCTTGGCGGACTTGCAGTCCTGAACTCTCCCGAGATAAGAATCGCTCATAGTGGTCAGTATGGCGTTTCTGGCGACCCGGTCTAAGTTATGAAGCTTTTTCTCCTCAGGGGTGAAGAGACTTCTGTCTTTAGGGATCTTCTTCCCGGTCACCATTCCTCCTCCTTATGCTAGGTCCTGAGTTACGACACTATCAACCATTGGAACAATAGGTCCGTCCTCCAGTACCTCTGTCATGCTGTCGTGGAGGGAGGTCAGATGTGCCTCCATTCTGACCCGTCATACTCCATAGTTCTCTACTGAGAACATGGGTACCATCCTGATTCCGACATATCAGACATGGTAGATAATGATATGAATGAAGAATGATATGCAGTGAAAACGTTTTTTGGATCCGTTCAAGTAGACCCGTTTCAGAATAACATGATCTTAGAGAACTCCTGCTCTGATGCCAATTATTGGTCCCGAGATAAAACGTTCAGGTGTAGAGGGGGGGGGGGTGAATACACCTAAAAACAATTTTCTCAACTTCAAACACGAACGAGTCCTTTTTAGGAGAGTGCCCTGCTGAATGAGTTCGATAGACCAAATAAGCCGTTACGGATCGTGTGGTAGAGTGGCCGACTTTAATGAGGTCTCGCTAGGCGACTTGAGTCGAAATTCGATGCAGTCCGGCTAAAGTTCAGTAGTGCGGAAATGTGTAGGCCCAAATTCAGTTGAGTTTAGAAAATACTTGTAATAAATCAGTTTCAGTAGTTAGTACGATTGATTAAGCTTTGCTGAAACTCAGTTGAATGATTTTAGAAAATACTTTCGGTATACACAATAATCAATACAATAGTTAAAACGAGAAAAACAAACACAAAACACGGGAGTTCTTAAAGTGGTTCGGATCCAACAATCCTACGTCCACTTGTCCCGAAAGATCGGGAGGCTATGTATTATGCTGAGATAGTCTCAGTTGGTTTATACGCTGGACAAACACTGGTCTTGAGATTTATACTGAGCAAGTCTCAGTTTACAAAGGATCAAACTAAAGCATTTGACAAACTCTCCAACTATAAAGGAGTCCTTTACAATAAGGATCAGTTCAAATATGAACTCCTTCGTCTAAGCTATGGATATGATCTGCTGAGCTTAGGTTAGAGGGATAGGGAACGAGAAGGTGGCTTCTAGAGCGACGAACGGTTAAGTTAAGACTTAGGTTCGTGTTCAGTCGCTTGGATACTAGAGGCTTTATAATTACGGTTCGGCTTGGTTCCCTTTGTGAGCAAGTATGTCGTCTTTCACCGGAGATTACTCTTTGAACTTCTTGCGGAAGACTTAGGTCGTTTCGAGTTGCTCGTGAATGCTCGTGTGTTCTTGTCTGTGTCGTAGGTTCGCTCGTGAGCTTCAATTTGAATTATATCCCTCTATTTATAGAGTAGAAGCAAGGATAGATCCGTTGGAGACGACGATCCTTGTGTCTCTCTCTTTTGGGCAGCTAATGGCTCTTTCAAAGTATGGTTGCAGTGTCCTTTCCCTCAATTTCTGGAAAGTTGTTGACTTGCAGCTTTAATCAGAATATGACAGCTGGCCGCTTGTCATTGGTCGAGGTTAAGGAAAGTAGGTGAGACGGAACAAACTTCAAGGTAGATCCGAAGGCGACTTCTCTCTTCCTCGTATGACTTTGTTGATTTAGACTTAGTGAATTCGACGGTTTAGAGGACTGTCTCAGCCGTTGCTTGAGTCCGATCTATATTCGGTACCATGCTCTGTTGAGTCGGCTCTGCGAAGATCAACTACGAGATCGGTGAACTACTCTGTTGAGTTTAGTTTCATCGACTCCTTTCGATATCTTTGCTCTGTTGAGTCCGGTATCACCTGAGTCTTCTTACAGTACTAAAGGCCGGTAATCTACCGAGTGCACGAACCAAATGAAGAGTGTCTACGAGTGCGAAACCTCGGAGATAGAACAACATATTACAACTGAAGGTTTCATCAGTCGAGATAGGGTTTTGGGATCTTCAAATCTTTAGCAAATATTTAGAACACTGTGCTGCTGAGTTATCTCCCAACGAGTTGAGGAGTGACTGAATCATCTCCCAACAGCTGCTTTGTAAGTAGTGAGCGGTTCTGAGTGTAACAGGCGGTGTCAGTAGCATCAGCCCAGAACTTTGAGGGTAGTCCAAAGTCTGCTAGGAGCGTTCTTGCTGCTTCTTTTAGTGTTACGTTCTTCGTTCGGCCAAGACCGGTTCTGGCTGAGGAGTGCGAGCTGCTGAAGTCTCGTGCTGAATCCCCTCTTTGTCGCAATACTCTTTTATGACTGAGTTGAGGAACTCTGTCCCTCTATCTGTGCGAATTCTCAGAATCTTGATGTCCTTTTCCACACTGAGTTTCTTCAGCAGTATTGGAAGCTCAGTCTTGACATCAGATTTGTTGGCTATGAAGATGATCCACGTGTATCTTGAATAATCGTCAATAACGACGGAATTGGAGGACTGACCCACGTATTTATTACCTCTTATAGTCACTGGAGAGACTGTCCCAAATAAATCCATGTGGAGCAGTTGAAGGATTCCATTAGTGGAAGTTGACGGAATTGGAGGATTGCTTTTCTTTGTCTGCTTTCCCTTCAAGCATGCTTCACAGTTTTTGTCTTTGATGAAGGCTTCATTGGGCAGTCCTCTGACTCTTGAGTCCTTGGCTAGCTTGTTCATTGCCTTGAAGTTCAGGTGACTGAGCCTCTTATGCTACAGCCATCCTGTTTTATCACTTGATTTCGTCTGGGCAAGCAAGCACGCCTCAGGTTCAGCGGTGTTCCAGTTAGCAACTTAGATGTTCTTCTTCCGTGAACTGGATAACACTTGTTTTCCTTGTAGATTTATCAACAACATCACAGAAACCAGCGTTAAAGATAACTCTATTCAGATTATCACAGAATTGACTGACAGAAAAGAGATTATGTTGAACTCCTTCAACATACGTTACTCTTGGATCTGAAGCAGTCCCAATGTTCAGTGTTCCATATCCCCTTGTATAGCTTTTTGAGTTGTCACCAAACTCAATTCTAGGACCATCTTCTTGAACATAATTGGTCAGCAGGTTCTTTTGATAAGTCATATGTCTCGAGCAGCCACTGCCCACGATCCAAGGGTCCTTATGCACCTGCAAAACAGAAACAATTTTAGGTACCCTTTGGTTCGGTTTGGGTCCTTAAGCGTTAGTCGTTGGTTTCGCGACCCCGAATCTGTCAGCGACCTTAGGAGTCTCGGACACCTTCTTTTTCGAACCTTGTCGGCCTTCTTCTCCATCGACTTAGGAGATGCCGACTTTTACGGCGGCTTTGGGTTTAGGAACTTTCTTCTTCTGAGGTTTTGTGCTCCTCCTGACCCTGGGCTCATAATAGTACGAACCAAACTATGTTGGATGCTCATACGGTGGCTCGCCCATCTTGCTCTGCCCATCCGACCTTCTTAGTTCCCCCCAATTTGATCGTGGTGTTACGGGGCTAGACCTTTTGGTCGGTTGCTTCTTGTTGCTCGGCCGAGGTGCGATGATCTTGCTTTATTTTTTGCACGAGTTGTAGGTTCGATTACTTGAACTTTTCCTCGACGAACCTATCGGCCAACATTTACGAGCCTTTTGAAGTAGAGGTGGAAGCTTCATGAGTATAGCCGAGTCCTTCCTTCATGGCGGCCGGCCTTTGAGCTCTAAGCATACTTTCCAACTTCTTCTTGGCTCCTAGGTACTTTGTTCGGTCATCGGTCCTCGCCAAACTTCATCACTTTTCCTAAGTGATTCATAATCCTTTTCAACCTCTACGAGCTTCGATCGAGTCGGCTATCTCGAGTATCTTTCTCGAGAATTGTCCTTAGTCGAGGCGATATCTAAGTTTCCTGAAGCTAAGACTTAGTCATAAGAGATTCAATCTCTTCCTTCAGTCTCGCAACAAGATTCTCTGAATCAGTAGAGACCTGACAATCAGAAGAAAGTCTCTAATTTTCGGCCTTTACATTCCGGTTCCTAAACGGTTCTCACTTGAACTCTCTGCTCAAGCGAATCCGCTCCTCTATTAGTAGATCATCGTATGCTTGTATCATGTCTAGAGGTTCACCTGTAGCTGAGCACGTATCGTGTGTGCTCTGTGAAGAGGAGGTTATAATAAGTTTAGAATTTACCTCAGCCTCTTCTCCGACCATCAGCCAAAGTTCAGTCGATGTTTCAGGATCTGTTTATCTGACCTCAACGGCAAAAAATGAGGCTTCGTCTTCAGAAGAGCACATGAAAGTATCTTCCTCGATTGAGTCGTCGGATAGCTCTCCGGTAATGTAGGCCTGCCTTCTTCGGGCAATTTTTTCCTGTCTGGCTTGCCGTTCTACTCGCTGGGCAGCTGAGAGCTCAGGACATTCGTACTGGTAATGTCCTTCCTTCTTGCAGTTGTAGCACACAGTCACTCTGCCACCTTTTCCAGTTGAGCTGTTGGATAGACTAGCAGCAGGTTCTGTGTTCCTGCAATCAGGAGAAGGTTTAAATTCTTCCCTTTTATGATTATCTTTCTTACCTGAGGGAGAATCTCTGTGGTATTATTTTAGCTTTCTGACTCTCTCCTTCTCCCTTTGATATTTAAGAGCCATAAGTGCAAGACGCTCAGTAGCAGGAGTCTGTGTGGACTTTGCATCTGATGCAGCTACTGTGTTGCTAATAGGAATGGGGTTGGCTCCTGAAGTGCTGACTGTTGCTTTGAAAGCATGGTCGATTTGAGTGTCAGCTGGAGCGTTAACGCACCGTTGGGGTAGACTATGCTCGAACTCCTTAGTCTTCAATTCTAAAAAGATAACAACGGGAGTTAAAGCATTAAGATCTGTGTGACGTAAATAAGTAGCAAAAGGAAGCCACTTCAGTCGAGGTAGCGCTCTCAAGATCTTGGTGTTCATCTCTTTATTGGTGAACGTTCTCCCCAGCCCGTTGATCACATTGATCTGATTGGTGAATCTGACGCTAAGTTCGTAAATGGTTTCATTGGGCTCCATGGCAAAGTTGTCAAACTTTTGAAGCTCTAGCTCGAGCTTATTTTCTTTGATCTGAGAGGTTCCTTGCCTAAGTACAGCCAGGGCATCCCAAAGTTCCTTTGCCATTTTGCAGTCTTGCACCCTCCCAATGTGTGAATCACTGAGCATTGTCAGGATTGCATTCCGCGCTACTCGGTCGAGGTTGTGCAATTTCTTCTTTTCTGGCATGAAGGCAGATTTCTCTTTGGAAACCTTAGCACCTGTTTGTGCTCCTACACCTCCCACAACTGCATATTGAACGCTGTCAATCATAGGAATGATAGGTCCTGTCTCAAGGACGTCTGTCATGTTGTCGTGCAGCGATGTAAGGTGCGCCTCCATTCTCACGCGCCATACCGTATAGTTCTCTACCGAGAATATAGGTACCATCCAAATACCTGACATAATAGACATTGTAGATGAGAGTATAAAGATGTATAAAGAGATGCTTCTGCAGTAAAAACGTTTTCAGGATCTGTTCGAGTAGACCAGTAGTTTTCAAAAACGATGATTAGGAGAACACCGCTCTGATACCAATTGTTGGTCCAGAGATGAGCTTCAGGTGTAGAGGAGGGGGGGGGGTAAATACACATGAGTACAAGTTTTTCCTCAAACGCGAATGACTGTTGAGTTGTAGAGTGCGACTGATGAACAGTGCCAAATAATAACCTTCTGATCGCGGGTCAGAGTGTCTCAACTCCTGAGTCCGTCCTAATGACTTCTGTCAGTATTGAGAGCTCAGTTGGAGAGTTTCAGTTCAGATAAGTATGGGGCCCGATAGACTTCGTCTCTTTTTGAAAACGTGTTTTCGCAAACCAAATTTGTTTTGGCTGGTGCACTTTTAAATACGTTTTATGCAAAGTATGAGTTTGTAAATCAAGTTGAAAACAATGCAATAAAACAATAAATAACACCAGCAATTTTTAACGTGGTTCGGATACGCAAGATCCTACGTCCACGGTCCTGCAGAACAAGAGTTCTTGTTGATTAATCTGAGCAAGCCTCAGCAAGGAATCTGTGCGCTGGACAAACCCTTATAAGTTATACTCTTTAGCGACTTTACAAATCAAACCGAAGTTTGAAGGGGAGGGGATTTTCTCCAACAATGAAGGAGTTCTAACAATAAGAACGATTCACAGAAAGTGAACTCCTTTGAAGGTTCTAAGCTATGTATATAACAGTGGAGCTTAGATAGAGAAGAGGGAACTAAAGAGTCTCTAGAGAGAAGAACTACGGATATTCAACTAAGCAAGTTCTTCGCTGGATTGGCTTGAATGCGCTAGAGAGTTTGAATGTTGTGAGCGTGTATTCCCTTTGATGTCCCGTGCGTTGAGCTTGGAAACTCTTCTCTATTTATAGTCGTGACCCATGCATATATCCGTTGGAGAGGACGATGCCATGTGTCACAAACTTCCAAGAAAAATGGCCATAAGTTTTCGAACTAGCGTTGCGAGTGGTTGGCTTACGTTTATGAGAGCGGCTTTAATGTCGGAAGCGGTTAAGGCTTTGGTTGCTTCTCATTGGCCGAGGTTTGTGGTAGGTGAGACTTGTCGGACATCCGTCTTCATCGAGTTGACTCTCATTGATCCTCGTATGAATAGACTCTGCCGACTTTCGAATGACAATAATAGTCGGGAAGTCGTTTCCTTGTCGGATTCGATAGATGCGGATCGATCATACTTGACTTATTCATTTGAGTCGGGCGATAGAAGTCTTCTGCCGAGAACGGTCGGCTAATGACTGCGAAGGTGCTGAGCTCATCGTACTATGTCTTCAACGGAGGTCCGCGATAGGAATCTTCTACGAGAACAATCGGTGGAGGACTGAAGAGACACGAGCTCTACAAATTGATGACACAGGGTTCTGGAATTTAACTTCCTACTGAAGTTCAGACCAACACACACCCCTTACAGGACTTAGACAAAATAAATAATGAATACAAGAACGTGTCTAGCCTATTACCTCATCAAGTCCGAAACACACTATCGGTACAAGACAGGTTTTGGGATCTTCAATTCCATAGCGTTAAAATCACTACAATCTCCCCCATTACCGAAATATAACAATAAGTCCTAAGTACATGAACTACTGATGGTAGTATTGAGTACCCCCCTTAGCAATGATCTAAACGACCACTGACTCATAACCCAACATTCATAATTTTGAAACGAAAAAAAATAATTAAAAATACTTCGTGTTTAAATGTAAATATGTAAAATTATGTGGCTTAATTACTCCCTTTCAATTGAAAAAAATATTGAAATTCATTTAAAGCTTACACGTGATGAGTTTTTATCATACGACGTACAAATCAGGCGAGCATTCTACGTCCATCCTCCATCTTTTTTTACGATTATGTTCGATTGCTTAATATCTAAGTTTGTACTATGAAATTCAATCACATAAAATTGAGCTAATTTAAAAATATTTATATAAATATTTGTAGGAGAGTATTCCTAAAAGTAATATGAAGGAAGATCTAGTGAAAGTGAATTTCTTATTTGCAGTTATTATATATTTTTTTATTGTAATTAGAATTTTCTTTATCCAATCCAAACAAAGAAGACATACTATACACCTTATAATGAATATAGCTTATAGAAAAACTTATCTCTTATAATTAAAAAGTGTTCCAACATTTCGACCTCCGTTGTGACTTTATCGAAGGCGGACTGATTATGTAATGCGGGAATCGATATGAAATTCAAATACGATACTGAAACAAGAAAATAACTATGATCAAGTCAAATACGATAATTTTACATCTGTCAGTCACTTACCTACCCACCGGCCCCGAAAGAGTAGTCAACTGGTCTTCCTCGTTGGTGACTCCAATCCCCGGATTATATTATATATTTTCTATACAATGTAAAACTCTCTCTGTCTTACAATTTTTGTTCTTCTTTTTTCCGACTGTCCCACAATTCTTGTTGCATTTCCTAACATATAAAATTATTACAAAAAATTTATTTGTGGGCATCTCATCTTACACACAATTAACAACTTCCTGATAAACTGTGCCAAGAAAATGGAACAAGAAAATGGAATTGCTTCAGTGAACAGTAGTAGATCCCGGTTGTAACCACTAGTAATTCGAAAACAAAAAACCAATAATCCCCAAATTTGAGGCAAAGATATTTGATTTTTGAGTGCAATGTAGCCTTGGAATTTTAATTTGGCATGTTATAAATTTTTATATAAGCTATTTTTATTTGGATCTACTACTCTATGCTGATGAGAGACAACCAAAATTGATATTTAAGGTAAAATACTTTTACAACTCTAAAATTCTAATCTATTGGTTGTTATTAAAATCTAATTTAATGCATTATATTTAATGAAAAAATATTAATAAGGTTAGGCATGTAATTTTCAACTTTTATGATAATAAATGTTTACTCTCTGTATATGGAGATATTTTGATTATCTAATTTGATTATTTTCTAATCTTTATTATATTAGCTTACATAAAAATTTGTAAAAGAATTAATCAATTAATTTTGAGAAAGGACAATGAAACAAAATCTAATTCTTGATTCATCGAAATTACATTAAAAAGTAGTGTAGAATTCTTCATTAATAAATAAAGAATTATATTTCACTCATTTTAAAAGATATATGATCAATGAAGAGATGCAAGATGCAGTGAAAATGGGTTTTCCTAAGATCTTGTTCGAGATATACCAGTATTCAGAAATTGATGATCTATAAGAACACCGCTCTGATACCAATTGTTGGTCTTGAGACGTGCTTCAGGTGTAGGGGGTGGTGAATACACCTGAATACAGATTCTTTCTCAAATGCGAAAGTCAGCTTTAGCTGAGTGGGCTACTATACTTTCAGATCGCGTGGACAGAGATTTCTTCTACTGAGTTCAACTCTACTGACTTATGTCAGTTGAACAGTAGTTCAATATTAGAGTTGTCTGCGGAAATGTAGGCCTTATGAAACGTCTCGATTGGAAAACCGATTTTATGTTGAGTTTCTGAAATACAGTTGAATGTTGAGTGAATAGTAAACAATGCAACATTAAATCAACCATCTCGGTTTTGAACCTCAAAGGAGTTCATTTTATTGTACTGCTCTTATTTGTAAGAACACCTTCTTAGTTGGAGAGAAATCTAACCTTAAAAGGTTAAAATTTGTACAGTCACTGCGACTATAAATAGATATCTGTCTTGCGTATATATTGATTGAGGCTTGTTTGCAGTATAAGCAAACAAGTGAGAATTTGTCCTATGAACAGATCAACTGAGGCTTGCTCAGTATAATTAATACAAGGTCTCTTGCTTAGTTCAGGACAGTGGACGTAGGACCCTGTGTGTCCAAACCACTTTAAAAACTATTGTTGATTCTAACTATTGCATTGATTTCTTGTTCTTACGCATTCTACCGAGTTTTAATCGAGACAAGCATAAAAGTGGTTTTCAACTTAGACGACTTTTTAAAGGGCCTACTGTTGGTCTCGAGAGTAACGTTCAGGTGTAGAGGGGGGGGGGTGAATACACCTGAAAACCGATTTCTCAACTTAAAATGCGAACAGTCCTTTTCAGGAGAGTGCCGTACTGAACGAGTTCAGCAGACCAAAATACGCTATTCTGAATCGCGTGGCAGAGTGTCTGACTTTACTGAGGCCTGCTAGCTGACTAGAGTCAGAATTCAGTACCGTTCAGATAGAGTTTAGTAGTGCGGAAATATGTAGGCCCAAATTCAGTTGAGTTAGGAAAACATTTTTATCAAAACAGTTTCAGTATATTAGTGCAGTCAATTAAGCTTGCTGAAACTCAGTTGAACGATTTTAAAGATAATTTTCAGTATGCACAGTAAATCAATGCAACAGTAAATAATGAACACAGAACACATGCGATTTTAAAGTGGTTCAGATCCAACAATCCTACGTCCACTGTCCCGAAAGATCAGGAGGCTATGTATTATATTGAGATAGTCTCAGTCGGTTTGTACACTGGACAAACACTGGTCTAGAGATTTATACTGAGCAAGTCTCAGTTTACAAGGTATCAAACTAAGTGTTTGAAAAACTCTCCAACAGTGAAGGAGTCCTTTACAATGAGGATCAGTTCGACTATGAACTCCTTCATCGAAGCTATAGCTATGAACAACTGAGCTTAGGTTAGAGGGATAGGGAACGAGAAAGTAGCTTCTAGAGCGAGGAACGGCTAAGTATAAACTTGGGTTCGTGTTCAGTCGCTTTGGATACTAGAGGCTGTGTAATTCTGGTTCAGCTTGGTTCCCTATGAGCAGATATGTAGTCTTTCGCCGGAGATTGCTTCTTCGAACTACTTACGGAAGACTAAGGACATTTATAAGTTGCTCTTTTGAATGCTCTGAGTTCGTTTGTGTGTTCGTATATGCTTGTTGGTTGCTCGTGAGCTTCAATTTGATTTTATCACTCTATTTATAGAGTAGAGATGAGGATAGATCCGTTGGAGACGACGATCCTTTGTCTCTCTCTTTTGGGTAGCTAACGGCTCTTTCAAAGTATGGTTGCAGTGTCCTTTCCCTCCATTCTGGAAAGTTGTTGACTTGCAGCTTTAACAGATATAGGACAGGTGGCTGCTCGTCATTGGTCGAGGTACAGGAAAGTAGGTGAGACAGAACAGACTTCAAGGAGATCTGAAGCTGACTTCTCTCTCCCTCGTATTGACTCTGCTGATTTGACTTTAGAGAATCTGACAGTCAGAAGACTGTTCAGCCGTTGTTGAGTCTGATCTCTTATTCAATAGCATGCTCCTGCTGAGTCGGCTCTACTGAAGATCAACTCTGAGCTCAATGAACTACTCCTGCTGAGTTCGGTTCTACTGACTCCTTTCAGTGTACTGCTCCTGCTGAGTCCAGTATTACTGAGTTTTCTACTTCTGGTACTAAGACAGGTAATCTACTGAGCGCCTGAACCAGATGCAGAATGTCTACTGAGTCTGAAACCTCAGAGACAAAATAGAACAGGTTACACCTGAATGGTTCACCAACCAAGATAGGATTTTGGGATCTTCAAATCTTCAGTAAATATTCAGAGTACAGGGCTACTGAGTTATGTCTCAACTAATTATGAGAAGACTGAATTATCTCCCAATATTTTCCCCCTATTTGATGATGCCAAAACCTAACACTATGACTTATCAGAAACATAGCTCCTTACAAATATTACAAGTAGAATCAGTGGAGTTGTTCTTCAAGTCCTAGACTACTGAGGGAATCAGGGTAGAAATATCAGAAACTAATCAGCAATTTCCCCCTGTCTAACAACATCTTCCCCCAACTATGCAATCTAACATAATCTGACTAAGTAACACTGACAGAATATAAGAGCAATGAGTGTGTGAGTCAATAATCACTTCAGTGATTCTGAGTGTTAAGCATAAAAATATACAAGGCCATATAGACAATAAGGAATTGTCAGGGCTAATAACAGAGATGTTTTATAGATGTGAAAAGTTCAGTACAAGTACATCATCTGCTATACTAAGAAGTACAGAAAAGAAGATACAAAGAAACAGAAGCTAATCATCATCTGAACTGCTTAATCCTGTCTTTGAAGTCCTTTGATTTGGATTCAGGAAGAGGCAGTCCATACATCCGGTATGTGATCTTCCTCAGCTTCAGTATCTCTTCAAAGTCAGCTGGATCATCTTCATCTAGGAACTTGGCTTCAGCAGCATCCATAGTGAACGGAGCCGTCTAGTTTCAGTGGGGGCGGCATGATTCTTGGAGCTGGTACTCTGACATCTACCTTATCTGCGACGGCCTTCTGAACTCTGGCAAATATTTCTATGTCTGCTCTCAGAAGCCATTCAGCAAAGGCGACGAATTTGTGTTTTTCAGCCCAGTACCTCCAGAAATAATTCCTCTTATTGAACTCAGCCTTCAATGTCTCCCACCTTTGAGTTATCTCCCAAGGCATCCATTCATCAACTCTCGGCCATCTGTGAATTTTGAGATCAGTAGGCTTCCTGAACCTTCTGTATCTGTATGGAATGTCAGCTTTCTCAGGAATCCTCTGACTCGCTTCTTTTTCAGCTTTCAGCCTCAGAGCTTCAAGGTCTGCTAATCTGAGCCTTTCTCGAGCTGCTTCGATTTGTCTTGCTTCTTCTCCTCTATACAAATACCTTTCCATCTGAGCCCATATTTCCTGCATCTCAAGATCCTGTTCCTTAGAAGGGACATAGGAGGGTATGTGAGGCTCTTCTTCTGAATCAACAGATGTTGTTGATTTTTCTTTCGAAGTACCCTGCTGACCAGTAGTCTGCTGCTGCTGCTACTCCTTCTCCTTTTCCTTATCTGCCTCATCACTGAGTTTCAGCATTCTGGGAAGCAGCCTAGGTCCAGTTTTCTTTCCTCCTGCTGGAGCCTTTGTCTTGCCTTTTGCTAGCTTCTTCTTAGGCTTATTTGCAGCCTCAGCCTCAACAATTTCTCTCGCTAGTTTCTCATCAGCAGCGATCTGAGCTTCCTCCTCTGGAGTAACATACCTCTTGGTTCCTTTCTTCTTAGAAGGAGGGGTAGGAAGCGTCAGAATTTTCTTGCCTTTCCCGGCAACTGGAGGAGGTAGAGGAACCTCTTCCTCTTCAGACTCCTCGTCAACATACTCAGCAACCTCCTTGATTATATCAAAAGGTGTTTGGGTTGCCTGAGTAGCCACTTCTTTGGGTCCTGAGCCACTTGGGCTAGTCTCAGCAGACACTACATCGCCTGCTGCTGAGACACCCTGGGCCTCGCCAGTCTGAGTGGAGGGTCCAGTGGGAGCAGTTATCTGAGTCTGAGTTGCCCCTGCCACTGACCTCACTCCTTTTGGTACCTTCTGTAGATGTCCTTTACCTTCCGGTATCTTCCCTTTTCCTTCCCCCTTTTTGGCATTAGCAAATCGGCTTGGGGTGGGAACTGATACCTTCTTGTCCAGACTCTTCTAAGCTATTGCCAGATCATCTAAGGCATATTGAAGCTTAGTCAGTCTCTCGTGTAGCTCGTTCCTCTCCTTAGTAAGTTGAGCACTGTATTTCTTGTGGGAGGCGTCTGCTGCTGTCTGGAATTTCTGCAACTGTTTATCCACACTCTCTTTGATAGCCTTCTGAATAGATTGTAGTCTGAGGTCTGAGGCTTGAGAGATGGAGGAGACAAATTCAGTATGTGCTTTCTGAGCGGCCTTATAATCTTCAAGCAGTTGAGCTTGGCCAACCTAAATCGTCTTCAATTGCTCATCGAAGTCGGCTCTCTGTGCGGTAAGTGCATTGTTCAGTATATTGGAGAAATCAGGGACAGGGGATGTCTGAATAGATGTTTCGAGTCCCTTGATTTCAGCACTCTGAGCCTCAGTGGTTTGCCTCCACGTCTTGTGGACGGTGCGGGCGAGTAGTCGGTTTTGAGTTCCTTGATTCCTCAGTGCCCTGGCCACTGACTTCGAACGTCAGCTTCTCGGGCTGGGCGCTACTTCGAAGGCAGACTCAAGTAGCAGCTGAGATGGTTCAGCTGCCTTCGAAGTACCAGCCGCCGACTGACCTGGACCAAGGATGCTGAGCGGTGGTTCAGCAGTGGATGTTGGAGCATCTTTTTCCAGTTGAGTTCCCTCATCAGGCTTCTCAGGGGCTGAATCACGGGGTGGGTCCTGTCCATTGGGGTCAGACCCATCTAAGGGTGCTGATGCTAAGACGGGTTGTCTGTCGTTCAGCATGGCGAGCATCGTAGCCCTCAGATCTTCAAGGGTGCCAAGGTCGGATGGCTCTGAGTAGCCAATCTTGCCCCTTATGAGCAGCTCCTCCTCATGGAGCTGTTCCCAGGAGTGGTGTATGATGAGGCGCTTCAGATTATGTCACTCCTGGAACCGGATCAGCATGTGGAGCCTAGCCTGCCTTGCTAATATGACCAGATCATTGTAGCCGGCTATCTCTGGGATCCGTTCAACAATCTCTCGGGAGGCTCGTGATTGGAGAACTTAGGCCTCAATCCCGATCGATTCTGACTCAGAAGCTATCTCCGAGTCTTCTACATCTATTGGAGACAGCTGCTTCTCATCAGATGGTATGCTGCTGAGTGGTGGAACGTCCAAGAGGCTTTCGAGTGTTTGCATTGATTCAGCTTGGACCCCTTGGTCCACTGTTTCATCACGCTTAGTGGAGACTGCCTTCTCCACTGATGGTGTCTTCTCGGATGACTCAGATTCATCCCTCAATTGCAGAGGAGGCTCAGCAACTACTGCCTCTGGCTCTGCCTCCTGCACGACGTCACTGACTTTCTTCAGTCTCTTGGTCGGTGTTTTAGGAGTAGACTTCGGAGGGGACCTCTTCTTGGTGGGTAGAGGTCTTCCCGAGTTCGGGACACGGGATCGGCGGGCCCTGATCCTATCTGCTGAAGGGCCGCTGCCCTGCTCTGGAATCGGACTTTCTTCGGATTGAAGTATTGTTCGTCACCAAATGTAATGTTGTCCGATCCGCAGAAATCTTCAATCATGACTGACAACTTCAGTCCATATAATAGTTTTCCTTTGAGGCTCAGATGCTTGGATGTCTTATCGAACTTTGCTGATTGCGTCATGAATTCCTTGAGGAAGAATTCAGTCCAATTTATCCTTGCTCGATCGTGTATGGCCATCATGAGTTGAAACTTTGGCCTGGACACTTGATCGAAAGATCCGGCCTGACTAGTCAGCAGCTGAGTCACTACATACGCCAGTGCTCTGTACTGAGGGAGCATGGCATTCTTCGGAAAGGCAGCTCTGAATGTAGTCGGCTTCCCACAAAATTCAAACAGATATTCATCCATCAGATCATCTTTATAGGACACAGTGGTGAATCCTTCATTAGGCAGTTGGAAGCTTCTCTGGAGGGCTTCTCTGATTGACATCTATTTGATCACGGTAATAGCACTGGAAGGATCGCCAACAGAATGAACCACGAACCGGCAGCGAATATCTCCCTCTACTGATTTTGAGTTGAGATAGAGCTTAGCTATCTGTCTAGGAAAGAAGAATAATGGCTTCCTCGTCAAGAAACCTTTAAGGTCTGTTTCTCGAGGGCGTAGAAGATCCCGCTCCATATAATCCAGTTCAAAGACGTCGAACTCCATCATGGGTTCGCACCATACCCGATCATTCTTTAGGATCTCTTGCATATCGGCAGGGACGACTACAGTAGTTCCTGTCATATTCTGTAATCTGCAAACACAGTAGATCAGTATCCAAAAAATAAATAAATAGTTAAGCGTATACGATACTGAATGATCATTGAAATTTACCAACGATTTTTCTGAGAGGTTTTGACAGATGAGTTTTTGTAAAGAGGTAGGAATTATCTCAGAAAATCTAGGGTTTGAAATATTTGCAGAGTAGAAATGACGGTTTCAAACTTTTGAACGTATATAAATATGTTAAGGAAGATAAACAATTAATTATCTACGGTTCAGTTTGAATACGCTTTTTGAGATGGACGGCCAAGATTGGATTTTATAAAATAGGCAATGATCATATTAGACGCCTAAGTCAAAATACAGTTGTATATAGCCAAAGAAGTAACTTGATACGACATGCATTTAATGCGTTGTAGAGTTCAACATGCTTTTACATAGAATGTCGTGTATTTAATGTAAACCGTTAATATTAAATGACATTTTCTAAGACATTGAATATGAAGCTGAATCTGAGACATTGCACATAAATATTTCATTGGCTACTGAGTAGAGATACGCAAACCTGTCAGCTGAACATTGTAGTCAGCTGATACCTCGTGTAGATGGTTGCTTTGCGTCTCTATGTCTTGAATTTACTCGATGCGAGAGTGAACATTCTCCCTTACTGAATGCTCCTCTCCTGAATCCGCTTACTGACTAGAGTCAATAGGGTCCAGCAGACCTAGCTCTACTGAAAGTTCTCTGAGTCTGGCTTCAGCTAGAGGCTTGGTCAGTATATTAACCCTTTGAAGGTCAGTATGGATCTTTTCCATCTTGATATCCTTCTTTTCGACATGATCACGAATGAAGTGGTGTCTGATGTCCACGTGCTTGCATCTCGTATGAAGTACAATATTACGAGTGATTGCAATTGCCCTTTGGGCCGTCGCGAGAAGATCGGCACTTCATTCGAATGACATCATAGTCGCGTAGCTGCTGTCTCATCCAAAGGATTTAGGCGCAACAACTTCCGGCAGCCATGTACTCAGCTTCAGTAGTTGACGTCGCTACTTTCTTTGAGAACCATGAGATCAGCTTACTGCCAAGGAACTGACACGTTCCAGAAGTTGACTTTCGGTCAATTCTACATCTCGCATAGTCGGCATCGGAATAACCGGTTAGTTCAATATTATCATCGGTTGGATGCCATAAACCCATGTCGGTGTTCCTCACGAGATATCGGAGATTCTTCTTTCTTTGAGTCCATATGACTCCGCATAGGATTCACTCCGAAATCGAGCGTAGACACCGACAACATAAGTTATGTCGGGACGAGTAGGCATTAAGTATAATAAAGAACTAATAATAGTGCGAAATTCAGTTTGGTCTCTTGATACTCCCTCTTTATCAAGATCGATTTTCATGTTCGTGTTCATTGGGATCTTGATTGGTTTGCCTGGATGTGCAACCGAATTTCTTGATGAGGTCTCGAGTGTATTTGTCTTGATTGATGAACGTTCCCTTCTCAGATTGTTTCACTTGAAAGCCGAGAAAATAATTCATCTCTCCCATCATTGACATCTCGAACTTGTCCTTCATCATTTTCTCAAACTGCTGACATATGATGACATTCTTCGAACCGAAGATGATGTCATCTACGTAGATCTGCACAAGTAAAATGTCATCTTCCGGTCGAATGTTGAATAATGTGCGGTCTCTACTTTCCCTTCGAAAATCTTTTCGAAGAAGAAACTCGAGACAGGGTATCGTACCAAGCCCTAGGTGCTTGTTTTAACCCATCTGATGCCTTTCCCAGTCTTATAAACTTGATGTCCCTGCTGAAAGCCGGGAGACTGTTCTACATAGACTTCTTCTTTTAGTACGCCGTTCAGGAAAGCAGACTTCACATCCATTTGATAAACTCTGAACCTCTGATGTGTTGCGTAGGCTAGGAATAGTCTGATTGCCTCCAATCTTGCAACTGGAGCGAACGTTTCGTCGAAATCTATCCCTTCAGCTTGACAGTAGCCTTTTGCCATGAGCCTTGCTTTGTTCCTTACTATGACGTTGTTTTCATCTCTCTTGTTCTTGAAGACCTATTTGGTTCCTATCACAAGTTGATGCCGGGGTCTCTCAACAAGCTCCCAAACTTCGTTTCTCGTGTACTGATTCAGCTCCTTCTGCATGGCTATGATCCAATCAGCGTCTTTAAGTGCATCCTCAACTGACTGAGGTTCTTCAGTAGACAAGAAGCAGGAATAAAAGGCGCTTTCCCCCTGAAAGAATCTGGATCTTGCCTTTACGCTTGCTGAAGGATCTCCAATAATCAAATCAGAAGTGTGAGCGTCCAGCCACGATCTACGATGTTTCAACTCTTCATCTGAAATTTTTTCAGCACAGATTGTAGGTGAGTTAGGCATTTCAGTTGTACTATTCTGAGATTGAAGCAATTTAGTTACAAGAGTGTGATCTACTGAGTCACCAGGTTCAGGGGCATTGAGCTCAGGAACATCCTTAGTTCCCCCTGAATTATTATCCTCAGTAGAGGTCTCAGTTACCACTTGGGTTTCTTCATCGACCTGAGTTACCTGGGATTGACTCTGTTCAGTAGAGTCAATCTGTTCAGCTACTTCTGCTGTTGGCTGAGATTCAGTAGACTTGTCTTCAATTTCTTCATCTTAATCATCATCCCAACATAGCTGGATCTTTTCAACTTTATCTTTTAAGCTCGAGATCCCGTAGGCGCTTGCGATGTCCTCGGATTCGGGTTTAGAGTTCCCCTTACGTCTTTAGTAGCAAACTCATTAAAAACAACATGAGGACTTTCCTCCACGCAAAGGGTCCGATAGTTAAAGACTCTGAAGGCTTTGCTGACCCAGGAGTATCCTAAGAACACTCCATGATCTGACTTGCTATCAAAAGTCTTCAGCTGATCTTTCCCATTATTGTGTATAAAGCATGAACACCCAAAAATATGGAAATAAGATAAAGAAGGCTTCCTGCCGTTCCATAATTCATATGGTGTCTTCTAATGCTGCTTTGTCAGTAGAGATCTATTCTGAGTATAACATGCAGTATCAGTAGCTTCTGCCCAGAATTTGGTTGCGAGTCCTGAGTCTGCGAGCAGGGTTCTTGCTGCTTCTTTGAGTGTTCGATTCTTTCTCTCAGCAACCCCATTTTGTTGAGGCGTGCGGGCGGCAGACGTCTCATGCTCTATGCCTTCTGCCTTGCAAAAATCCTCTACCATAAAATTTAGGTACTCGGTTCCTCTGTCTGATCGTATCTTGATGATCTTCTTGTCAGAATGCTGATAACTGGGATGAGGTGCCTTCATCTTTTGTTTGTTCTTGGCTAAGGGGTTCAGTATCTCTGCATTGATGGTCTCCCCTTGAACAAACCTATCAGCTAGCCGGTTTTCTGAGCGTACGGGGGCAGATGAGGAGGCTCCATGGCTGAATCCAAGTCTTTCCTTACAATGCTTAGGCTTGTTGCTTGCTAGCATTGCCTCAAGCTTCTTTTCAGCGCCCATGTACCGCTCTGTCATCAGATTCCTCTAGACATCATCGCTCTTCTTCAGCAGTTCATGCTCGGTCTGAAGTCCTGACAGCTCTTGCTTCAGTTGACTCAGTTTAGTATCTTTCGAGTCAAGTCATTGGTCGATGCGAGATCTGATCTTCTTGATGCTGAGACTTGGCCATCAGAGGAGTTTATCTCCTCCCTGAGTCTCAACACAAGTCCTTCTGACTCAGTTGCAACCTGACTCTCCTGAGAAAGTCTCTAATTCTCCACTTTCAGGGTATCCAACTCCTGAAGAGTCTTACTGAGCTGCAGACTCATCTGAATCTGCTCGTCGAGTAGTTCTTCGTATGCAATCGCGATGTCCAGATTCTCGTCTGTACCTGAAATAGTGTCGTGTGTGTAGTGTGAAGAGGAGTTAAATGGTGCGTGAGAGTTTACCTCATCCTCTTCTCCTGCTATGAGACACTTTTCAGCGTCTTCTTCGGCTTCAAGCTCTATGGCCATGAAAGCTGCTTCATCATCTGATGAATCCATGAAGGAGTCGACTTCATCTGAGTCGTCTGAGAGTTCACCAGCAATATATGCTTGTCGCTTCTTGATGAACTTCTCCCTTCGAGCTTTGCGTGCTGCTCTTTCAATAGTACTGAGCTCAGGACAGTCATACTGATAGTGTCCTGGCTTCTTGCAGTTATAGCAGGTTGTGACTCTTTCTTCTTTGCTCTCACTGTCTTTCGACTGAGCTGAGTCCTCCTGTTTCCTGCATTCAGAAGTACGTGAGTCAGGAGTGCGCTTGGGTGTATACTCAGTCTTACCCTAAGAGTCTCTGACAACTCTTGAGAGCTTCCTGCGCCTCTCCTTCTCCTTATGATACTTCACAGCAAGCAACGCGTACTTCTTGGCTAAGTTTCCTTCTTGTATGTCGTTTAGTAAAGGTTCAGCCTTGCTAGACGCCGGAGCTGCTGTGCTGACTGATGCTTTAAAGGCATAGTCGACTTGGGTGTCAACTTCAGCTCGCTGCTTTCTTTGAGGTAGGCCAAACTCGAACTCCTCAACTTTAAGTTCTGAAAAGATATGGTCAGGAGTAATAATATCTTAATCAGAATGACGCAATAAGGTAGCAAAGGGAGTCCAGTGACCGTCTGGCAGTGCCCTCAAAATTTTGAGATTCATCTCTCGGTTGGAGAATATCTTTCCGAGCCCGTTGATAGAGTTCATCAGATCCGTAAATCTGACGTTGAGATCTTCAGTGGAGTCACCAGGCATGAGGGACAATCTCTCCAGCTTTTGAAGTTCCAGCGCAAGTTTGTTAGCTTTGATCTTCAGAGTCCCCCGACTCACTAGCGCTAGAGCATCCCAGAGTTCTTTCGCGGACTTGTAGTCCTGAACTCTTCTGAGATAAGAATCGCTCAGAGTGGTCAGTATGGCGTTTCTGGCGACGCGGTCTAAGTTATGAAGCTTCTTCTCCTCAGGGGTGAAGGGACTTCTGTCTTTGGGGATCTTCTTCCCAGTCACCATTGCCTCCATTATGACTCGCCATACTCCATAGTTCTCTACTGAGAACAAGGGTACCATCCTGATTCTTGACATATTAGACATAGTGAATAGTGATATGAATGAAGAATGATATGCAGTGCAAACGTTTTCCTGATCCGTTCAAGTAGACCAGTTTCAGAATAACAAGAGTTTTAGAGAACTCCCGCTCTGATACCAATTGTTAGTCCCGAGAGTAACGTCCAGGTGTAGAGGGGGGGGGGGAGTGAATACACCTGAAAACTGATTTCTCAACTTAAAACGCGAACAGTCATTTTCAGGAAAGTTCAGCAGACCAAATACGCTGTTCTGAATAGCATGGCAGAGTGACTGACTTTACTGAGGCCTGCTAGCTGACTAGAGTCAGAATTCTGTACCGTTCAGATAGAGTTCAGTAGTGCGGAAATGTGTAGGCTCAAATTCAGTTGAGTTAGGAAAACGTAATTATCAATACAGTTTAAGTATATTAGTGCAGTCGATTAAGCTTGCTGAAACTCAGTTGAATGATTTTAAAGATAATTTTTAGTATGCACAGTAAATCGATGCAACAGTAAATAATGAACATAGAACTCAGGCGATTTTAAAGTGGTTTGGATCCAACAATCCTACGTCCACTGTCCCGAAAGATCAGGAGGCTATGTATTATACTGAGATAGTCTCAGTCGGTTTGTACACTGGACAAACACTGGTCTTGAGATTTACACTGAGCAAGTCTCAGTTTACAAGGTATCAAACTAAGTGTTTGAAAAACTCTCCAACAGTGAAGGAGTCCTTTACAATAAGGATCAGTTCGACTATGAACTCCTTCATCTAAGCTATAGATATGAACAACTGAGCTTAGGTTAGAGGGATAGGGAACGATAAAGTAGCTTCTAGAGCGACGAACGGCTAAGTATAAACTTGGTTTCGTGTTCAGTCACTTTGGATACTAGAGGCTGTGTAATTCTGGTTCAGCTTGGTTCCCTATGAGCAGATATGTAGTCTTTCACCAGAGATTGCTTCTTCGAACTACTTGCGGAAGACTTAGGACATTTATAAGTTGCTCTTTTGAATGCTCTGAGTTCGTTTGTGTGTTCGTATATGCTCGTTGGTTGCTCGTGAGCTTCAATTTGATTTTATCCCTCTATTTATAGAGAAGAGATGAGGATAGATCCATTGGAGACAACGATCCTTTGTCTCTCTCTTTTGGGTAACTAACGGCTCTTTCAAAGTATGGTTGCACTGTCCTTTCCCTCCATTTCTAGAAAGTTGTTGACTTGCAGCTTTAACAGATATAGGACAGGTGGCTGCTCGTCATTGGTCGAGGTACAGGCAAGTAGGTGAGACAGAACAGACTTCAAGGAGATCTGAAGCTGACTTCTCTCTTCCTCGTATTGACTTTAGAGAATCTGACAGTCAGAAGACTGTTCAGCCGTTGCTGAGTCTGATCTCTTATTCAGTAGCATGCTCTTGCTGAGTCGGCTCTACTGAAGATCAACTCTGAGCTCAATGAAGTATTCCTGCTGAGTTCGGTTCTACTGACTCCTTTCGCATATCTTGCTCTGCTGAATCCAAGATATTGCGAGTTTTCTACTTCTGGTACTAAGGCAGGTAATCTACTGAGCGCCTGAACCAGATGCAGAGTGTCAACTGAGTCTGAAACCTCAGAGACAAAATAGAACATGTTACACCTGAATGGTTCACCAACCAAGATAGGGTTTTGGGATCTTCAAATCTTCAGTAAGTATTTAGAGCACAGGGCTACTGAGTTATGTCTCAACTAATTGTGAGAAGACTGAATCATCTCCCAACACCTACACTTCCGCACATAACTCTCGTACTGAACTACTGTTCACTGGCATAAGTCAGTAGGACTGTATTCAGTAGGTGAATCTCTGCCTACGCGATCCAGAAAGCATATTTAGCTAATTGACAAAGTTCAGTAGCAACATTCAGCTAGAGCTGTCTTTCGCATTCTAAGTTTTAGAATTTGCATTCAGGTGTATTCACCCCCCCTCTATACCTGAAGGTCGTCTCTGGATCAACATTTTTCTTATGTTAATTCCCTAATATATCCTTATCTAAATTTAAAGGATTAAATTATATAAAAATCTAGATTAATCGCAACCATTAATATGATTAGAATCTAAGGCTACAATAAGTTCCTAGTTCCTATTTTAGGTACTTGGATCAGGTAGGAAGTTAAGAACTAAGAACTAATCTAAGTCGTATATATTTTCTAATCTACTGGTTGTTATTAAAATCTACTTTGATGCATTATGTTTAAAGAAAGAATATTAATAAGAATATTTTGTAATTTTCAACATTTATATTATATTACCTTATATAAAGATTTGTAAAAGACTTAATCAATTAATTTTTAGAAAGGAAAGTGAAACAAAATCTAATTCCTCATTCATCGAAATAACGTTAAAAAGTAGTGTAGAATTCTTCATTAATAAATAAAGAATTATATTTTACGGATTTTAAAAGAATGGGAAGATATTTTTTTTCACCTTTTTCGATTAATTTGGATGCACTTTCTTTACATAGTAGCCCTCTTTTTTCTGCTTTATTGCTATTTTTGTTTAGCAAGTAAAAAATTAATGACTTTAGAACATAATTAAACATATTAAACCAATGTTTAAGATTCGTGTTGAATTTTTAAATTAATCATTCATGATTTATTTTACTAGTGAAAAATATTCAATAATATCATAATTTATCGTCGTTTAGTAAAGCTCTTTAATTGAACAAATTCTGTATTCCGAATCACATGTAATAAATTTGACGTATACAAAATAGAGAAATTATGTTTCCATATACACTCCTTGTACCAAATGGGCCGAAGATGAGTTTGTTTTAGTAGGGTAAAAGACCAACGAACTCATTTGATTATAATTTAGATGGAGATGTACACACATAAGCACATCTATTTATCTGCTTTGAGATTTTCTCTTTTTATTATCTAAATAAGATGAAAAAAGGGTTCATAATCGAAATCAATTTAACCTACAAAACAATGCAAAACCCAGAAAAATAGATGACTCGACAAGACTTAGATATTTAGATGTATTTGCGCCTATCTTTTCAAGTGTCATATCTGTTCTTTAATTTTATAAATATTTTTTTCGTGTTTGCAAAATCTATTTTTATAAAGTTTATAATTATATTATATGAATTTATAAGAATATATGCTAGTGGATGGAGTTAGTCCGCCGTCTGTGCACTTCTTTTGACTCGAAGCTCAATCAACCCGTCTAGTCAAAAAAGTCATTTTCATCCTATTTGTGTGCCTCAAACTTTTGAGTCTAGCATAACTCAAAATACAAATAGTTTGGAAAATTCTATATGAAAAACCAAAAATGATATTCCCTCCGTCCCGCTTGACGTGTCTCACTTTTCTTTTTGGATTGTCCCACTTGGCTTGTCTCATTTCTTATAAAGGAAAATAATTACTACACCAACTCCCACTTTTCCTTTGTGGGACTCACTCCAATACACACAACCAACCACTCTTCTTAATCTCTGTGCCGAAAATATATGAGCTAAGTCAAGCGGACTGAGGCAATAGAATTTAGGTAACTCTACAGTTCATATTTATGGATAGCATTTCAATAAATTGCAATTGATAGTCATAAAAGAATCTCACCAAAAATCTAGAATTAGAATTATATTAAAATTTTTATTTGCCACCATTAGTCTATTCCAATCCCAGTTTAGCATATAATAAATTTATAAGTCAGCAATTTTTATTTTCACATCAACTGTTTTACAGTCACAGTACTATAAAAATATGAAAAGCACGCACAAATGAAGATCAATCAAAAAACACTTGAACATTTTCAACATGGCCATCAAAAGCCTCGCCATTTTAATCATGCTATCAATTGTTTTCTTCAAAACCATTCAAGGTCTCCCTTTTACAAAATACGGGGTTGAAATCATCAATGAACTACCTGAAAATTCTCCCATATTAACAACTCATTGTTATTCCGGAGATGATGATCTCGGAGGCCGCACACTCTCTCGTTTCCAGGAACAATCATGGACTTTCAAAGTAAATTTCTTTCAAACAACTCGTTTTTCATGCCGCTTTTGGTGGAATGGAAAGACGAATTCTTTCGATGTGTTCTACGCCAGGGATTCAAGCGCGTGCGAGGATAGGTTCGGTAATGTGTGCAAATGGATTGTGAGGGAAGATGGGTTCTATTTCCAACCTTATTTTAACTACTCACGTGGACAACTTGAGAAGAGATATGGTTGGATGACAAGTACTACTAAGTCTCTTATCCAATAGTAACATTGATTTTGATTTGTAATAATAATAATACTATCAGTTATTGAAATGTTGGAGTGGTAATTTTTGGTAATTTTCAAAAGTTAAAAAGATATATTGCATTTTGTTCGTGTTTTATAGTTTGATAATGTTATCAATCTTGGCCCATACTCCACTACTAATATAATTAGTTCTTAGATTGGAACTCTATGATTGAGGTTTTATATCGTGTATACCTACATGAAATTCTAAAAACGAAAAAATACAGTATTTGGCTATTAGTTATCTAAAATATTCATCACATTTGTTCTTAATTTTGAAAAAAAAAAAAAAACTCCGCGCTTAAATGAAAATATGTAAAATTATGTGGCTTAATTAGTCCCTTTCAATTGAAAAAAATAAATAATGAAATTCATTTGAAGCTTACATGGGATGAGTTTTTATCATACGACGTGCAAATCGACCGAGCATTCCACGTCCATCCTCCATCTTTTTTCACAATTATGTTCGATTGCTTAAAATCTAAGTTTGTATGATGAAATTCAATCACATAAAATTGAGCTAATTTAAAAAGATTTATATAAATATTTGTAGGAGAGTATTCCTAGAAATAATATGAACGCAGATCTAGTGTTACACCTGATAATATGAACGCAGATCTCTGATACCAATTGTTGGTCCCGAGATTAAACGTTCAGGTGTAGAGGGGGGTGAATAAACCTGAAAACAATTTCTCAACTTTAACACGAACAGTCCTTTTCAGGAGTGTGTCGTACTAAACAAGTTCAGTAGACCAAATAAGCTGTTCTGGATCGTGTGACAGAGTGACTGACTTCACTGAGGTCTGCTAGCTGACTTGAGTCAGAATTTAGTACCGTTCAGCTGAAGTTCAGTATAGTGTGGAAATGTGTGATAACCCTAGTTTTCCCGAAAAGGTTTAAGGAGATTAGTGGACTTTTTAATTATAGATTAGAAGATTCACACCCTGCAGAAATTCTTTTAAATTTCAACAGAAAATTTGAGATTTCAGTATAATAAACTTAGAATGAAATGGATACAAATTGTAAATCATCTGCATGATATAGTGGTTCTCCTACGTTAATTCGTATCATTAAGGGTGTGCACATAGGTTTATTTATGAATTATTATAAAGTGAATGAACCTACTACCATTACGTTGGGAAGGGTGCATGATAGACTTTATTATTTTATAATGTATAGTGTGTAAAGTGGTATTATATGTGCAACTTAATTAATTATCATAAGTGTAGATACGTGTACTTGTATCTAACCATTTGTTTTATATGGAATGAAGTAGTACATTAATATTTTAATATATTTAGGAGAATAAATATCATGCTAGATAGAGTACAAATTGTCTTCAAACTCTTTGTTTCATCCACGTGCCCTTCATGCATAAATAAGGGGATGATATTAGTAAGCTAAATAAGATAGGCAATCATTACCTATAGGTTGTCTAGCTCTATAAATATGAGGTGAAGCCATTTTTTTCTTCATGTTTACAACTAGCATACGTTAATAGAATTGTAAGGGTTTTTCGGAACTTAACTCATCAAGCAGTTTGGATTTTTAGGTATTATTCTTTATACCATTAGTATTAATGACGCTAGAAATTTTAATAATATGGGTGTGAACAACTTGTGTTTCTCTTTCTTGGGCCGATAAGTATAAATTAAAGAGAATGAAATTGGCATGATTAATATACGTCTAATTTAATTTATTTCATTCTCTTCTTCAGTGAGTACCTAATTCTTTTTGGAGAAACTAAAATAAATCAATTCTTAACAAGGACAGAAGTCATAGTATTTAGTTTGATTGATGTAAATGGTTATTATGTTTGCATTATTAGGAAATATTCTATTACACCAACAATCATAGCATCTCATTATAATTGCTTGTGTCAGAAGTTGTCATATATATAATCTATACAGACTTGGACTTTACTTAGCTGAATAATTAATTGTCTGATAATAAAAATTGTGATAATATATCAATATACCCTATTTGACTATTACAACTACAAAATTACCCAACGTTATAAAAACTATCCACTATATACCCAAATTTACTGAAATACCCCCACTTTTTCACTTCTCTCACTTAAAAGTGTCAGGCCATGATCGGACCGTGATCGGATCATGTCATGTGTCCGACCGATCGGACATGCCCGATCATGGCCTGATAGTGATCGGCCAGGGCATGATAGGGCATGACCGATCATGCCCTTGTGATAGGGCATGACCGATCATGCCATTTGAATAGTGATCGGCCCTTGTCCATTGTGTAGTGATCGGGCTTGGTCGGCCGTGTCCGACCGGTCGGACCAGTCCGACCGGTCGGACCCTGATCAGGCCCTCTGTTCACTGATCGGACCATCCCCATAGTAAGGGTATTTTCATCTTCTTGAGTATATAGTGTAGTTAAATATAAGAATTGGGTATAAATGTGTTTTTCTTTTCCCAGATGGGCATTTCACCGCTGGACTCATAAAAATTAGACTAACGTGATGCCATTCACGTGAGGTATCGAGTTCTTAAGCTTGAATATAATTAATAAATATAACTTTTTTCAAAAGAATAAAACTATTTTGGAAGACAAGGGTTGTGAATTAGGATTCGGAAGTTGTTAGAATTACTAAGGAATAAGAATTTAAATTACAACTAAGTCTAGGATTACTCTTGTAGGTTTTATCGAAGAAGAGAGGTAGCACCTTATCTTGTCAGAGAAACTATCTTAGCTATACGAATACTTCAAGGTGGGTTTTACTATCTAAAACTATTTTGAGTTATTAAGCTCTGTGAAATGCTTGTTTATCCATGAAAGATGTTTTTGTGCGTTCTACAAGTTTAACGCTCTGAATTTAATCGATCGAGATTCTTAACTGGCCTAACACGTTAGTTGAGGATTGTGTACACGTATGTTAGTAGTGCAATGGGTTGATCTTCATTGTGTGCTAACCAGTTGGAGAGGACCTATGAGCTTCGGCTTTAAGTCTAACGGTTGGGATCTCTGGGTCAAGACCCGAGATCAGATAATTATGGGACTCACTGGGTTGTAGCCCAAAGTCCTAGAGCAAGGGGAATAGAGTAAGAGTAACTGTAGAACGTGACAGCGCGCGCACAGAAAGAAGTGAATATTGTATGTTTGGAAGTGACTTTTATTTTTAAACCTTCCAAATCATATGGTTTATGCATGGATAAACTTATTGTGAAATATTTATAAACTGTTTCACCCACTGAGTACACTAGTGCTCATTCCCAAATATTTTCAAATGTTTTCAGGTTGAGAGGCTAGTGAAGACGGGCAGAGCTGAGGCATGGGTTTTGTTATAAATAACCATAGCTTCCGTTTAAGCTTGTTTTCTTGTGATGAGCATACTGAACCCAGTTTTGTATACAATAACAGTGTTTTTGCTTTACTCATACTTTTATCAGCTTACTATGGTTTGTTCTTATATAGTGAGATCTTTGTTAGAACAAGTGTATTCTGTGCAGACTCTTAAATACTATAGTCTGTTTCTGTTACTGATTTTCAGTAGAACGTATTACTGAATTTTCTTTCTACTGAGTTCTACTGAAGTTCCCTACTGAATTCATCTACAGAGTTCAGTAGAACTTATTTACTGAGTCTTTGGTTGTTCTTCAAGCTCCTTCCCCTTTTCTTCCCCGCTTCTTCTACCCCTCCCCAGTCACGCTCTGACCCACATGTTTTTCCCTCGGGAATTGGGGCGTGACAAAGTGGTATCAGAGCATAAGTTCTTGGCTCTGTGGCCTAAAGTTGATTGTCTTGAGTCTAGAATAGTATCTCTAGACTGGTAAGTGTTTCAGTAACCCTCAGCTCACCGTCGCACTACCCTCAACAAAAAGGTATGTTTTAAAATTCTATTTTAGAATTGTTATTGAAGGTGCGCACGGAAGGTGATTTGCTAAGGGCAATCACGAAATGAGAATGTTGTCGTGTTGGACAAGTCCACTCGACTGATGAAAATATTATGTTGAAAGTATTATTGTCAGGTTGGACAAGTCCACTTGACCAGGGCATATGTTTTTGTTGAGTTTTTCTAAGCTCATGTGATAAAAGTTTTGGGAATAAAATATATGATATCATGTTATGATTTGTGTAGAGGACTTATGCTATGTTATACTCCCTCTGTCCCGCTATTTCTGTTCTACTTGCCTAATCGGGCTGTCCCGCTATTTCTGTCCTCTTTCCTAAAATAGTAAAAATTACTTTTACACATAAAATGAAGTGGGTCCCCCTTACTCACTACTCAACCCCCCACATTCTTATACTCTATCTCTTCAAAAATCTATCTCTCACTCCGCTCCGAACTCAAAAAATTATGATTTTTATCTTTTTGAAAACTTTAGATTATTTCTTCAAATACAATATAAAAAAAATATAAAAAATAAAAATTGATTGCCTTTCACTAGCCTTGCAAAAATTTGGATAATTATCATTTCTTTCCACCAACCACTCCTCGAAAACTGTGTCATTTTCTTTATACAATTAAAACTCATAAAATACACACTAAATTAAAACTTCTTAATCTCCGTGCCGAAGTCAACTGAGACGTTTTTAGCGGGACGGAGGGAGTATTATATTGGACTTTCTGATCAATATGATTTTGAAAGAAGTAAAGGGGGAAAAGAATTTATGGCACCTATGATCTAGTACATAATATATTGAGGATAGATAATGATTTGAACACAAGTGCTTGAGTATAGAAATTGTGAATTCGATTTATTTCGAGACACTATAAGTTAAGTTAAGTTTAAGATAAGTCTCTAATTTAGAATTTAGAATTTATTTTAGATGATTCCACCGAAAGCTCATTGGATACAGAGGTACGACTACGACCGTGTAGATCAATTTCGTAATATGAGAAGACATCCTACGGAACATATTGGGGAGTTTATTATGAGTTATGTGAGAGCATGGAAACTATTTTGTCACGAGGTGAGTGACATCGAGGCAACGAATCTTCTGGTTATCTTGCTTCCAGGAACGTGGAGGAACTATTTAAGTAAGCTACGTGATGAGACATTATGGTTTGATCCAATCATAGATTGTTGGAAGGGATAATTTACTAGTTTTGTTAGTATAATCTTAATGGATGGGTTCATCATGACACCTCAACCTCTTCACCCAATCACTTTTGATAGAAGATGACTCTCCAGAGGAGAAAGATCAAGTTGGACTCGAGGTACCTGCAGTTCGGGAAGCAGAGATTACATCATCGTCCTATGGACACTCATCTTACCAGCCGCAAAGAAATGATTTAGAGGCAAGTTCTTCGGGAGGTACACCGGAGATTAGGGACCAAGAAGTGGCAGCACAACAAGGTGTACATGTAGGGAGATCTCAATTGTCAGAGAGTGAAATAAATATAAGTATGTATGCTAATCAATACTCTCGAAAACCGCATATAAGGGTTGGTCATAGGGAATGTATTCGATTTACCATGAATTACGAGGATATTCCCGAAGAAAATCCTGAAGAGGTACCTGAAGAGGAACCTGAGGAGAATCCTGAGGAACTATTTGTGGAGCAGCAAGTAGAAGCCGAAGAGGATCCAGGCGAAGAAGAGGATCCTGAGGAAATACCTGAGCAACAAGAAGAAGAACCAAACGAGGAATTGCCTGAGGAGCAACCAAAAGAAGTTGATGGAGAACCGGAAGAAGAACAGGAGGGAGAGCCAGAAGAAATTGAAGAAGAACCAGAGGGAGAAAACCTAGATGAGGATCCTTGGGCGAAATTTGAAGAGGATATGGAAGAGGAAGATGTGGAAGACAATATCTAGGAATTAACAGAAGGAAACATGTGGGAAGATGAAGATTTAGGACCGGATCCGGAAGACGATCCAGAGGAGGGTGTTATAATAGATCCGGATGAGCGACCCCCTGAGCACATGTGAAAAATTAAAGATGTTGTTTTGTTTCTTTTGACTTGTATAGTGGATTGGAAAGGTTCTCTTATCCATTATCAACCTTCCAACTATTTTTGATAGTGCAGTCGGGCATTGTATATTGATAGCTCAGACTCACCTAGATATTCATATTATGATGATATATATGTATTTGTACTTAAAGAGTCCTCTTTAGAGGCAATTTTGTATAAGAATGACGATGCTCATGTTTATGTTTATGACTTCTTATGTGTTGATTGAATTCATTTACTTCTCAACAACGCATCTAGATACCTTTATGTTGTATAAGTGATATTTCTTTCTTGAGAAATATTAATCAAACTATTATCACAGAATCGCTGACGAACAAAGGGGAGCAGGAGATGTCCAACAACGAGAACCGGTAGTACATAATTACCCAGAACGTACGTCGGAAGAAAAATTTCGTAAGGAGAGGCCTCCTACCTATAATGGTATGGGCAAACCGACAGAAGCTGAAAACTGGGTCCGAGCAATAGAGAGAATCTTTAGCTACATTCGGTGTGAGGAGAAAGATAAACTAGTTTGTGCCTCATACCAATTGGTAGAAGAAGTCGACTTTTGGTGGGAGTCCACGAAGCATACTTTGACTGAGGCCCAATATGCTGCGTATACGTGGAATGATTTTAAAACATAGTTTCTGGCGAAGTATATTCCTGAGAGCTATCGTCAAAAGAAACAAAATGAATTCTGGAGTCTTAAGCAAGGGAGGAGAACAGTTACTGAGTATGATAGAGCTTTTACTCAATTATCGAGATACACACCATATCTGGTAGCTACAGAAACGCAAAAAGTAGAGAAATTTAGAAGTGGACTACGGAGTGAAATAGCAGTATCTCTGGGTAGTATGGGACAGATGACTTATGCAGATGCACTAAGCAGAGCTCTTTACATAGAATCCATGTTGCCCTAAGAAAGAGAAAGACAACTAGTGCAAGTACCACAATATGACAATAATAAGGGAAAACGAAAATGGGAAGATAGAGGTGGAGGGAACTTGAATGAAGGTGGAAGGCCATTGAGAGGGTACCAGCAAAAGCAACAACGACCACCACCACCACAACAACAATTCCAAGCTAGAAACATACCTATTTGTCCTCATTGTCAAAGACCTCATCTAGGAGAATGTAAGAGGGGATCTAATAGATGTTTTCAGTGTTGGAACTTTGGGCACTATGCACAGGACTGCCCCAATCAGAGGAGAATGGGAGGAGCACCTATAGGGTGGAGACCACCAGCATACCTTGCCCCACAACAACAATTCCAAAGGCCAATGGGAAACCAAAGGCTAATAGGAAACCAGAGACCAAATAGAAACCAGAGGCCTAATGGAAACCAGCGACAAAATCTAAGGCAACGACAACAAGCAAGGGCGTATGCTTTAAATCAGGAGCAGGTAGCTCGAATGCCAGGGAATCTTGCGGGTATGATTTACTTGGGTAATCTACCCGTTTTGGCTTTGTTTGATACTGGAGCTTCACATACATTTATTTCAAAATTTATGTGTGACAAGTTACACTTGAGGACTAAACTGCCTGAGTATACCCTTAAGGTTCCTTTGGGAATACATCAGGGTATTCACAAACCACTGGCACATCACTTATCTTGATTTCCTCCTCTGATTTCTCGGTGAGGTTCACTAAATACCCTTGACATTCTCCCTTTCTCATCATTTTAATAGCTTTCATGCCCGATATAACGAGAACAGCTTGTACCCATTCTCTTTCCTTGGAAACTCACCTTGTTTCCTTCGGGGGTATGAAAGAGTATTTCTCTCTCTTTGCAACATATAGTTGCGCCATTCTTTTCTAACCAATCCATTCCTAAGATGATGTCAAATTCCATTGTATTGATAACATATAAGTCTGTCTTAAAAGACAGATCACCGATCCGAAGATCTTGATTCAAACATACCTCATATGAATTCATTGTTTCTAGATAGGCAAGTTGAATTTACAATAGACTTGGAACCTGGAGCTGCCCCAGCTCAAAAGCACCATATAGAATGGCTCCAAAGGAACTACAAGAGCTCAAAGTGCAACTACAAGAATTGTTGGACCTAGGTTTTATACAACCTAGTGTGTCACCGTGGGGAGCACCGGTTTGTTTGTCAAGAAAAAAGATGGGACACTACGGATGTGCATTGATTATAGGGAGTTGAATAAGCTCACGATCAAGAACAGATATCCACTTCCGAGGATAGGCGATTTATTTGTCCAAATTGAAAGGAGCTAGTATATTCTACAAGATGGATTTGCGATCCGGTTACCATCAACTTAAGATAAGAAAGGAAGATGTTCTGAAAACAGCTTTTCGGACACGTTATGGGCATTATGAGTTCACAGTTATGCCTTTAGGATTAACTAATGCTCCAGCAGTTTTTATGGACCTGATGAATCGAGTTTTTCATCAATATCTTGACAACTTCGTTCTTGTTTTTATTGATGATATCCTTATATACTCTAGGAATAGAAGTGAACATGAGGAACATCTGCACATAGCACTTGAAACATTGCGTAAGGAAAGGTTGTACGCTAAATTTAGCAAATGTGAATTTTGGCTAAATGAAGTTATGTTTCTTGGACAAATTGTGTCAGCTGAAGGACTTAAGGTTGATCCTGCCTAGGTAGAGGCAGTCAATGGATGGAAAGTCCCAACAAGTGCAAACGAGATAAAGAGTTTTCTCGGTCTCGCAAGATATTACAGACGTTTCATAGAAGGATTTTCAAAATTGGCTAAACCAATGACCCAACTGTTAAGGAAAGGGATCAAGTTTACTTGGTCTGAAGAATGTGAACGAAGTTTCCAAGAGCTTAAAAAGAAGCTAACAACCGCTCCAATACTAGCCGTGCCAGAGGTGAATAAAGAATTTGTGGTGTATATAGATGCATCAAAACAAGGGCTAGGCTGTGTGCTTATGCAAAATCAGAAGGTCATAGCGTATGCATCTCGTCAATTAAAGCCTCATGAGTTAAATTATCCAATCCATGATCTAGAATTGGCAGCAGTAGTACATGCTCAAAAGATATGGAGACATTATCTATACGGAGTTAAGTGTGAGATCTTCACGGATCATAAAAGTTTGAAGTATTTTTTCGAGCAAAAAGATTTAAACATGAGGCAAAGAAGATGGCTGGAACTGGTGAAGGATTATGATTGTACGATTAGCTATCACCTAGGGAAGGCAAATGTCGTAGCTGATGCTCTAAGTCGGAAGAATAGGGCTAAGCTAGGGTGCATGATCACTATACAAGAGGAATTGGTTCGTGATTTTACGGCACTTAGTCTAGAAGTGATACACCCTCCCGAGACAATATCAGGATATATAGCTACCCTGGTAGCGACACCAGATCTTAGGGAAAGAATTGTGAGCTCTCAAAAAGAGGATGAATCCTTGGAAAAGATGCGATTATTTGCAAGGTCAGATGAGTCTAAGGGATTCACAGAAGCTAATGACAATGCCCTTATGTTCAACGGACGACTACTGGTTGTGAGAAAACTGAATCATCTCCCAACACCTACACTTCCGCACATAACTCTCGTACTGAACTACTGTTCACTGACATAAGTCAGTAGGACTGTATTCAGTAGGTGAATCTCTGCCTACGCGATCCAGAAAGCATATTTAGCTAATTGACAAAGTTCAGTAGCAACATTCAGCTAGAGCTGACTTTCGCGTTCTGAGTTTTAGAATTTGCATTCAGGTGTATTCACCCCCCCCCCCTTCTATACCTGAAGCTCATCTCTGGATCAACATTTATCTTATGTTAATTCCCTAATATATCCTTATCCAAATTTAAAGGATTAAAATATATAAAAATCTAGATTAATCGCAACCATTAATATGATTAGAATTTAAGGCTACAATAAGGTCCTAGTTCCTATTTTAGGTACTTGGATCAGGTAGGAAGTTAAGAACTAAGAACTAATCTGAGTCGTATATATTTTCTAATCTACTGGTTGTTATTAAAATCTACTTTGATGCATTATGTTTAAAGAAAGAATATTAATAAGAATATCTTGTAATTTTCAACATTTATATTAATAAATGTTTACTCTCTATATATGGAGATATTTTGATTATCCAATTTGATTATTTTCTAATCTTTATTATATTACCTTATATAAAGATTTGTAAAAGTCTTAATCAATTAATTTTTAGAAAGGACAATGAAACAAAATCTAATTCCTCATTCATCGAAATAACGTTAAAAAGTAGTGTAGAATTCTTCATTAATAAATAAAGAATTATATTTTACGGATTTTAAAAGACTGGGAAGATATTTTTTTTCACCTTTTTCGATTAATTTGGATGCACTTTCTTTACATAGTAGCCCTCTTTTTTCTGCTTTGTTGCTATTTTTGTTTAGCAAGTAAAAAATTAATGACTTTAGAACATAATTAAACATATTAAACCAATGTTTAAGATTCGTGTTGAATTTTTAAATTAATCATTCATGATTTATTTCACTAGTGAAAAATATTCAATAATATCATAATTTATCGTCGTTTAGTAAAGCTCTTTAATTGAACAAATTCTGTATTCCGAATTACATGTAATAAATTTGACGTCTACAAAATAGAGAAATTATGTTTCCCTATACACTCCTTGTACCAAATGGGCCGAAGATGAGTTTGTTTTAGTAGGGTAAAAGACCAACGAACTCATTTGATTATAATTTAGATGGAGACGTACACACATAAGCACATCTATTTATCTGCTTTGAGATTTTCTCTTTTTCTTATCTAAATAAGATGAAAAAAGCTTCATAATCGAAAGCAATTTAACATATAAAACAATGCAAAACCCAGAAAAATAGATGACTCGACAAGACTTAGATATTTAGATGTATTTGCGCCTATCTTTTCAAGTGTCATATCTATTCTTTAATTTTATAAATATTTTTTTTCGTGTTTGCAAAATCTATTTTTATAAAGTTTATAATTATATTAATTTATAAGAATATATGCTAGTGGATGGAGTTAGTCCGCCGTTTGTGCACTTCTTTTGACTCGAAGCTCAATCAACCCGTCTAGTCAAAAAAGTCATTTTCATCCTATTTGTGTGCCTCAAACTTTTGAGTCTAGCATAACTCAAAATACAAATAGTTTGGACAATTCTATATGAAAAACCAAAAATGATATTCCCTCCATCCCGCTTGACTTGTCTCACTTTTCTTTTTCGATTGTCCCACTTGGCTTGTCTCATTTCTTACGAGGAAGACATCATTCTTCCTCCCGCGCCAGATTGTCTCACTTTTCTTTTTGGATTGTCCCACCGGGCTTGAAGGTTTTTTGACGAGGAAGCCATCATTCTTCCTCCCGCGCCAGATTGCTGAGTTCTACCTGAACTCAGAATCCATAGATGGAGATATTCGCTGCCGCTTCGTCGTTTACTCAGTAGGCGACCCCTCTCGCACTGATATTGAAGTCAAACAGATGTCTATCCGAGAAGTACTCCAACGAAGCTTCAACCTGCCTAATGAAGGATTCACCACAGTAGCATACAAAGACAATCTTATGGATGAATACCTGACAGAATTTTGTGGGAAGCCGACAACCTTCAGAGCCGCATTTCCAAAGAATGCCATGCTCCCACAATACAGAGCCTTGGCATACATCGTGACTCAGCTTCTGACGCGTCAGACCGGCTCCTTCGATAAGTATCAAGGCTAAAAATCCAGCTTATGATGGCCATACACGACAGAGCTAAAATCAACTGGACTGAATTCTTTCTCAAAGAATTCATGACGCAGTTAGCCAAGTTCGATAAGACAGCCAAGCGGCTGAGCGTCAAAGGAAAGCTTCTGTATGGTCTGAAGCTTTCCGTGATGATCGAAGATTTCTGCAGATCGGATAAGATTACCTTCGCTGACAAGCAGTTCTTCAACAAGAAGAAGGTCCGATTCCAGAACAAGGCAGCGGCCCTTCAGCAGATCGGATCTAGGCCCGCTGATCCTAAGTCCGGGACTCAGAAGACTTCTACTCCAACAAAGAAGATGTCCCCTCCCAAGTCTACTCCTAAAGCACCGACCAAGAGGCTGAAGAAAGTCAGTGAGGTCGTGCCGGAGGCAGTGGTTGCTGAGCCTCCTCTGTAACTGAGGGATTAACCTGAGTCATCCGAGAAGACACCATCGGTGGAGAAGGCGGCTCCACCGAGCGTGGTGAAACAGTGGACCAAGGGGTCCAAGCCGAATCCGTACAAACTCGGACAGCCCCTTAGATATTCCACCACTCAGCAGTATACCATCTGCTGAGAAGCAACCGTCTCCAATTGAAGTAGAAGACTCGGAGATAGCTTCTAAATCTGAATCAATCGGGAGTGAGGCCTCAGCTCTCAAATCACGAGCCTCCCGAGAGATCACTGAACTGATTCCGGAGATAGCTAGCCACAGCGACTTGGTCTTATTAGCAAGGCAGGCTAGGCTCCACATACTGATTCAATTCCAGGAGTGGCACAACCTGAAGCGCCTTATCATTCACCACTCCTGCGAACGGCTCCATGAGGAGGAGCTCATAATTGGGGGAAGATTGGCTACTCGTAGCCATCTGACCTCGGCACTCTTGAAGACTTGAGGGCTGCGATGCTCGCTATGCTGAATGACAGACAACCAGTCTCAGCATCAGCACCCTCAGATGGGTCTGACCCCGATGGTTAGGACCCACCCCGTGATTCAGGCCCTGAGAAGCCTGATGAGGAATCTCAACTGGACAAGGATGCTCCAACATCCACTGCTAAACTGCCGCTCAGCATCCTTGCTCCAGGACAGTCGGTGGTTGGTACTTCAAAGGCAGCTGAACCATCTCAGCTGCTACTAGAGTCTTCCTTTGAAGTAGCGCCCAACACGAGAAGCCGACGCTCGAAGTCAGTGGCCAGGGCACTGAGGAATCAAGGTACTCAGAACTGACTACTCACCCGCACCGTCCACAAAACGTGGAGGCAAACCACTGAGGCTCAAAGTGCTGAACTCAAGAGACTCAGAACCGCTATTTAGACATCTCCAATCCCTGATTTCTCCCCCATTCTGACAAATGCACTTGCCGCACAGAGAGCCGACTTCGATGAACAGCTGAAGAAGATTCAGGCTGGCCAAGCTCAATTTCTAGAAGACTATAAGGCCGCTCAGAAAGCTCACACTGAATTCGTCACCTCCATCTCTCAAGCCTCCGATCTCAGGCTTCAATCAATTCAGAAGACGATTGAAGAGAGAGTGGACCACCAGCTGAAAGAATTCCAGACAGCAGCAGACGCCTCCCACAAGAAATACAGCGATCAACTTACTGAGGAGAGGAACGAGCTGCACGAGAAGCTGAATAAGCTGCAAAATACCTTAGACGATCTGGCAGCAGCTTACAAGAGTCTGGACAGAATGGTATCAGTTCCCCCCCGAGCCGATTTGCTGATGCCAAAAGGGGGGAAAGAGAAGGAAAAGAAGGAAAAGGAAAGGAACTGGTACTGAAAGCACCAAAAAGAGTAAGGTTAACGGCAGGGGCAACTCAAACTCAGACATCTGCCCCCACTGGACCCTCTACTCAGACTGGCGAGGCCTAGGGTGTCTCAGCAGCAGGCGATGTAGTGTCTTCTGAGACTGAACCAAGTGGCTCAAGACCTAAGGAAGTAGCTATTCAGGAAACCCAAACACCCTCTGACATAATCAAAGAGGTTGCTGAGTACGCTGACGAGGAGTCAGAAAGGATGAGGTTCCTCTACCTCCTCCAGTTTTCGGGAAAGGCAAGAAAATTCTGACGCTTCCTACCCCTCCTAAGAAGAAAGGATCCAAAAGATATGTTATTCCGGAGGAGGAAGCTCAGATCGCTGCTGACGAGAAGTTAGCAAGGGAAATCGCTGAAGCTGAAGCTGCCAATAAGCCTAAGAAAAAGCCAGCTAAAGGCAAAACAAAGGCTCCAGCAGGAGGTAAGAAGACTGGACCTAGGCTGCCTCCCAAAACGCTCAAACTCAGTGATGAGGCAGACAAAGAAAGGGAGAAGGAGCAGCAGCAGCAACAACAAACTACTGGACAACAGAGCACTTCGAAGGAAAAATCATCCACACCTGTTGAGTCAGAAGAAGAGCCTCACAAACCCTCCTATGTCCCTTCTAAGGAACATGATCTGGAAATGCAAGAAATATGGGCTCAAATGGAGAGGTACTTCTACAGAGGAGAAGAAGCTAGACAGATTGAAGCAGCCCGAGAAAGGCTCAGGTTAGCAGACCTTGAAGGTCTGAGGCTGAAAGCTGAACAAGAAGCGAGTCATAGGATTCCTAAGAAAGCTGACATTCCATACCGATACAGAAGATTCAAGAAGCCTACTGATCTCAAGAGTCACAGATGGCCGAGAGTTGATGAGTGGATGCCGTGGGAAGTAACTCAAAGGTGGGAGACGCTGAAAGCTGAATTCATTAAGCGAAATTATTTCTGGAGGTACGGGGCTGAAAAGCATAAGTCTGTAGCCTTTGCTGAATGACTCATGAGGCCAGACATAGAGATGTTCGCCAGAGTTCAGAAGGCTGTCAAAGACAAAGTAGATGTCGAGTACCAGGCTCCCGTAATCATGCCGCCCCCACCGAAACTAGATGGCTCCGTTCATTATGGAGTTATTGAGAAGGAAATCAAGGATGCTGCTGAAGCCAAGTTCTTAGATGAAGAAGATCCAGCTGACTTCGCTGAGATACTGAAGCTGAGGAAGGTCACCTACCGGATGTATGGGCTGCCTCTTCCTGAAACCCAATCATAGGACTTCAAAGACAGGATTAAGCGGTTCAGATGACTATTAGCTTCTGTGTTTCTTTGTATCTCCTTTCTGTTCTTCCTAGTGTAGCAGACGATGTAACTGTACTGAACATTTCTTCAATCTATAAAACATCTCTGTTATTGGCCCTGACAATTCCATATTATCTAAATGGCCTTGTTTGCTTTTATGCTTAACACTCAGAATCACTGAAGTGATTACTGACTCACACACTCACTGTTTTTATATATTTTTGTCAGTTTTTGCTTAGCTAGATTCTGATAGATTGCATAGTTGAGGGAATATGTTGTTATAAAGGGGGAAATTGCTGATAAGTTTCTGTACATGTTCTGATATTTCTGCTCTGATTCCCTCAGTACTCTAGGACTTGAAGAAAAACTCCACTGATCCTACTTGTAATATTTGCAAGGAGCTCTGTTTCTGATAAGTCATAGTGTTAGGTTTTCAGGTGTTAGGTTTTGGCATCATCAAATAGGGGGAAAATGTTGGGAGATGATTCAGTCTTCTCACAATCAGATGAGAACATAATTCAGTCGCCCCGTGCTCTGAATACTTACTGAAGATTTGAAGATCCCAAAACCCTATCTTGATTGATGAACCATTCAGTTGTAACCTGGTTATGTTCTGTCTCTGAGGTTTCAGACTCAGTAGACACTCTGCATCTGGTTCAGGCGCTTAGTAGATTACCTGCCTCAGTACCAGAAGTAGAAGACTCAATAAGACTGGACTCAGTAGGAGCAGTATACTAAAAGGAGTCAGTAGAACTGAACTCAGCAGGAGTAGCTCACTGAACTCAAAGCTGATCTTCAGTAGAGCCGACTCAGCAGGAGCATGCTACTGAATCAGAGATCAGACTCAGCAACAGCTAGACAGTCTCCTGAGTGTCAGATTCTCTAAAAGTCAAGTCAGCAGAGTCAATACTAGGAAGAGAGAAGTCAGCTTCAGATCTCCTTGAAGTCTATTCTCGTCTTACCTACTTTCCCGAACGTCGACCAATGACAAGCGGCCACATGTCCTATATCCGTCAAAGCCGCAAGTCAACAACTTTCCGTAAATGTAGGGAAAAGACACTGCAACCATACTTTGAAAGAGCTGTTAGCTACCCAAAAGAGAGAGACAAAGGATCGTCGTCTCCAATGGATCTATCCTAATCTCTGCTCTATAAATAGAGGGATAAAATCAAATTGAAGCTCACGAGTGAACCAACGAGCATTTACGAGAACACAAACGAACTCAGAGCATTCAAAGAGCAACTCATAAATGTTATAAGTCTTCCGCAAGTAGTTCGAAGAAATAATCTCCGGCGAAAGACTACATATCTGCTCATAGGGAACCAAGCTGAATCAGAATTATACAGCCTCTAGTATCCAAGCGACTGAACACGAACCCAAAGTTTATACTTAGCCGTTCGTCGCTCTAGAAGCCACCTTCTTGTTCCCTATCCCTCTAACCTAAGCTCAATTGTTCATATCTATAGCTTAGCCGAAGGAGTTCATAGTTGAACTGATCCTTATTGTAAAGGACTCCTTCAGTGTTGGAGAGTTTTTCAAACACTTAGTTTGATACCTTGTAAACTGAGACTTGCTCAGTATAAATCTCAAGACCAGTGTTTGTCCAGTGTACAAACCGACTGAGACTATCTCAGTATAATACATAGCTTCCTGATCTTTCGGGACAGTGGACGTAGGATTGTTGGATCCGAACCACTTTAAAATCGCCTGTGTTTTGTTCTTTATTTACTGTTGCATTGATTTACTGTGCATACTGAAAATATCTTTAAAATCATTCAACTGAGTTTCAACAAGCTTAATCGACTGCACTAATATACTGAAACTATTTTGATAAAAACATTTTCCTAACTCAACTGAATTTGGGCCTACACATTTACGCACTACTGAACTCTATCTGAACGGTACTGACTTCTGACTCTAGTTAGCTAGCAGGCCTCAGTAAAGTCAGTCACTCTGCCACGCGATTCAGAACATCTTATCTGGTGTGCTGAACTCGTTCAGTACGGCACTTTCCTGAAAAGGACTGTTCGCGTTTTTAAGTAGAGAAATCATTTTTCAGGTGTATTCACCCCCCGCCCCTCTACACCTGAACATTACTCTCGGGACCAACAAAACAACAAATTACAATGGAATGGTTCATCACTCAAAGTAGGGTTTTGGGATCTTCAAATCTTCAGAGCACTAGGCTACTGAGTTTTCTTCCAATAAGTTGTGGAGGGACTGAATCATCTCCCAACATTTTCCCCCTATTTGATGATGCAAAAACCTAACACTAGAACCGTCGAAACGAGCTCCTTACAAGTATTACAAGTGAAATTAGTGGAGTTGTTCTTCATGTTCTAGACTACTGAGGGAATCAGGGAAGAAATATCAGAACCTATACAGAAAACTAACAACAATTTCTCCCTTTCTAACAACATTTCCCCCTTCTATTAGCAATCTAACGTACTAGAATCTATCAAGATAAGAACCTACGGATAAATATTATGTGAGTGTGTGAGTCAGTAATCACTTGAGTGATTCTGAGTGTTAAGCATAAAATACACAGAGCCATATAGACAATAAGGGATTGTCAGGGCCGAATAACAGTGATGTTTTATATATGAGGAAATTTTTAGTACAGATACATCAGACTGCTATTCTAAGAAAAACAGAACAGAAATACAAGAAATACAGAAGCTATCTATCATGTTCTGAACTGCTGAATCCGGTCTTTGAAGTCCTTTGATTTTGCTTCAGGGAGTGGCAGTCCATACATCTTGTAAGTGACCTTCCTCAACTTCAGTATCTCTGGCATATCAGCAGGCTCATCTTCATCTAATTGTCTTGCTTGGGCAGCATCCTTGATCTCCTTCTCAATTACCCCATAATGTACAGAACCATCAAGCTTCAGTGGGAGAGGCATACTCATTGGAGGTGGAACCTTGACATCAATCTTATCTGCTATGGCCTTCTGAACTCTAGCATAGATCTCTAGGTTAGTCTTCAGAAGTCATTCAGCAAATGCAATGGACTTGTGCATGTCAGGCCAGTATCTCTAGAAGTAGAATCTCTTAATATAGTCTGCCTTCAGTGTCTCCCACTTCTGAGTCCGTTCCCATGGCATCCAATCATCAACTCTGGGCCATCTGTGGATCTTGAGGTCAATAGGCTTCCTGAGTCTTCTATATTTATAAGGAATGTCAGCTTTCTCAGGAATCCTTTGGCTTGCTTCCTTCTCAGCCTTAAGCCTCAGAGCTTCTAGATCAGCAAGTTTGAGCCTTTCTCTTGCTGCTTCAATCTATCTGGCTTCAGCTCCTCTGTCTAGATACCTATCCAACTGATCCCATATCTCTAGCATTTCTTGCTCTTGAGCCTTTGAGGGGGCATAGGAAGGCACATGCTCTTCTTCTTCTTCTGAGTCAGTAGGTGTAGAAGATTTTTCTTTAGAGGTGCCCTGGTGACCAGATTTCTGCTGTTGCTGCTGTTCTTTTCTGTCTCCTTATCTGCCTCATCACTCAGCTTCAGTTTTCTTGGAGGCAGCCTTGTTCCAAGCTTCCTTCTTCCAAGCTTCCTTCCTCCTGCTGGAGCCTTAGTTTTTCCTTTGGCTGGCTTTTTCTTTGGCTTATTGGCAGCCTCAGCCTCGACAATCTCCCTAGCAAGCTTTTCATCAGCTGCTATCTGAGCTTCTTCCTCAGGAGTGATGAATCTTTTTGTTCCATTCTTCTTGGGAGGAGTAGGAAGCTTCAGTACTTTCTTTCCCTTCCCTTGCACTGGAGGAGGTACAGGAACCTCTTCCTCTTCTGAATCCTCCACGGCATACTCAGCAATTTCCTTAATGATATCGCTTGGTGTCTGAGTTGCTTGAGTAGCAGAATCCTTGGGTCCTGAGCCACTTGGGCCAGTCTCAGCAGGCACCACAGCCCCTGCTGCTGAGAAACCCTGGGCCTCGCCTTGTGCTGACTGAGTTGTAGAACCAGTGGGAGCAGATTGCTGAATCTAAGTTGCTCCTGCCACTATCCTTACTCCTTTTTGTACTCTAAGTACCTTCTTCTTCCCTTCAGGTACCTTCACTTTCCCTTCCCCCTTTTTGGCATCAGCAAATAGACCAGGGGTGGGAATCTGTACCTTTTTATCCAGATTCTTGTAAGCTGTGGATAGATTGTCCAAGGCATATTGCAGCTTTACAAGTCTCTCATGCAGCTCATTCCTCTCATCCGTCAGTTGTTTGCTGTATTTCTTGTGAGAGTTGTCCACTGCCGTCTGAATGTCCTGCAACTTCTGATCCACCTTATCTTCCATGGCCTTCTAAATGGTTTGGAGTCTGAGTTCAGAGGCCTGAGAGATAGAGGAGATGGATGCAGGTATGAGCCGAAGGGGCACCTTGTATTCTTCCAGAAGTTTAGCCTAGCCAGTCTCCATCAGCTTCAGTTGCTCTTTGAAGTTGGCTCGTTGAGTGGTAAGTGCTTGTGTCAGTATCGTTGAGAAGTCGGGGGCAGGTGTGTTCTGAATTGTAGTTCTGAGTCCCTTGATCTCCGCACTCTGAGCCTAAGTGGTCTGCCTCCACGTATTATGGACGGCATGGGCGATGAGTCTATTCTGAGTTCCTTGACTCCTCAAGGTCCTGGCCACTGACTTCGATCGTCGGCTTTTAGGGCTGGGCGTTACCTCGAACGCAGACTCAAGCAATAGCTGAGCTAGTTTTGCTATCTTTGAGGTACCAGCCTCCGACTGTCCTGGTCCAAGGATGCTGAGAGGTGGTTCAGCTGTAGAAGTAGGAGCATCCTTGTCCAGTTGAGTTCCCTCATCAGGCTTCTCAGGGCCTGAATCACGGGTTGGGTCCTGACCATCGGGGTCTGACCCATCTGAGGGCGCCGTTGCTGAGGTTGGTTGGCGATCATTCAGCATGGCGAGCATAGCTTCCCTCAAATCGTCTAAGGAACAGATGTCAGAGGGCTCTGAGTAGCCAATCTTGTTCCTTATCATCAGCTGCTCTTCGTGGAGCTGTTCGCAGGAGTGATATTTGATCAGCTTGTTCAGAGTGGACCAATCCTGGAATCTGATCAATGTATGGAGTCTAGCATGCCTTGCCAGTATAATAAGATCCGTGTGGCTGTCTATCTCAGAAATATGTTCAGCAATCTCTCGGGAGGCTCTTGATTGCAGAGCAGATGCATCCATCCCGATCGATTCTGATTCAGAAGCAGTCTCTAAGTCTTCGACTTCTATCGGAGACTGTTGCTTCTCAGCAGATGGAATACTGCTGAGTGGAGGGATATCCAAGGGGCTCTGAGAAGTAGGAATTGGTTCAGTCTCTACCCCTTGGTCCACTATCTCACCTTATTCAGTGGAGACGACTTTCTCAACTGACAAAGTCTTCTCTGAGGACTCAGCCTCGTCCCTTAGCTGCAGAGGTGTTTCAGCTCCGACCTCAGCTACGACCTCACTGACTTTCTGCAAATAAAAAAAATATTATAAGTATCATATACAATGCTGAATAATCATTAAAGATTTACTAAAGAGTTTCTGAGTTTTTGATATAGAAATTTGCAAAGGAACGAAGACTATTCTCAGAAAATCTAGGGTTCGAAAAATTTGCAGAGTGAAAATGGCGGTTTCTAAACTTTGAACGTGTTTTTATATGATAAAGAAGATGAACAGTTAAAAATCCACGGTTCATTTTGAAATAGCTTTATGAGATGGACGGCGAGGATTTAATGTTATAAAATAGGTAATGACCAATTCAGCCTCCTAAGTCAAAATACAGTTGTAACTAGCCAAAGAAGTAACTTGATACGACATGAATCTAATGCGCCGCAGAGTTCAACATGCTTTACATAGAATGTCGTGTATTTAATGTAAACCGTTATATTTGATGGGGTCTCGAGTGTATTTGCCTTGATTGATGAACGTTCCCTTCTCAGATTGTTTAACTTGAAAACCGAGGAAATAATTCTTCTCTCCCATCATTGACATCTCGAACTTATCCTTCCTCATTTTCTCAAATTGCTGACACATGATGACGTTCTTCGATCCGAAGATTATGTCATCTACGTAGATCTGCACAAGTAGGATATTGTCTTCCAGTCGAATGTTGAATACTGTGCAGTCTACTGTGACTTTCTAAAAACCTTTCTAAAGAAGAAACTCAGACAGGGTATCGTACCAAGTCATGGGTACTTGTTTTAACCCGTACAGAGCCTTTCTGAGTCTGTAGACCTGATGTCCTTGCTGAAAGCCGGGAGGCTGTTCTACATAGACTTCTTCTTTCAACACGCTATTCAGGAACACAGACTTCACATCCATTTGATAAACTCTGAATCGCTGATGTGTTGCGTAGGCTAGGAATAGTCTGATTGCCTCCAATCTTGCAACTGGAGTGAAAGTTTCGTCGAAATCTATTCCTCCGGCTAGACGATAGACCTTTTGCCACGAGTCTTGCTTTGTTCTTTATTATAACGTTGTTTTCATCTCGCTTGTTCTTGAAGACCCATTTAGTTCCAATCACATGTTGATCCCGTGGTCTATCAACAAACTCCCATACTTCGTTTCTCGTGAACTGATTCAGCTCCTTCTGCATATCTATGATCCAATCAGCATCCTTAAGTGCATCCTCAACCGATCGAGGTTCTTGGTCGACAAGAAGCTGGAATATAATGCGCTTTCTCCCTGACAGAATCTGGATCTTGTCTTTACGCTTGCTGAAGGATCTCTAATAATTAGGTCAAAAGTGTGAGCGTCCAGCCACGATCTACGATGTTTCAACTCTTCATCTGAGATTTGTTCAACACAGATAGTAGGTGAGTTAGGCATTTCAGTTGTACTATTCTGAGATTGAAGTAATTGAGTTACTAGAGTTGGGTCTACCGAGTCACCGAGTTCGTGGGTATTTAGCTCGGGAACTCCATTTGTTCCCCCCGAATTATTATCCTCGGTAGAGGTCTCGGTTATCACTTGAGTTTCTTCATCGACTCGAGTTACACGGGATTGACTACGTTCGGTAGAGTCAATCTATTCAGCTACTTCAGTGCCGGGCCGAGATTCGATAGACTTATCTTCGGTTTCTTTATACCGAATCATCATCCCAACACAACTGGATCTTTTCAACTTTATCTTTCAGGCTCAGATCCTGTAGCTGCTTGCTGATGTCCTCAGACTCTGGTTTAGAGTTCCTGCTCTTGTCTTCAGTAGCAAACTCATTAAAAACAACATGAGGGCTTTCCTCCACGCAAAGGATCCAGTAGTTAAAGACTCTGAAGGCTTTGCTGACCCAGGAGTATCCTAAGAAAACTCCCTGGTCTGACTTGCTATCAAAAGTCTTTAACTGATCCTTCCCATTATTGTGGATAAAGCAAGAACACCCAAAAATATGGAAATAAGATAGAGAAGGCTTCCCGCCATTCCATAATTCATATGGTGTCTTCTTATGTTGCTTAGTCAGTAGAGATCTGTTATGAGTGTAACATGTAGTGTCAGTAGCTTCTGCCCAGAATTTGGTTGGGAGTCCTGAGTCTGTGAGCAGGGTTCTTGCTGCTTCTTTGACTGTTCTATTCTTCCTTTCAGCAACCCCATTTTGTTGAGGCGTGCGCGCGGCAGACGTCTCATGCTCTATGCCTTCAGCTTTGGAGAACTCCTCCACCATCGAATTCAGGAACTCAGTTCCTCTGTCTGAATGTATCTTGATAATATTGGTGTTCTTCTTGACACTAAGCTTTTTCAGAAGCGTTGGTAACTCTGTTTTGACGTCAGACTTGTTGGCAATAAATATGACCCATGTGTAGCGCGAGTAGTCATCAATGACCACTAAAGCATACTTTTTGCCTCTGATCATCACCGTAGAGACTGGACCGAATAAATCCATATGTAGCAGCTGAAGGATTCCATCAGTGGAAGGAGATGGAACATGTGGATTTTGATTCCTTGTTTGCTTTCCCTTTAGACATACTTCACACTGAGTGTCTTTGCTGAAAACTTCATTCGACAGTCCTCTTGCTAAAGTGTTTCTAGCTAGCTTGTTGAACGTCATGAAGTTGAGATGGCTAAGTCTTCTGTGCCAGAGCTACCCCGTTGTGTTGTCGTTCTTCGCCAACAAACAAGCTTCAGGTTCAGCTGAGTTCCAGTTAGCTACGTAGATATTCTTTTTGCGCGAACCTGACAACACTGTTTTCCCTTATCAATGACATCACATAAATCAGCGTAATCACTCTATTCGAGTTATCACAAAATTGACTAACAGAGAGAAGATTATACTGAAGTCCTTCAACATATGATACTCTTGGAACTGTTGCGGTTCCAATGCTGAGTGTTTCATAGCCTCTGGTATATCCATTTGCGTTGTCTCCGAACTCGATTCGGGGTCCTTCTTCAGTAGTATAATTCTTCAGTAGATCCTTCTGGTATGTCATATGTCTTGAGCATCCATTGTCTACATACCAAGGATCCTTGTACACCTGAAAAACAGAATTATATTTAGGTACCCTTTATTTTTGATTTTGGGTCCTTAGATGATAGTTTTGGAAACCCAGATCTGTCTTACGACCCTGGTGGTCTCAGACAGTTTCTTCCCACTTTGATCAACATACTTGACCACTGGACTGGTCGATGCTGACTTCTGAGGCTTCACAGGTTCAGGAGTCCTGATCTTCTGAGTAGCTGGACTGCTGACCTTTGCCTTCTGCACGGCTTTCTTCTTCTTCTTCTTCTTCTTCTTCTGACTCTTAGGTCCTCTCCTGGCTATAGGATCATAATAATATGACCCATACTGAGCTGGATGTGTCAGCTGCGGAGGTCCATACTGATCAACCCACTTAACTTTGCTAGTTCCCCCTTGACTGAACTGGGGTGATTTGGAACTGGTCTTCTTGTCAGAATGCTGATAGCTGGGATGAGGTGCTTTCATATTTTTTTTGTTCTTGGCTAGGGGATTCAGAATCTCTGCGTTGATGGTCTCCCCTTGAACAAATCTATTAGCTAGCCGGTTTTCTGAGCGTACGGGGGCAGATGAGGAGGCTCCATGGCTGAATCCAAGTCCCTCCTTGTAGTGCTTAGGCTTGTTGCTTGCTAGCATCGCCTCAAGATTCTTTTCAGCGCCCATGTACCGCTCTGTCATCAGGTTCCTCTAGACATCATCGCTTTTCTTCAGCAGTTCATGTTCAGTCTGAAGTCCTGAAAACTCTTGCTTCAATAGACTCAGTTCGGTATCATTCTAAGTCAAGTCATTGGTCAGTACTGAGATTTGATCTTCTTGATGCTGAGACTTGGCCATCAGAGAGTTTATCTCCTCCCTGAGTCTCAACACAAGTCCTTCTGACTCAGTAGCATCCTGACTCTCCTAAGAAAGTCTCTGATTCTCTACTTTCAGGGTAACCAAGTCCTGAAGAGGCTTATTAAGCTGCAGACTCATCTGAATCTGCTCGTCGAGTAGTTCTTCATATGCGATTGCGACGTCCAAATTCTCATCTACACCTGAAATAGTGTCGTGTGTGCAGTGTAAAGAGGAGTTAAATGGAGCGTGAGAGTTTACCTCATCCTCTTCTCCTGGCATGAGACACTTTTCAGCATCTTCTTCAAGCTCTACGGCCATGAATGCCGCTTCATCGTCAGATGAATCCATGCAGGAATCGACTTTATCTGAGTCGTCTGAGAGTTCACCAACTATATATGCTTGACGCTTTTTGATGAACTTCTCCCTTCGAGCTTTGCTTGCTGCTCTCTCAGCATTACTGAGCCCAGGACAATCATACTGAAAGTGTCCTGGCTTCTTGCAGTTGTAGCATGTAGTGACTCTGTCTTCTTCGCTCTCGCTGTCTTTCGACTGAGCTGAGTCCTCCTGTTTCCTGCAGTCAGAAGTATGTGAGTCAGGAGTGCGCTTAGGTGTATACTCAGACTTACCCTTGGAGTCTCTGACGACTCTTGAGAGTTTTATGCGCCTCTCCTTCTCCTTTTGATACTTTACGGCAAGCAGCGCGTACTTCTTAGGCAAGTTTCCTTCTCGTAAGTCACTGAGTGAAGGTTCAGCCTTGCTAGATGCTGGAGCGACTGTGCTGACTGATGCTTTGAAGGCATGGTTGAATTGGGTGTCAGCTTCAGCTCGTTGCTTCCTTTGAGGTAGACCAAACTCGAACTCCTCAGCTTTAAGTTCTGAAAAGATATGGTCAGGAGTAACAATTTCTAAATCAGAATGTCTCAGTAAAGTAGCAAAGGGAGTCCAATGTCCGTCAGGCAGTGCCCTCAAAATCTTGAGATTCATCTCTCGGTTGGAGAATGTCTTTCCCAGCCTGTTGATGGAGTTCATCAGATCCGTGAATCTGACGTTAAGATCTTCAATCGTGTCACCAGGCATGAGAGACAGTCTCTCCAGCTTCTGAAGTTCCAGCGCCAGCTTGTTCATTTTGATCTTCTGAGTCCCCTGACTCAGTAGCGCTAGAGCATCCCAGAGTTCCTTCGCGGACTTGGAGTCATGAACTCTCCTGAGATAAGAATTGCTCAGAGTGGTCAGTATGGCGTTTCTGGCGACCCGGTCTAAGTTGTGAAGCTTCTTCTCCTCAGGGGTGAAGAGACTTCTGTCTTTAGGGATCTTCTTCCCGGTCACCATTCCTCCTGCTTGTGCTGGGTCCTGAGTTACGACACTATCAACCATTGGAATGATATGTAATGCCGCAAAATTTTCAATATAAAATACATTGCACATCTATTCATACATGTTATCAAGTGTTTTAATTCTGTAAGTCGCGCCTTAGAAATTAAAATGAAAATTAAATCATTTATCTTATTTGTTGTTAAATCATTTTTGTTATGTAAATTTATTTTGAGCTTTAAATGTGTTTGTTTATATCATATTATGATTATTTAATTTTTATTTAATTATTTAGAAATCAAGTTAGAATTATTAGGCATGAATAATATTTATTTATTTTGGATTTCCTAAACCAACTAGGATTCATAAAAGGATATAATATTTATTATTGTATTAAGTTATTAGAAGATAATTTTATATTATGTTTTATGATTAAAATAGATATTTTATTTGTGATATAAATGTTTTAGGATAAAATCTAGTTGTGGTTATCCATATCCAAATTTATCTTAGATTGAATCTCTTATATGGTAAGTGATAGAATAAATTCTATATAAAATATATATGGACGAAAATAATTATCGATAAAATATATTTGATACCTTATTTGATTAGGGATGTTTGGATAATGATTTTTAGGCTTAAAAATACCCCTTAGTTGCTCATAATATAGCATCCCATAAATTTTTTGAAAAACTGTCAGCATATCTGCGAACTGTTTCAAGAATTATTTACAGATCTTCCTGTCGTCATATCGTCGTGAAAATTTATGGTCGTCTTCATAGGTATGTATAGTATACTATTTTAGTTTTTGTAGAATTTTCCAAGCATGAAAAGTATTTGTTAAAAATTGTTCTTCGTAACCTGCCAGTTTTTGACAGCATGTTCATGAGCTTAAAAGAAAATTTGGTTTTCATGTTTTATTTACATTTTGTTTCGGCCATGCTGAATATTATTAGGATATAATATATGTTAGGTCATTCAAGTTAAACATATAGAATTTTTAGGATACATTTACTATTTATTTGTTAATTTATTTCTTGATGTGCCAGATTCTTTTGTCAACATGCATGTAGATTGAAAAACAAAAAGATTCATGTTACTACTAAATAAATTCTTGATCATGATGAAACCATTGAAGTTGCATGTTAGTATGTATAATATATATTTTGGTTTGATTATTTTGATCTATGAATTATTTGAATTATTGATGCATGCATGACATTCCATGTAAAGTCATTAAGATAAATTTCCATATATAGGATCGACGCGCATGACTTAAACATCTGATATCCATAGTTTTCTTCAAAGTCAAGGTTAAGGTGGGAAGTTTTCTTACACTACATTTATCCTTATTATATTTTATGCTCGATATTTATGAGTTAATGTCAGGCATGATAAGGAGGGATCGAAGTTGATCCGCGATCGAAGTTGATCGCTATAAAGGTTTATGGTCGAAGTTGACCGGGATCAAAGTGGATCCGTTTTTAAATGTTAGAGTCGAAGTTGACTCGGTGGTCTGTGTGACTACGTAATTCTTACATGATCTAATTTTCCATAATATATTGGTATATTATATAGTTTGGATAAGTGTATTCCCCACTGAGTAGTCATACTCACCCCCCTTATATTTTCATATTTTCAGGAAATGGTTCGGCCGATGCGTAGAGGTTTTGGTGGTGATGGTCACACGAGGAATGATGTATGAAACTAATATTCGTAGTTATTTTTATTTAAGACTTTCGCTGAGTATGAAAGTAAATTGAGTTTTTTTCAATGATTCTTTTTCATGAAAATGTTTTGAAAGAATTAAGATATGCATGTTAAGTATGAAGTAGCGTCCCTAGTTAAATTTTAAAAATTGGGGCGATACACGATAGGTCCGTCCTCCAGTACCTCTGTCATACTGTCATGGAGGGAAGTTAGATGTGCCTCCATTCTGACTCGCCATACCCCGTAGTTCTCTACTGAGAACATGGGTACCATCTCGATTCTGCCCATATCGGACATAGTAGATAATGATATGAATGAAGAATGACATGCGGTGAAAGACCGGTTTGAATAACAAGAGTCTTAGAGAACTCCTGTTCTGATACCAATTGTTGGTCCCGAGATTAAACGTTTATGTGTAGAGGGGGGGGGGGTGAATACACCTGAAAATAATTTCTCAACTTTAACAGGAACAGTCCTTTTCAGAAGTGTGTCGTACAGAACAAGTTCAGTAGACCAATTAAGCTGTTCTGGATCGTGTGGCAGAGTGACTGACCTCACTGAGGCCTGCTAGCTGACTTGAGTCAGAATTCAGTACCGTTCAGCTGAAGTTTAGTATAGTGTGGAAATATGTAGGCCCAAAGTCAGTTGAGTTTAGAAAACATTTTTAAGAAAACAATTTCAGTATATTAGTGCGATCGATTAAACTTTGCTGAAACTCAGTTGAATGATTTTAGAGATATTTTCAATATGAACAGTAATCAATGCAACAGTAAAAAGAAGACAGAACACATGCAATTATTAAAGTGGTTCGGATCAAACAATCCTACGTCCACTGTCCCGAAAGATCAGGAAGCTATGTCTTATACTGAGATAGTCTCAATCGGTTTGTACACTGGACAAACACTGGTCTTGAGATTTATACTGAGCAAGTCTCAGTTTACAAGGTATCAAACTAAAGCGTTTAACAAACTCTCCAACTATGAAGGAGTCTGTTACAATAAGGATCAGTTGAGATATGAACTCCTTCGTCTAAGCTATGGATAAGATCTGCTGAGCTTAGGTTAGAGGGATAGGGAACGAGAAAGTGTCTTCTAAAGCGACGAACAGTAAAGTATGAACTTGGGTTTGTATTCAGTCGCTTGGATACTAGAGGCTTTATAATCTGGTTCAGCTTGGTTCCCTATGAGCAAGTATGTCGCCTTTCGCCGGAGATTACTCTGTGAAGATCTTGCGGAAAGCTTAAGTCATTTTTAGTTGCTCGTGAATGCTCGTGAATGCTCGTGTTCTTGGTGTCTCGTAGGTTTTTCGTGAGCTTCAATTTGAATTTATCCCTCTATTTATAGAGCAGAGACATGTATAGATCCGTTGGAGATGACGATCCTTGTGTCTCTCTCTTTTGGGTAGCTAATGGCTCTTTTAAAGATTGTGGCAGAGTCCTTTCCCTCCATTTCCCGGAAAGTTGTTGACTTGCAGCTTTAATCAGAACGTAGACAGCTGGCCGCTCGTCATTGGTCGAGGCTGAAGAAAGTAGGTGAGACAGAACAAACTTCAAGGTAGATCTGAAGTTGACTTCTCTATACCTCGTATGACTCTGCTGATTTGACTTAATAAATCCCGACGAACGGAAGACTTTACGGCCCATTGCTGAGTCCGATCTATATTCGATGCGATACTCTCGTCGAGTCGGCTCTGCGAGGATCAACTACGAGTTTAGTGAACTACTCCTCGCTTTCGGTTCCACTAACTCCTTTCGGATATCTTGCTCTCGCTGAGCCCAGTATCACTGAGTCTTCTTCTTCTGGTACTGAGGCCGATAATCTACTGAGCGCCTGAACCAAATGAAGAGTGTCTACTGAGTCTGAAACTCTCAGAGACAAAACAACAGATTACAACGGAATGGTTCATCACTCAAAGTAGGGTTTTAGAATCTTCAAATCTTCAGAGCATTGGACTTCCTCGTTGGTGACTCTGATCCCCGGATTGTATTATATATTTTCTGTTCTATGTAATACTCACTCTGTCTTACAATTTTTGTTCCACTTTCTTTCAGGTCGTCCCATAGTTCTTGTTGCACTTCCTAACATAAAAAAAATTATTACAAAAGTTTTATTTGTGGGCATCTCATCTTACACACAATTAACAACTTCATAATAAACTGTGCCAATTAAATGGAACAAGAAAATGGAATGGTTCAGTGAACAGTCGAAGATCCCGGTTGTAACCACTTGTAATTCGAACCAATAATCCCAAAATTTGAGGCAATGATATTTGATTTTTGAGAGCAACGTAGCCTTGGAATTTTAATTTGGCATGTTATAAATTTTTATATCAGCTATTTTTATTTGGATCTACTACTCTATGCTGACAAGTGACAACCAAAATTGATATTTAAGGTAAAATACTTTTACAACTTTAAAATTCTAATCTATTGGTTGTTATTAAAATCTAATTTAATGCATTATATTTAAGGAAAGAATATTAATAAGGTTAATCTTGTAATTTCAACTTTTACGATAATAAATGCTTACTCTCTATATATGGAGATATTTTGATTATCGAATTTGATTATTTTCTAATCATTATTATATTAGCTTACATAAAGATTTGTAAAAGAATTAATCAATTAATTTTGAGAAAGGACAATGAAACAAAATCTAATTCTTCATTCATCGAAATTACGTTAAAACGTAGTGTAGAATTCTTCATTAAAAAATAACGAATTATATTTCACGCTTTTTAAAAGAATGGGAGGATACCTTTTTTGTTTTTTTTTTTACATTTTTCGATTAATTTGGATGTACATTCTTTACATAGTAGCCCTCTTTTTTTCGGCATTATTATTTTTATTTAGCATGTAAAAAATTAATGACTTTAGAATATAATTAAACATATTAAACCAATGTTTAAGATTCATGTTAGAATTTGTAAACTAACCATTCATGATTTATTTCAGTAGTGAAAAATATTCAATAATATCATAATATAACCTCGTCTAGTAAAGCTCTTCAATTGAACAAATTTTGTATTCCGAATCACATGTAATAAATTCAACATATAAAAAATGAGAAATTATGTTTCCATATACACTCCTTGTACCAAATGGGCCGAATATGAGTTTGTTTTAGTAGGGTAAAAGACCAACGAACTCATTTGATTATAATTTAGATGGAGATGTACATACAGAAGCACCTCTATTTATCTACTTTGAGATTTTCATGTTTGCGAAACCTTTTTTTATAAAGTTTATAATTATATAAATTTATTAGAATATATGCTAGTGGATGGAGTTAGTCCACCGTCAGTGGACTTCTTTTGACTTGAAGCTCAATCAACCCGTCTAGTCAAAAAAGTCATTTTCATCCTATTTGTGTGCCTCAAACTTTTGAGTCTAGCCTAACTCAAAATACGAATAGATTGGACTATTATATATGAAAAACCAAAAATGATATTCCCTCCGTCCCTCTTGACTTGTCTCACTTTCCTTTTTGGATTGTCCCACTTGACTTGTCTCATTTATTAAAAAGGAAAATAATTACTACACTGTTGGGTGATGATTCAATCCTCAGCATGATCATACTTATGGGAAATGACTCTTATCTTCTATACTGGATCACGCTCAGTAGCCTCGTGCTCTGAACTATTGAGAAGATTTGAAGATCCCAAAACCCTATCTGATTGGTGAACCATTCCTTTGTATTTGTATTTGTCTCGAGGTTTCGGACTCGGTAGACACTCGCTGCTCTGGTCAAGGCGCTCGGTAGCTTATTTGCCTCGGCACCGGTGCATGAAGACTCGGTGATCTTGGACTCGGCGGGAGCAAGATATCGAAAGACTCGGTGATACTGGACTCGGTAGGAGCAAGATATCGAAAGACTCATGATACCGGACTCGCGGGAGCAAGATATGCGAGAGAGTCGATCGAACTAAACTCGGCAGGAGTAGTTCACTGGACTCGAGCTGATCATCGATAGACTTATCTTCGCCAGCCTATCTACCGATTACGAGGTCGACTCGAAGCAACGGCAGATAGTCTTCGGGGTGTCGTCGAATCTTTTGAAAGACAATCGCGGTCGTATGTACGAGGAAGAGAGAAGTCGGCTTCGCCTATCTCGAAGTTTGTCTTTGTCTCAACCACTACATCCACCTCAACGAATGACAAGCATACACGTGTCTTCTCACCGCTAAAGCCGCAAGTCAACACTTTCCGAAAAAGGAGGAAAAGGCACTGTTGCCTACACCAAAAAGAGCCGTTTGCTACCAAAAAGAGAGAGAGAGAAGAAGATCGTCTCCAACGGATCTATTTCAATCTCTGCTCTATAAATAGAGGGATTATTCAAGAAGAATGGACGGAATGCACGTATCTAGAGCAAAAAATCAAGAAAGCATTCAACGAGCAAAGAACCCAAAGAACTACGTCTTAGCAAAAAACTCGAAGAACATTCTCCGGCGAAAGACTACATTCTAGCTCATAGGGAATCAAGCTAAACCAACATATAAAGCCTCTAGTATCCAATCGACGTTACACGAACTTATAGCTTACCTTCACTGTTCGTCGATCTAGAAGCTACTCTTTCATATTCCCTATCCCTCTAACCCTAAGCTCAACCGTTCTTATCTATAGCTTAGACGAAGGAGTTCACATCTCGAACCCAATCCTTATTGTATAAGGACTCCTTCACTGTTGGAGAAGTTTGTCAAACACTTTAAGTTTGATAGTGTTGTAAGCGAGACTTGGATCGCATAAAAACCAAGACGCGGCTTTGCCCGGTGTGCAAGCCGACCGAGACTAACTCGGGATAATAAATAGCCTCCCCGATCATTCGGGACAGGTGGACGTAGGATTTGAGCGATATCCGAACCACTTTAAAAATCCCGTCTCTTACTTGCTTTCTTAACGTTGCATTGATTTTACCATTCATACTTGAGTTCTATATCTACGGGACCGAGACAACGTTTTCTCACAAAAACCGATTTGGGCCTACACTATTCCGCACACCGAACTCTTACGTAGATACCGAATTCGACCTAGTCGGTTAGCGCGATCTCAGTCGAGTCCGGTACTTTTCTAGCCTTTAACACGATTCGAACAGTACATGCGTCTGGCCCGAACTAGTTCGATACGGCACCTTCCCCGAATAGGACTGCTTCGTGTTCGAAAGTTGAGAAATCGAATCGGGTGTATTCACCCCCCCTCTACACCTGACCGTACACTCGGGACCAACAATTGGTATCGAGCAGGGAGTTCTTTGACTCTTGTTATCTTTGAGACTGGTCTATTCGAACGGATCCGAGGGAAAACGTTTTCACTGCATATCACTCTACATTCATATCTATATTTTTTTCATGGCTGATATGTCAGGTATAAGGATGGTACCCATGTTCTCGGTGGAAAATTATGGAGTATGGCGAGTCAGAATGGAAGCACATCTGACATCCCTCCATGATAGTATGACTGAAGTGCTTGAAGATGGACCTATCGTTCCTATGATTGATAGTGTCGTGACTCGGGACCAAGCTCAAGGAGGAGGAATGGTGGCCGGGAAGAAGATCCCCAAAGACGAAGTCTCTTCACTCCCGGAAGAGAAGAAGCTTCACAATCTAGATCGAGTCGCCGAAATGCTATACTAACCACCCTTAGTGATTCTTATCTTGGCGGGGGTTCGGGAATGCAAGACTCGCTAAAGAACTGCGGGACGCTCTTGCGCTACCGAGTCGAGGGACTCGAAGATTAAAGCCAACAAATTAGCGCCGGAACTCCAAAAGCCGGAAAGCTTGTCTCTCATGCCTTGTGACAAAATCGAAGATCCGAACGTCGATTTACCAATCGATGAACTCTATCAATGGGCTGGGAAAGACATTCGGCAACGAGAGATGAATCGAAGATTCCGAGGGCACCGCCGGACGGACACCTGGACACCTTTTGCCACTCTCATTGCGACATTCCGACTTAGATGTTGTGTCTCCCGACCATATCTTTTCGTAATTACAGGCATAGGAGTTTGAGTTCGACGAGACCTCAAAGAAAGCAGAGGCCGAAGCCGACACAAAATCGACCATGCTTTCAAAGCATCGGTCGACAAGTATCTCCAAAGAACGAGCAAAACGACGAGTAAGACCGAACCTTCACTCAATGATCTACAAGAAGGAAGCCTCGCTCGAAGTATGCACTTGCCTTGTAAAGTATCGAAGGAGAAGGAGCGACGCGAAAAAGTGACTAAAGCCTATCGGGAAACGAAAGGTAAGTCAAATTATATGTCGAAACACACTCCCGACTCACAATCTTCCGAATGCGAAAGAAAGATGACTCGAACCATCAAAGAATAGCGAAAGCAAAGAAGAAAGAGTCATTGCTTGTTACAACCGCAAGAAGCCGGGACATTATCGGATGATTGTCCCGAGCTCGGTAGTGCTTGAACGCGCAAGCACGCAAAGCAAGGAGAGAGAAATTCGCCCGTAAGAGACAATCCTACATAGTCGGCGAAATCTCGAGCGACTTCGAAGAGATCGACTCCTTTATGGATTCATCTCGACGATGAAGCGACTTTCATGGCCTTAGAGCATGAAGCGGATGAATCGCTGAAAAGTGCATGATGGCGAGCAAAGAGGATGAGGTAAATTCTCATGAACCACTTAACTCCTCTTCACACCGCACACACGACACTAATTCAGGTGCGAGATGAGAATATGGACGTCGCAACCGCATACGAAGAACTCGCTCGACGAACAAATTCGGATGAGTTCGCAGCTCAAGAAGACGCTTCGGGGAGTTGGATACCCCGAAAGTAGAGAATCGGAGACTTTCTCGGGAGAGTCGAGAGTTGCTACTGAGGCCGAAGGACTTGTGTTGAGACTCGGGGAGGAAATAAACTCTCTCGATGGCCAAGTCTCAAGCATCAAGAAGATCGGATTTCGGTTTTGACCAATGACTTGACTCGAAAGATACTCGAACTAAGTCCGCCGAGGCAAGAAATGTCGGGACTTCGACCAAGCACGACACACCGAAGAAGAGTGATGATGTCCGGAGGAGCTTGATGACCGAGAGGTACATGGGAGCCGAAAAGAAATTAGAGGCTATGCTAGCATGCAATAAGTCAAAGCACCGCAAGGAAGGACTTGGATTCGGCCAGGGAGCTTCCACATCTCGCCCCGATACACTCAGAAGTACGGCTTGCTGATAGATTTGTTCGAGGGGAGACTATGACCGCAAATATACTGAACCCCCTAGCAAAGAACAAACAAGAAGATGAAAGCACCTCATCCCACACGTCAGCATTCTGACAAGAAGATCAGTGCCAAGAAACCCCAGCACAGTCAAGGGGGAACCAGCAAATTAAAATTGGCAGATCAGTATGGACCTCCAAAGCTGACACATCCAGCTCAGTATGGGTCATACTATTATGAACCTATAGTCAGAAGAGGCTCCAAATGTCAGAAGAAAAGGAAAGCCACACGTAAGGCTAAGGTCGGCAGATCCACTAACTCGAGAAGATCGGGACTCCCCGAACCTCGGAAGCCTCGAAGTCACCTTTGACCGAGTCCGGTGGTCGATATGTTGACTCTAGTGGAAAGAAAATGTCTGAAACCACCAGGGTTGTTAGACAGATTTGGGTTATGAAAACTAACATCTAAGGACCCAAAATCAAAAATAAAGGGTACCTGAATATAATTCTGTTTTGCAGGTGCGTAAAGACCCATGGTATGTGGACAGCGGATGCTCAAGACACATGACATACCAAAGGAGTCTGCTGAAGAATTATATCACTGAAGAAGGACCCAGAATTAAGTTTGGAGATAATGCCAAAGGCTACACGAGAGGATACGGCACACTCAGCATAGGAACTGCCAAAGTTCCAAGAGTATCATATGTTGAAGGACTTCAGGATAATCTTCTCTCTGTTAGTCAATTTTGTGATAACTCAAATAGAGTGATTTTTGACGCTGGTTTTACGTGATGTTATTGATAAATCCACGGGGAAAACAAGTGTTATCGGGGTTCGCGCGTAAAGAACATATATGTGGTCGATCGGAACTCAGCAACCTCGAAGCTTGCTTACCGGGCGAAGAATGACAACCGCACGGGGTGGCTATGGCACGTAAGACTCAGCCATCTCAACTTTAAAACGCTCAACAAGCTTGCAAGAAACACTCTAGCAAGGGGACCGCCGAATGAAGTATTCGAAGCAAAGACACTCGGTGGTGAAGCATGTCCGAAGGGAAAGCAAACAAGGAATCAAAATCCTCCGGTTCCATCGCCTTCCACGGATGGAATCCTTCACCGCCACATATGGATTTGTTCGGTCCAGCCTCCCGGTGACGATCGGAGGCGTAAAATATGCATTAGTGGTCATAGATGACTACTCGCGCTACACATGGGTCATATTCATTGCCAACAAGTCTGACGTCAAAACAGAGTTACCAACGCTTCTGAAAAGGCTCAGTGTCGAGAAGAACACCAAGATCAGAAAAATACGTTCAGACAGAGGAACTGAGTTCCTTAATTCCATGGTAAAGGAGTTACGCAGCGAAGGAATAGAGCATGAGACTTCACCGCACGCACACCTCAGCAGAATGGAGTTGCTGAACGAAAGAACATAACTCTAAAAGAGGCAGCTAGGACTCTACTCGCAGACTCAGGACTCCCAACCAAATTCTCGAGTGTGCTACCAATACCGCATGTTATACTCGGAATAGATCTCTACTAACAAAGCAGCATAAGCGGACACCATATGAACTATGGAACGACAAGAAGCCTTCTCTATCTTATTTCCATATTTTTGGTTGTTCATGCTTTATCCACAATAATGGGAAAGATCAGCTGAAGACTTTTGATAGCAAGTCAGATCAGGGAGTATTCTTAGGATACTCTCGGGTCAGCAAAGCTTTCAGAGTATTCAACTATCGGACTCTTTGCGTAGAGGAAAGCCCTCATGTTGTCTTTAACGAGTTTGCTACTGAAGACAGGAGCAATAACTCAAATTCTGAATCTGAGGACATCAGTAAGCAGCTACAGGATCTAAGCTTAAAAGACAAATCTGAAAAGATCCAGCTATGTTGGGATGATGATTCAGACGAAGAAACGAAGACAAATCTATCGAATCTCAACCAGCGAGCAAGTAGGCGAGCGATTGATTCTCCCGAACAGAATCAATCCCAGGTAACTTCAGGTCAATGAGGAAACTGTAGAAGTAATTGAGACCACTACTGAGAATAACAACTCGGGGGAACGTCTAGTAATGTTCCCGAGCTGAATGCCCCCGAACCCGGTGACTCAGTAGATCATACTCTTGTTAACGAACTACTTCAATCTCCAGAATAGTACAACTGAAATGCCTAACTCACCTACTATCTGTATTGAACAAATTTCAGATGAAGAGTTAAAACATCGTAGATCGTGGCTAGATGCTCACACTGCTGATCTTATAATTGGAGATCCTTCAGCACATGTCAAGACAAGATCCAGATTCTCGTCAAGGAGAAAGCTCATTATTTTCCCGCTTCTTGTCTACCGAAGAACCTCGAAATATTGAGGATGCACTTAAAGATGCTTGATCGGATTATTGCTATGCGGGAAGAGGCTGAATCGGTTCACGAGAAACGAAGTATGGGAGCTTGTAGACGGACCCCCGCATCAACATGTCATTGGAACCAAATGGGTCTTCAAAAACAAGCGAGATGAAAACAACGTTATAGTCGGGAACAAAGCAAGGCTCGTGGCTAAAGGCTACTTTCAAGTGAAGGAATAGATTTCGATGAAACCTTCGCTCCGCTTGCAAGATTGGAGGCAATTAGACTATTCCTAGCCTACGCAACACATCAAAGATTCGTAGTTTATCAAATGGATGTGAAGTCTCGCATTCCCGAATGGCGTGCTTGAAAGAAGAAGTCTATGTGGAACAACCGCCCGGCTTTCAGCAGGGACATCAAGTATATAGACTCGAGAAAAGCTCGCATCGGGTTAAAACAAGCACCCGGGGCTTGGTACGATACCCCGTGCGAGTTTCTTCTTCGAAAGGTTTTCGAAAGGCACGTGAGACCGCACTCTATTCAAAGCATTCGACCGGAAGAAGACTTATTACTTGTGCAGATCTACGTGGATGACATTATCTTCGGTTCGAAGAATGTCATCATGTGTCGACAATTTGAAAAGATGATGAAGGATAAGTTCGAGATGTCAATGATGGGAGAAATTAACTACTTCCTTGGTTTTCAAGTCAAGCAATCCGAAAAGGGAACGTTCATCAACCAAGGCAAATACACTCGAGACCTCATCAAAAGATTCGGCCGCACATCCGAGCAAATCAATCAAGATCCCTATGAACACGAATATGAAGATAGATCTTGATAAAGAGGGAGTATCAGTAGACCAAACTGAATACCGTGCTATAATTGGTTCTTTATTATATCTAACAGCTACTCGTCCTGACATAACTTATGCTGTAGGTGTCTGTGCTCGATTTCGGGGCGAATCCCAAGCGAGTCATATGGACTCAAGCAAAGAAGATTCTCCGCTATCTACGAGGAACACCTGACATGGGTTTGTGGTATCCAGCTGATGATAATATTGAACTAACTGGTTATTCTGATGCTGACTATGCAGGATGTAGAATCGACCGAAAATCAACTTTAGGAACATGTCAGTTCCTTGGCGGCAAAGTCGATCTCATGGTTTTCAAAGAAACAGCACTCAGTGGCCACGTCGACTACTGAAGCTGAATACATGGCTGCTGGAAGTTGTTGCGCCCAGATCCTTTGGCTGAGACAGCAGCTGAGAGACTATGACGTCATTCAGAATGAAGTGCCGATTTTCTCGCGACAAGACCGGTGCTATTGCAATCACTCGAATCCTGTTCTTCACACAAGATGCAAGCACGTGGACATCGAGACATCACTTCATTCGTGACCATGTCGAAAAAGGATATCGAAATGGAAAAGATCCATACCGACAAGCAAAGGTCCGATATACCGACTAAGCCTCTAGCCGAATCCGTATTCGAGGAGAACTTTCGGTAGAGCTAGGTCTGCTTGGACCCTACCGACCCTAGTCGGTAATAAGGTTTCGTGGAGAGGAACATTCCGGTGAGGGGAAATGATCACTCTCGCATCGAGTAAGTTCAGATACATAGAGATTCGAAAACCATCTACACGAGGTATCAGTGACTACTATGTTCAGCGACGGGTTTGCGTATCTCTACTCGTAGTAATTTAATACTACAGGTACTTTGCATTTATGGCAAAGATTCAAGCATGACATTAATATCTTTTGGTTTGTCTTTATTATTAACGACTCACATTTAATGCACGACATTCCATACATAAGCTTGCTGAACTCTGCACGCATTTAATGCATGTCTTTTCACAGTTACTACTTAGGCTATTTTACAACTGGCTTTGACTTAGGCGTCTTTTGTGATCATTGCTTATTTTTTTTAACTTCTAATCTTAACCGTCCATATCATAAAGCAAGTTTACATTCAGCCTTCGATCGAAAACCGTTCACCTTCATAGTTTGATATATATATTCGATCATATCCTTGAACCGCCATTAGCATACTTCATAACTTTCAAATTCGAAAAATCCGAGATCTCGCATTCGCAATCCTTACTTGCAATTTTCACTCTATCTTATCTCGAATTTTATTCATTGGTATGCTTATATCTCGCTAATATATTTGTTATATGTTTCAAGATCGCATTGCACAAAGACTTGTTCTATCCAAAAATAATACTCGACTCATTTCTTGTCACAGTACAATGGCGGAAACCAATATCTCTATGATATCTCCAGCAGATATGCGAGAACATTTTGGAGAAGGATCGCGTATGGTGTGAACCCACCATGGACTTCTATTCATGCGATCCCGGAGTACATGGACGATGTATTCTCGGCTACGTGCGAGTCGTGGCCGGAGAAATTTCGTCTAGGAGGCCTTCGTTCTTCCTCCCGAGACAAAGTTGCGTAGCTGTACTTGAATTCGGACAACGTGTGCCGGAGATATAATGGCGAGATTCGTTGCACATTCTATCCAACACGCCACTACGGAGCCGAAGCGGATGTCCATCAAGGATGCCTTGAAGCGGAGTTTTGATCTACCCTCCGAGAGGGATAAGTTCATCGGGTACAGAGACGACCGAGTTGATGAATATCTTACCGTCTTCTGTGGAAAGCCCACTACATTCAGAGCTGCTTTTCCGAAGAACAGCATGTTGCCTCAGTTCAGGGCACTTGCCTATATAGTGACGCAGCTACCGACAAGCCAAAGCAGGTCGTTTGACCAGGTGTCGAGGCCTAAGATTCAGATGATGATGGCCATATACGACCGAGCCCAGATAAATTGGACGGAGTTCTTTCTCCGAGAATTCATGGCTCAGCCGGTTAGGTCGACAAAGCATTCAAACATGCTGAGCGCAAAGGGCAAATTGCTGTATGGACTCAAACTGTCCATCATGATCGAAGATTTATGTGGATCTCGAGCCTATCACCTACAAGTGACAAGGAGTACTTCAATGTGAAGAAGGTCGATTTCACAACAAGACAGCAGCGCTTCAGCAGATAGGGTCAGGACCCTCAGCAGTCTCTCCGAAATCAAAGTCTCAGCAGGCTACGCCTATAAAGAAAAGAACCCCTCCCACTAAAACTCCTAAGGCACCGGCAAAGAAAATGAAGAAAGCCGCTGAGGTGCCAGCTACTGAGGAGGTTCCACAAGTGCCTGCTGAACAGGCTCCTGAGAAGACTACTCGGCCCATGCACTGGTTGATGAGTCCGAGTCTTACGAGAAGACTCGGTCGGTGGAAAAGATTGTTTCCACCGAAAGGAACCAAGGGGATGCTTCGAAGCTCGGAGCGCAGATATTCGGCCGCATAGACTGCCCCCCCTTTCGTCCCTCCACTCAGCTCAGTCCCTCCAACTGAAGAGCAGACTTCACACATAGACTTGGAGTCTGAGACTGCATCTGAAGGTGAATCAATCGGGATGGAAGCTTCAGTGATTATATCCAGAGCATCCCGAGAAATTCTACAACTAGTTCCGGAGCTTGCTGACTACTCAAACTTGTTGCTCATCGCCAAAACAAAGCAAGGCTCCACATGTTGCTGCGACATCGGGAGTGGCCTCGTCTACAGCGCCTTGTCCTACACTACTCCTGTCAGCAGCTGCATGAAGAGGAATTGAAACTGAGAGAGGAGATAGGCTATTCAGAGCCTGAAGACCTCAGCTCAATGGACAATCCCGAGGGCTGCAATGTTGGCCATGATTCATGATCGACAAGCACGCCTCCGGCCCAAAGACCCTCGATGGGTCGACCATGACGACCCACCCAATGATTCGAGCCCCGGAAAGCTCGATGAGGGACATCCACAGGACAAGGATACCCATACCGAAACCGCTCCACCACTCGGTATCCTTGGTCCCGAGAAGTCCAAGGCCGGTGCTTCGTCCTCGGCGAGCCCGCTCGGCTCTTGCTTGCAGCCGACCTTCGAGCGGCGCCCGGCCCGGACCGCAAAGAGATCTCGATCGGTGGCAAAAGCCTTAACTCGCCCAAGGGATCAAAAATCGAGATCTTGCGAAGGCTATCCATAGGACATGGAAGCGGCATGCTCAAGCCACGTCTAAAGAACTTCGTGGGCCGAAGTCTTCGTCTCTTCATCGGCCGCCCCCGATGTTTCCGCGCTTATTTCGTAAGCGTTGGCTCAAGAAGAAGTCAAATTCCGAGCTCGGCTAAAGATCTTTCGGAGAGCCAAGCCAAGCTACTTGATGAATTTTTGGCTTCTAAATTGGCTCATACCGACGCTATCATCGAACAATCCGAGGCCACCGAACGAGACTTGAGAATATCCAACCGGCCCCGGAAGACACGATCACCGAAAAGCCGAAAGACTTCAAGGAAGCAAACTGACCTCTCTCACAAGCAAGACAAGGAAAACCTTACCATGGAGAGGAACGAGTTGCATGAGGCTCGACTAAGCTCCACGATCGTCTCGATGAGCCGTCAACCTCCTACAAAAGTCCGAAGAAGTCGGTCCTAGTCCCTACCCCTGTGATCGGTGATGATGCCAAAAAGGGGGAAAGTGAAGGAAAAAGGGAAGGAAAGAAGAGTACCGGGAAGTCGACCCTCACCAAAAGTCCAAAGTCTAAGGGGGAAGCTACACCGAAGTCATCCCGGACTCGGTCTCGAAGGGTGAGGCCCGGGGTGTTTCACCGGCGAGCACAGGCAAACCGGCCCAAGTGGCTCAGGGACCCCAGCGAGACTACTCGAGCAACCCAAACTCCCAAAGATATCATTAAGGAGGTTGCTTGAGTACGCCGAACAAAGCGGTGGAGGACTCGGAAGAAGAAGAGGCTCCTCTTCCACCACCAGTTCAAGAAGGCAAGGGCAAACAAAAGCTTAACATTCCAACCCCTCCAAAGAAAGAGATTAAGATACATATCTCGCCGAGGAGGAAGCCCAAATAGGCTGCGGATGAGAAGGCGGCCGAGAGATTGCAGAGGCCGAAGCGCCTAACAAGCCAAAGTCTAAGCCTCGCCAAAGGAAAGACTAAAGCCCGCACCGGAGGAGGAAAGAGAACTCGCTAGGATCGCTTCCGAGAAAGCTCATCATAACGGATGAAGAGGACAGAGAAAAAGAAAAGGAGCAAGCAGAGAAGAATGCCGAAAGGCAGGGTACATCCAAATCTAGATCTAGTACCCCTGCGAATCGGAACAAGCTCCTCGAAGCCTCAAGAGCGGGATGCGAAAATTGAAGACATATTTGCTCGAGATGGATAGATATCTCTACGAGGAGAGGAAGCTAGACGAGATAGAGGCCGCCGTATGCAGGATACATTTGGCGGACCTTGAGGCACTCGGGAAACGCATCGAACAAGAGGCCAGGCCGAGAATTCCTTCGAAAGCCGACATTCCTTATCGATACGTAAGGTTCAAGAAGCCAAACGATCCGAAAACACATAGATGGCCAAGATCGGACGAATGGATGCCTATTCGGTTCAATCGAGAGATGGGAATCGGCCAAGATAGAGTTTATCAAGAGAAATTATTTCCGCGATTCGGCTCGAAATGTCTAAGGCCGATGCCTATGTCGAGTGGATGACCATTGCCGAACCCGATCTTTACCCATATATGCACGGAGCAAGAATGGCGAAGGGGTAGTAGTCGAGTTCCTCGAAGCAAGGATCATTCCTCCACCCGGAAGACAAGATGACTCGAAGCATCTCGGAATGATTGAACAAGAAGTGAAGAATGCTTTGCGTTGAACGAGGACTAGAACAAGATGATCCAGGCAGACTTCGCCGAATATCCGAAGCCGAGGAAGAACACGTTCGGAATGTATGGAGTTCCACCGCTCGAAGATAAATCCCAAGGTTTCATGAATAGGATTCAGCGGCTTTAAGGGTTCTCCCTCTTAGTTCTTCTTTTAGCTTAGCAAGATTTGTAATGTACTTGAACCGTGTATTATATATATACAAATCTTCTTTTGGCTCGACAACTACTTGTTGTCTAAATAGCCGTGTTTGCTTTATGCTTTAACACTCGGAATCACGAAGTGATTACCGACACACACGTTGATTATTTACTTGTCGGTTTTGCTCGGTTAGATCTCCGATAGACTAGACTTTCGGAGAGTTATTATTTCTCTTAAGAGAAAATTGTTGTATTTCTTTCTTAAAGGGAAATTATTGTTAAAGGGAAAATCGTTCGCCTTGTCTCCCTCGGTAGTCTAGCACTTACCGGACAACTCCACCGATTCTACTTGTAATATTTGTAAGGAGCTCGTTCTCGAGTAAGTTAGTGTTTAGCATAGTTGATAGGACATAGATGATAGGTTTTGGCATCATCAAATAGGGGGAAATTGTTGGGTGATGATTCAATCCTCGGCATGATCATACTTATGGGAAATGACTCTTATCTTCTATCTTGGATCACGCTCGGTAGCCTCGTGCTCGAACTATTGAGAAGATTTGAAGATCCCAAAACCCTATCTCGATTGGTGAACCATTCCTTTGTATTTGTATTTGTCTCCGAGGTTTCGGACTCGGTAGACACTCTGCTCTCGGTCAAGGCGCTCGGTAGCTTATTTGCCTCGGCACCGGATCTAAGACTCGTGGATACTTGGACTCGGCGGGAGCAAGATATCGAAAGACTCGGTGATCTTGGACTCGGTAGGAGCAAGATATCGAAAGACTCAGTGATCTTGGACTCGAGCGGAGCAAGATATGCGAGAGAGTCGATCGAACTAAACTCGGCAGGAGTAGTTCACTGGACTCGAGCCGATCATCGGTAGACTTATCTTCGGCAGCCTATCTACCGAATACGAGGTCGACTCAAGAACGGCAGATAGTCTTCGGGATCGTCGAATCTTTTGAAAGACAATCGCGAGTCATGTACGAGGAAGAGAGAAGTCAGCTTCAGTCTATCTCGAAGTTTGTGCTGTCTCAACCACTACATCCACCTCAACGAATGACAAGCATACACGTGTCTTCTCACCGCTAAAGCCGCAAGTCAACACTTTCCGGAAAAGGAGGAAAAGGCACTGCTTGCTTACACCAAAAAGAGCCGTTTGCTACCAAAAAGAGAGAGAGAGAAGAAGATCGTCTCCAACGGATCTATTTCAATCTCTCGCTCTATAAATAGAGGGATTATTCAAGAAGAATGGACGGAATGCACGTATCTAGAGCAAAAAATCAAGAAAGCATTCAACGAGCAAAGAACCCAAAGAACTACGTCTTAGCAAAAAACTCGAAGAACATTCTCCGGCGAAAGACTACATTCTAGCTCATAGGGAATCAAGCTAAACCAACATATAAAGCCTCTAGTATCCAATCGACGTTACACGAACTTATAGCTTACCTTCACTGTTCGTCGATCTAGAAGCTACTCTTTCATATTCCCTATCCCTCTAACCCTAAGCTCAACCGTTCTTATCTATAGCTTAGACGAAGGAGTTCACATCGAACCCAATCCTTATTGTATAAGGACTCCTTCACCGTTGGAGAAGTTTGTCAAACACTTTAAGTTTGATAGTGTTGTAAGCCGAGACTTGGATCGCATAAAAACCAAGACGCGGCTTTGCCCAGTGCAAGCCGACCGAGACTAACTCGGGATAATAAATAGCCTCCCGATCATTCGGGACAGTGGACGTAGGATTTGAGCGATATCCGAACCACTTTAAAAATCCCGTCTCTTCTTGCTTTCTTAACTCGTTGCATTGATTTTACCATTCATACCGAGTTCTATATCTACCGGAACCGAGACAACGTTTTCTCAAAAAACCGATTTGGGCCTACACTATTCCGCACACCGAACTCTTACGTAGATACCGGATTCGACCTAGTCGGTTAGCGGATCTCAGCCGAGTCGAGTACTTTTCTAGCCTTTAACACGATTCGAACAGTATGCAGTCTGCCGAACTAGTTCGATACGGCACCTTCCCGAATAGGACTTGTTCGTGTTCGAAAGTTGAGAAATCGAATCAGGTGTATTCACCCCCCCCCCTCTACACCTGACCGTACACTCGGGACCAACATACACCAACTCCCACTTTTTCTTTGTGGGACTCACTCCCCTACACACAACCAACCACTCTTTTTAATCTCTGTACCGAAAAGATATGAGCCAAGTCAAGCGGACGGAGGGAGTAGAATTTAGGTAACTGTACAGTTCATATTTTTGGATAGCATTTCAATAAATTGCAATTGATAGTCATAAAAGAATTTCACCAAAAATCTAAAATTTGTATTTTATTAAAATTTCTATTTGCCACCATTAGTATATTCCAATCCCAGTTTGGCATACAATAAATTTATAAGTCAGCAATTATTATTTTTACATCAACTGTTTTGCAATCACAGTACTATAAAAATATGAATAGCAATCAAAAAACACTTGAACATTTTGAATATGACCATCAAAAGCCTCCCGTTTTGTTCATGCTATCAATTGTTTTCTTCAAAACCATTCAAGGTTTCCCTTTTACAAAATACGGGGTTGAAATCATTAATGAACTACCTGCAAATTCTCCCATATTAATAACTCATTGTTATTCCGGAGATGATGATCTCGAAGTTCGCGCACTCTCTCGACTCCAGGAACAATCATGGACTTTCAGGGTAAATCTCTTTCAAACAACTCATTTTGTATGCCGCTTTTGGTGGAACGGAAAGACAAATTCTTTCGATGTGTTCTACGCTAGGGATTCAAGCGCGTGCGAGGATAAGTTCGCTAATGTGTGCAAATGGTTTGTGAGGGAAGATGGGTTCTATTTCCAACCTTATTATAACTACTCACCTGGACAACGTGAGAATAGATATGGTTGGATGACAAGTGCTACTAAGTCTCTTATCCATTAGTAACGTTGATTTTTGATTTGTAATAATAATAATAATACCATCAGTTATTGAAACATTGATTTTGATTTTTAATAATAATAATAATACCATCAGTATTTGGCTATTAGTTATCTAAAATATTGATCGCATTTGTTTAAAATTTTGAAACAAAAAAAAAAGTAAAAAATACTTCGTTTTTTAATGTAAATATGTAAAATTATGCGGCTTACTTACTCCCTTTCAATTGAAAAAAAAATATATATTGAAATTTATTTAATGCTTACACGTAATGAGTTTTTATCATACGACGTACAAATCAGCCGAGCATTCCACGCCCATCCTCCATCTTTTTTTACGATTATGTTCGATTGCTTAATATCTAAGTTTGTACTATGAAATTCAATCACCTTAAATTGAGCTAATTTAAAAAGATTAAAATAAATATTTGTATGAGAGTATTCCTAAAAATAATATGAACGTAGATCTAGTGAAAGTGGATTTCTTATTTGCAGTTATTATATATTTTTTTTGTAATTAGAATTTTCTTCATCCAGTCAAAACAAAGAAGACACACTATACACCTTATAATGAATATAGCTTGTAGAAAAACTTATCTGTTGGTCCCGAGAGCACGTTCAGGTGTTGAGGGGGGGGGGGTGAATACACCTGAATCCTATTTTCTCAACTTTGAACACGAACAGTCCTGTTCAGGAAAGTGCCGTACTGAAAGAATTCAGCAGACCAAATAGCTGTTCTGAATCGTGTTTGACAAAGAGTCTGACTCTACTGAGATCTGCTAGCTGACTGAGTTAGAATTCAGTATCAGCAGATAGAGTTCAGTGGTGCGGAAATGTGTAGGCCCAAATCAGTTGAGTGGAAAACGTTTTATCAAGACAGTCTCAATTTAGCAGAAGAAACAGTTAAGTATGCTGAGACTTAGTTGTATGATTTTAAAGGATAATTTTCAGTATGAACAGTTAAAATCAATGCAACAGTAAATAAGAAAGCAAGCGAGAGACACAGATTTTTAAAGTGGTTCGGATACACAGGATCCCTCGTCCACTGTCCCGAAAGGTCAGGAGGCTATTTATTATACTGAGTTAGTCTCAGTCGGCTTGTACAACGGGGACAAAGTCGCGTCTTGGAATTTATACTGAGCAAGTCTCAGTTTACAACGGTTATCAAACTAAAGTGTCTGACAAACTCTCCAACAATGAAGGAGTCCTTTTATAATAAGGATTAGGTTCAAATATGAAGTCCTTCGTCTAAGCTATGGATATGATCGGTTGAGATTAGGGTTAGAGGGATAGGGAATGAGAATGTAGCTTCTAGAACGACGAACAACTGAGTTTAGCTTTGGGTTCGTGTAACGTCGTTTGGATACTAGAGGCTTGTATATCAGTTAAGCTTGGTTCCATTACGAGCTAGGATGTAGTCTTTCGCCGGAGATAGATCTTCGAGTTCTTGTGGAAGACTTAAGCTTTTCAGATTGCTCGTTTGAATGCTCTCTTCTTTTTTTTAGTTCTCTTTCCTTGTTTGCTCGTGAAGTAGCAGTCGTAGTTGTCCTTTCAAAAACTTGAATCATCCCTCTATTTATAGAGAAGAGATTGGGAAAGATCCGTTGGAGACGATGATCCCTTTCTCACTCTTTTGGTAGCTAACGGCTCTTTTGAAAATGGTGACAGTGTCCTTTCCCTCCTTTTCTGGAAATATGTTGACTTGTAGCTTTAGTAGGTAAAAAGGCACGTGTCTGCTTGTCATTCGTCGAGGTTTTGCAGAGTAGTTGAGACAGAACAGACTTCGAGGCATAATGAAGCTGACTTCTCTCTTCATTGTATTTGACTATGCCGATTGTCGTTCAAAAGATCTAACAGTTCGAAGAGCTCTGCCGTTCGAGTCCGATCCTCGTAGAGAGTACCGAATTTACTCTTACGAAGGTCGGCTCTTAGTTCGATGAACTACTCCTGCCGAGTTCGGTTCCATCGACTCCTTCGCATATCTTTGCTCGCCGAGTCCAAGATCTACTGAGTTTTCTACATCTGTTGCTGAGGCTGATAATCTACTGAACGCCTAAACCAGAGCAGAGTGTCTTCTGAGTCTGAACCCTCAGAGACAAAAATAATTACAACGGAATGGTTCACCAATCAGATAGGGTTTTGGGATCTTTAAATCTTCAAACAAATTCAGAGCACGAGGCTACTGAGCTTTGGTCAGTTAAGATAGAATCATTTCCCACTAAGTATGACTGTGCTGAGGATAGAATCATCACCCAACAATTTCCCCCTATTTGATGATGCCAAAACCAAACAACATCTATGCTAACACTAAACTTTTCAGAAACAGAGCTCCTTACAATATTACAAGTAAGATCAGTGGAGTTGTTCTTTAAGTTCTAATCTCATCGAGGGGATCGGGCGAAATAATTTCTCCCTAAACAACAATTTCCCCGGAACAGCTAGTCTAACGAGAATCTATCAAAGCAATCGATTGACAAGTAAATAAACGTGAGCGTGTGAGTCGAGAATCACTTGAGTGATTCTGGAGTGTTAAGCATAAGACAAACATGGCTATTTAGACAATAAGATATTGTCAGAGCCAAAAGATGTATATATGAATATGAAAGTTCAGTACAATACATCTCTTGCTAAGCTAGGAAGATAAAGAAACTAATACTAAGAACGCTTGTACTGCTTGATCCTGTCCATAAAGTTCTGCGATTGTGTCTCGGGAAGGAGCGAGCCCATACATCCTCGTAAGTATACTTCCTCGGCTTCGATATTCAAAGAAAGTCAGTGGCTCATCTTCTTCAAGACCTCGTGGGCGGCGAAGCATCCTTCACTTCTTTCTCTATTACTCCATAATGAATAGAATCATCAAGTCTTCCGGGTGGTGGCGAGTGCGGCTCAGGGACTTGGACAATGATATTCTCTTTCACAGCTTGTACCAGGTAGGCATATAAGTCTGGTTCAGTAATCCTCATCCATTCAACGTAGGCATCTACCTTTGTCATGTTTGGCCAGAATCTCCAGAAATAGTTCCTCTTGATGAATTGTATCTTCTGTGATTCCCATCTCTATGTAAATTGAGCAGGAATCCATTCATCCGTCATAGGCCATCTTTGCATTTTCAGATCTGTTGGCTTCCTGAACCTTCTGTATTTATATGGAATGTAAACTTTTGAAGGTACTCTCAGCCTGGCCTCTTGTTCAGTACGGATTCTCAGTGCTTCAAGGTCTGCCATATGGATTCTTTGCCTGGCAGCCTGAATCTGTCTTGCCTCTTCTCCTTGGTATAGATACCTATCCATCTGAGCAAATATAGCTTCAATCTCGGCATCTTGTTCCTTAGTTCTTGTGTAGGAGGGTTTGCGAGGCGACTGATCTTCTGAGTCAGTAGAGGTACTTGATTTTTCTTTGGACGTACCCTGCTTCTCAGTGTCCTGCTGTTGTTGCTGCTCCCTATCATCATCATCTTGAATTATCAGCTTTCGGGAGGCAACCTAGTCGTTGTTGACTTCTTTTCGCCGCGTAGTCGGGGCCTTTGTCTTTCCTTTGGAAGTCTTTGCTTTAGGCTTGTTGGGTCGCTTCAGCCTTCGGCTAATTCCCTAGCTAGCTTCTCGTCACTGCTATCCGAGCCTCCTCTGCAGCAAGCAACATATCTCTTTGATTTCTTTCTTTGGAGGGGCCGGGAGTTCCAATACTTTCTTACCCTTGCCTTGAACAGAGGAGATGGGAGAGGTGCCTCTTCCTCCTCTCGAGTCATCTCTGCCAAAGATACTCAACAACCTCCTTAATTATATCGGTAGGAGTCCGGGTTGTATGAGTAGCTTGTTCTCTCGGTTCTAGAGCCACTGGGCCGGTCTCTGCCTGTGCTCGCAGCCTCGAGACACCCCCGGGCCTCACCAGTTGGTCTAGTAGCAACTCGTGGTCCGAGCTCGCTTTGCTTCGCCTACGACCGTGTTTTCTTTCCCGACTTCAAGTAGGGCTTCCCCCTTAGTTGATGTTGCAGTGGTTTTAGTCGGGGTCGCCTTAGGGGCCGACTTATCCCCTTTTTCACATTTATCCCCCCTTTTCCCCCTTTCCCCCCTTTTTGGCATCATCAATTACAAGCGGGGTAGGAGTGGATACTTGGAGATTGAGGCTTTTGTAGGAGGCCGACAACTCTTCGAGTTTGTCGTTGATCTTTGTCGTGGCCTCATGCAGCTCATTCCTCTCGAAGCGAAGTTCTTCTTTGTAGAATTTGTGAGAGAGGTCACCGGCACCTTAAAGTCATTCGGCTTCTCGAAACCTTTCCTTCAAGGGCCTGTTGAATATTGTCGAGTCTGAGCTCAGTGGCCTGGGATTGGTTTGAGATTGATTCAGTATGGGAGGACTGAGCGGCCTTGAATTCTTCAAGCGGTTTGGCTCGTCCTTCCCGAATTATTCTCGAGCCGATTATCAAAGTCCTTTTACTGCTTGTGCCGCGCGTTAGAGACAATGGAGGAGACATCAGGGGCACTGATTGTGAAATGGAAGATCTTAGCCCCCGAAGCTCAGCGTTGGTGGCTTGAGCAGCTTTGCTTCCATGTTTTGTGGACGGCTTTGGCGAGAGCCCTGTTTTGAGTTCCTTGGCTTTTTAGTGCCTTAGCCATGGACTTTGAGCGTCGGCCTTTGGGGCTGGGCGCTACTTCAAACGTTGATTTCAGCAAGAGTTGAGCAGGCTCTGCGGAAGTTGAAGTACCAGCCGCCGACTTCACATGTCCAAGGATATTGAGTGGTAGTTCAGTAGGAGTGGGTGTATCCTTGTCTCCGGGGTTGTTCCTCATCGGGCTTTCCGGGGCTCGAATCATGGGGTGGGTCTCGACCGTCGTGGTCCGACCCGCTTGAAGGGGCTGAGCCTGAAGCCTGCTGCCTTTCATGCAGCAAGGCCAGCATTGCGGCTCTTAGGTCCTCCAGAGTGCCGAGGTCAGCAGGCTGTGAGTAGCCTATCTGCTGCCTTATAACCAGCTCCTCTTCATGCAGTTGCTCGCAGTGTAGTGAAGAATGAGGCGTAGCTGATTGGGCCACTCCTGGAATCTTAAAAGCATATGGAGTCTGGCCTGTTTGGTAATAGTCACCGATCGAGTGGCCGTAAATCTCCGGTATATGCTCAACAATCTCTCGGAATGCTTGAGATAGAATGGTGAAGCTTCCATTCCGACGAGATTCCTCTTCGAATCTTTGTCTCCAAGTCTTCAACATCTATTGGAGAAAGCGATTGTTTCTCGCCAGATGGCATGCTTCTTGAGTGGTTGAGCGTTGAGTGGGCTCGTCCAAGGTTTCTAAATCGCCGCTCCGGGCCTCTTCGTCCCGAACCCCTTGGTCCACTTCTACAGCTTGTTCAGTGGAGATGACCTTCTCCACTGACTGAGTCTTCTCTGAGGACTCTGAGGACTCTGACTCATCAATCAGCTGCATCGGCTGTCTAGGCTGTTCAGCAGTTTCGGCAGTAGCCTCCAATGCACGCCTCGGATTCGCAGTACAAAGCAGAATGCTTTTCTTCAAGCGCTTTGCCGGTGCCTTAGGAGTTTTTGCTTGAGGAGACCGTTTCTTTGTTGACGTGGTCTTCTGAGACGTCACCTGCTGAGCTGAGGGTCCTGTCCCTATCTGCTGAAGTGCAGCAGTTCTGTTATGGAATCTAACCTTCTTCACATTAAAATATAGCTTGTCATCGAATCTGATTTGGTCATCTTCGCAGAGGTCTTGAATCATGACCGATAGCTTCAGTCCATATAGAAGCTTGCCTTTTGCGCTCAGCTTGCATGTTGCTTTGTCGAATTTGGCAGCTTGAGTCATGAACTCTCGGAGAAAGAACTCCGTCCAGTTAATTTTCGCTCTGTCATAGATCGCCATCATAAGCTGTATCTTGGGTCTCGATACTTGATCGAATGACCCCGCTGGCTTGTCGGTAGGCCGCGTCACAATGTACGCCAAGGCTCGGCAACGAGGCAAAGATACTATTCTTCGGGAAAGCGGCTCAACAACACGTGGGCTTTCCGCGTAAGATTGATAGGTAGGCGTCTATCATATCGTCGTTATATCCGACGGTGCTGACTCCTTCAGCAGGTAGATCAAAGCTCCGCTCCAGTGCCTCCTTGATAGACATCCGCTTTAGTTGCATAGAATTATCGCCGATAGAGTGAACTACAAATCTTCCAATGATGTCGCCAGACACCGAGTCTGAGTTGAGATAGATCTCAGACACTTGTCTCGGAAGGAAGAACGTCGGCTTCCTTGAGAGAAATCCTTCCAGACCCGATTCTCTAAGGGCAGCGAAGATTTCGTCCATGAACTCGAGATCGCAGGCGTCGAATTCCATGACTGGTTCACACCAGACACGGTCTTTATCCAGGATTTCCTGCATTTTCTCTGGAACGGTGACTGAAATGTTTGTACTTGCCATTATATCTGTTACAAGAGAAGTCTATCAGTATCGATTTTAATAAAATAGTTTGTATAGCGATTTTGAAAAGAGAGAATAAATTATTGTAACAGATCTAATATCATACCGATGAGAAATCTGATCGTTTAAGAAATATACAAGAGGGGTTTGCAAAAAAAATTTCAGATTTTTCGGAGTTAAGGATTTGAAGTATGCTAATGGCGGTTTCTAAGATATGATCGAAAAATATATATCAAGGTGAAGATGAACAGTTATTGATCAATGGCCTAGTTTAAAATAGCTTTTATGAGATGGACGGTCAAGATTAAAAAGGTCTATTATAGGTAATGATCAAATTTGCCGCCTAAGTCAAAAGCCAGTTGTAACTTGCTTAAGTAGTAACTATGATACGACATGCGTTAAATGCGTGGCAGAGTTCAGCGTACTTATACATGGAATGTCGTGCATTAAATGTAAGTCGTTAATATTAAATGACAATCCTGAGATATTAAATACGATGCTGATTCTGAGCAATAAATGCATATTACAGTTCTATTAGATACTACTGAGTAGAGATACGCAAACCTGTCAGCTGAACATCATAGTCAGCTGATACCTCGTGTAGATGGTTATTGTCTCTACGTACTGAGTTTACTTAGTACTGAGAGTGAACATTCCCCCTTACTGAATGCTCCTCTCCTGAAACCTTTTACTGACTGGAGTTAGTAGGATCCAGCAGACCTAGCTCTACTGAAAGTTCTCTGAATCTTGATTCAGCTAGAGGCTTGGTCAGTATATCAGCCCTTTGTCGATCAGTGTGGATCTTCTCCATTCTGATATCCTTCTTTTCGACATGGTCACGAATGAAGTGATGTCTGATGTCCACGTGCTTTCATCTTGTGTGAAGTACAGGGTGCTGAGTAATTGCAATAGCATTGGTACTGTCGCAGAAGATTGACACTTCATTCTGAATGACGTCATAGTCTCGTAGCTGCTGTCTCAGCCAAAGGATTTGGGCGCAGCAACTTTCGGCAGCCATGTATTCAGCTTCAGTAGTTGACGTGGCTACTGAGTGCTGTTTCTTTGAAAACCATGAGATCAGCTTACTGCCAAGGAACTGACATGTTCCTGAAGTTGACTTTCGGTCAATTCTACACCCTGCATAGTCGGGATCAGAGTAACCAGTTAGTTCTATATTATCATCAGCTGGATACCATAAACCCATGTCAGGTGTTCCTCTAAGATAGCGGAGAATCTTCTTTGCTGAGTCCATGTGACTCTGCTTTGGATTCACCTGAAATCGAGCATAGACACCACAACATAAGTTATGTCAGGACGAGTAGCTGTTAAATATAATAAAGAACCAATTATAGCACGAAATTCAGTTTGGTCTACTGATACTCCCTCCTTATCAAGATCAATTTTCATGTTTGTGTTCATCGGGATCTTGATAGGTTTGCTGGATGTGCAACCGAATCTTTTGATGAGGTCTCGAGTGTATTTGCCTTGATTAATGAACGTCCCTTTTTCAGATTGTTTGACTTGGAAACCGAGGAAGTAGTTCATTTCTCCCATCATTGACATCTCGAATTTATCCTTCATCATCTTTTCAAATTGTTGGCACATGATGACATTCTTAGATCCAAATATGATGTCATCTACATAGATCTGCACAAGTAGTAGATCGTCTTCCGCCGAATGCCGAATAGAGTGCGGCTCCATCGTGCCTTTCTCGAAAACCTTCTCGAAGAAGAAACTCAGATAGGGTATCGTACCAAGCCCTGGGTGCTTGTTTTAACCCATATAGAGCCTTTCTGAGTCTATACACCTGATGTCCCTGCTGAAAGCCGGGCGGTTGTTCCACGTAGACTTCTTCTTTCGACGCCGTTCGTGAACGCAGACTTCACATCCATTTGTTAGACTCGAATCTTTGATGTGTTGCGTAGGCCGGGAATAGTCCAACTGCCTCCAATCTTGCAAATCGGAGCGAAAGTCTCATCGAAATCTATTCCCTCGCCTTGACAAAGTAGCCTTTTGCCATGAGTCTTGTTTTGTTCCTTACTATGACGTTGTTTTCATCCCGCTTGTTCTTGAAGACCCATTTTGTTCCAATAACATGTTGATGTCGGGGTCTATCAACAAGCTCCCAAACGCCGTTTCTCGTGAACTCGATTCAGCTCCTCTCGCATAGCTATGATCCAAGCCAGCATCTTTTAATGCATCCTCAATCGTCTCGAGGTTCGTCGCTAGACAAGAAGCGAGGAATATAAGGCGCTTTCTCCTTGACAATCCGGATCTTATCTTTACTCTTGCCGAGGGATCTCCAATAATCGGGATCGGCAGATGTGAGCGTCCGGACCACGATCTACGATGTTTCAGCTTCTTCATCCGAAATTTGTTCAACACGTGATAGTAGGCGAGTTAGGCATTTCGCTTGTACTATTCGAGATTGAAGCATTTCGCAATGAGAGTGTGATCTACCGAGTCACTGTGTTCGGGGGCATTCAACTCAGAACACTAATAGATGTTCCCCCGAGTTGTTATTCTCGTAGTGGTCACAAGTTACCTATGGGGTTTCTTCATCGACTCGAGTTACCCGGGGATTGATTCTGTTCGGGAGAATCAATCGGCTCACCTACATTTACCGCCGGTTGAGATTCAGGTAGATTTGTCTCCATTTTCCTCATCTCGAATCATCATCCCAACAAAGCCGGATCTTCTTGACTTCGTCTTTTAAGCTTAGATCCTGTAGCCGTTTACCGATGTCCTCGACTGGAATTAGAGTTATTGCTCCCGTCTTCGTAGCAAACTCATTAAAAACAACATGAGGGCTTTCTATGCACGCAAAGGGTTCGATAGTTGAATACTCGAAAGCTTTGCCGACCCGAGAGTATCCTAAGAATACTCCCCGATCCGACTTGCTATCAAAAAGTTTTCACTGATCTTTCCCATTATTGTGGATAAAGCACGAGCACCTAAAATATGGAAATAGGATAGAGAAGGTTTCCTGCTATTCCATAGTTCATACGGCGTTCTCTTATGTTGCTTTGTCGGTAGAGAACGATTCTCGAGTGTAACAAGCGTATCGTGGCTTCGCCCGCAATTTGGCCGGGAGTCCTGAGTCCCGCGAGTAGAGTTCTAGCCGCTTCTTTGAGAGTTCTCGTTCTTCCGTTCAAGCAACTCCATTTTGCTAGGGTGTGCGTGCAGCCGATGTCTCATGCTCTATTCCTTCTGCTTTGCAGAACTCCTCCATCATAGAATTAAGGAACTCAGTTCCTCTGTCAGAATGGATTTTGATAATTTTTGTGTTCCTCTCGACACCGAGCCTTTTCGTAAGCCTTGGCAACTCGCTTTTGACGTCGAATTGTTGGCAATGAATATGATCCAAGTGTAGCGCGAGTAGTCATCGATGACCACTAAAGCATATTTCTTGCCTCTGATCGTCACTGGAGAGACTGGACCGAACAAATCCATATGTAGCAGTGCCAAGGATTCCATCGATGGAAGAAGATGGAACAGGGTGGATTTTGATTCCTTGTTTGCTTTCCCTTCGTACATGCTTCACACTTGAGTGTCTTTGCTGAATACTTCATTCGGCAATCCTCTTGCTAGAGTATTTCTTGCTAGTTTGTTAAGCGTCTTGAAGTTGAGATGGCTGAGTCTCCTGTGCCACAGCCACCCCATTCGGTTGTCGTTCTTCGCTAACAAACTGAGTTCCAGTCAACCACATAGATATTCTTCTTGCGCGAACCCGATAACACTTGTTTTCCTAAGGATTTATCAATGACATCACGTAAACCAAATACAAATATCACTCTATTCGAGTTATCACAAAATTGACTAACAGAGAGAAGGTTATGTCTGAAGTCCTTTAACATATGATACTCTAGGAAGCGTGGCGGTGCCTAACGCCGAGTGTTCGAATCCTCTTGTGTAGCCTTTAGTGTTGTCTCCAAACTCGATTCTCGGGTCCTTCTTCATTGTATAATTCTTCGCAGGGTTCCTTTGGTACGTCATGTGTCTTGAGCATCCGCTGTCCACATACCAAGGATCTTTGTGCACCCGCAAAACAGCAATTATATTCAGGTACCCTTTATTCTTGATTTTGGGTCCTTAGATGTTAGTTTTAGTAACCCAAACCTGCCTAACGACCCCCGGTGGTCTCGCACGCGTTTCTTTCCACTTGAGTGAACATATTTGACCACCGGATCGGTCGTTGCCGACTTCTTAGGCTTTTCCTGGTTGGAGTCCTGTCTTCGAACCGGTGGATCGCCGACCTTTCGCCTTTTGTGCGATCTTCTTCTTCTTCTTCTCGACTCTTGGATCCTCTTCTCGACTATAGGATCATAATAATATGACCCATATTGAGGCTGGATGTGTCGCCCGAGGTGGTCCATACTGATCGCCCCACTTTGGCTTCGTTGGCGGTTCCCCCTTGATCGAACCGGGTGTTTTGGTACGATCTTTTGGTCGATTGCCGATGTGTAGGATGAGGTGCCGTCATCTTTTGTTTATTCCTTGCTAAGGGGTTCTGAATATTTGCATTGATTGTCTCCCCTTTAACAAATCTATCGCCAGTTGCACTTCCGAGTGTACTGGGGTAGATGAGGAAGCTCCCCGGCCGAAACCAAGTCCTTCCTTGCCAGCTTAGGCTTGTTGCTTGCTAGCATAGCCTCCAGCTTCTTTTTAGTGCCCATGTACCGCTCCATCGTGTTCCTCCAAACATCATCACTTTCTTCGTCGTGTCGTGCTCAATCCGAAGTCCCCGATAGTTGTTGCTTGATAAGACTTAGTTCAATATCTTTCCGAAGTTAAGTCCTTGGTCGAACCGAGATCCCGATCTTCTTGATGCCGAGACTTGGCCAACGAGAGAGTTTATCTCCTCCCCCGAGTCTCAACATAAGTCCTTCGACTCGGTAGACCCGACTCTCTTGAGAAAGTCTCCGATTCTCCACTTTCGAGGTATCCAATTCCCGAAGAGTCTTAATGAAGTTGCAGGACTTATCCGAACTGTTCGTCAAGTAGTTCTTCGTATGCGATTGTGACGTCCAAATTCTCATTTGCACCCGAAACGTTGTCGTGTGTGCAAAGGTGGAAGAGGAGTTAAATGGTTCATGAGAATTTACATCATCCTCTTCTCCCCGCCATTAGCACTTTTCGGTAGCTTCTTCGCCTTCATGCTCTAGGCCACATGAAAGCCGCTTCATCATCGATGAATTCATAAAGGAGTCGACTTCTTACGAGTAGTCCGAGATTTCGCCACTATGTATGCTTGTCTTTTCTTGGCGAATTTCTCTCTCCCTTGCTTTACGTGCGCGCGTTTAGCACTATCGAGTTCGGAGACAATCATACCGATAGTGTCCCGACTTTTTGCAGCCAGAAGCAAGCGATGACTCTTTCTTCTTTGCTTTTTTGTCTTTAGGATGGAGCCGAGTCATCCCCCTTTTCGCATTCGTAAGACCGCGAGTCGAGAGTGCGCTTTGCGTGTATTCGACTTACCTTTTGTTTCTCGATAGGCTTTAGTCACTTTTACTCGCCTCTCCTTCGATCTTTTACACGGCGAGCGATGCAGACTTCCGAGCTAAATTTCCTTCTTGTATGTCGGTTAGTGAAGGTTCGGTTTTGCTTGACGCGGAGATGTCGTGTCTTGAGATGCTTTGAAAGCATGGTCAATTTTGGTGTCGCCTTCGACTTTCTACTTACGTTGAGGTCCGTCAAACTCAAATTCCTCTGCTTGAAGTTCTCAAAAAGATATGGTCGGAGTAACAATATCTAAGTCGGAATGGCGTAATAATATAGCAAAAGGAGTCCAATGACCGGTACGCGAGCCCTCGCATCTTGAGATTAATCTCTCGGTTGGAGGAATGTCTTTCCCACCTCGTTGATGGAGTTCATCGATTCATAATCGACATTTAGATCTTCTATTTTGTCACTGTGCATGAGAGACAAGCTCTCCATCTTTTGGAGTTCCAAAGACAAGTTTGTTGGCTTTGATCTTCTCGAGTCCCCCGACTCAGTAGCGCTAGAGCATCCCAGGAGTTCCTTAGCCGTCTGCTTGCATTCCCGAACTCGCTGAGATAAGAATAACTTAAGGTGGTTAGTATGGCATTCTTGGCGACTCGGCCTAAGTTATGAAGTTTCTTCTCCTCGGGGGTGAAGAGACTTTTGTCCTTGGGAATCTTCTTTCCGGCCACCTTTCCTCCTCCAAATGTTTGATCTCGAGTTAGCGACACTATCTATCATAGAACGATAGGTCCTTCCTCAAGTACTTCGGTCATGCTTTGTCGTGAAGGGAAGTGATATGAGCCTCCATTCGACCTCGCCATACACCATAGTTCTCTACCGAGAACATGGGTACCATCCTTATACTCGCATATCGCTCATGATGAATAATGATATGAGTGTAGAATGATATGCAAGGAAAACGCTTTTTCCGGATCCGTTCAAGTAAACCGCTTTCAAGATAACAAGAGTCTTATAGAACTCCCGCCTCGATACCAATTGTTGGTCCCGAGAGCACGTTCGGGTGTAGAGGGGGGATGAATACACTCGAATCCTATTTTCTCAACTTTGAACACGAACACCCTTGCTCAGGGAAAGTGATGTACTGAAAGAATTCACGCAGACCAAATAGCCGTTCCGAATCGTGTTTGGCAAAGAGTCTCGACTCTACCGAGATCCGCTAGCCGACCGATTCGGTAATTCGGACGCAGATAGGTTCAATGGTGCGGAAATGTAGTAGGCCCAAATCGGTGAGTGGAAAACGTTTTATCAAGATAGTCTCCAATTCAGGGCGAAGAAACAGTTCAGGATGCTGAGACTTAGTCGTATGATTTTAAAGGATAATTTTCGGTATGAACAGTTAAAATCATTGCAAAAAAGTAAATAAGTAAGCAAGCGAGAGACACAGATTTTTAAAGTGGTTCGGATACACAGGATCCTACGTCCCATTGTCCCGAAAGTTCAGAGGCTATTTATTATACTTGAGTTAGTCTCGGCGGCTTATGACAGGACAAAGCCGCGTCTTGGAATTTATACCGAGCAAGTCTCGCTTACAACGGTTATCAAACTAAAGTGTTTGACAAACTCTCCAACAAGTGAAGGAGTCCTTTTTACAATAAGGATTAGGTTCAAATATGAAGTCCTTCGTTTAAGCTATGGATATGATCGGTTGAGCTTAGGGTTAGAGGGATAGGGAATGAGAATGTAGCTTATAGAACGACGAACAACTGAGTTTAGCTTTGGGTTCGTGTAACGTCGTTTGGATAGTAGAGGCTTGTATATTGGTTAAGCTTGGTTCCCTTACGAGCTAGGATGTAGTCTTTCATCGGAGATAGATCTTCGAGTTCTTGCGGAAGACTTAAGCTTTTCGGATTGCTCGTTTGAATGCTCTCTTCTTTTTTTTAGTTCTCTTTCCTTGTTTGCTCGTGAAGTAGCAGTCGTAGTAGTCCTTTCAAAAACTTGAATCATCCCTCTATTTATAGAGAAGAGATTGGGAAAGATCCGTTGGAGACGATGATCCCTTTCTCACTCTTTTGGTAGCTAACGGCTCTTTTGAAAAAGGTGACAGTGTCCTTTCCCTCCTTTTCTGGAAATATGTTGACTTGCAGCTTTAGTTGGTAAAAAGGCATGTGTCTGCTTGTCATTCGTCGAGGTTTTGCAGAGTAGTTGAGACAAAACAGACTTCGAGGCATAATGAAGCTGACTTCTCTCTTCCTCGTATTTGACTATGCTCGATTGTCGTTCAAAAGATCTCGACGGTTCGTAAGACCGTCTCGTCGTTGCCGAGTCCGATCCTGTGAGAGTACCGAATTTACTCTACCGAAGGTCGCTCTTAGTTCGGTGAACTACTCTGCTGAGTTCGGGCCCACCGACTTCTTCAATATCCTGCTCTCGGCCGCCGAGTCCAGTATCTACCGAGTCTTCTACATCCAGTGCCGAGGCGATAATCCATCGAACGCCAAACCGGAGCAGCAGTGTCTTCTCGAGTCCGAACCCTCGAGACAAACAACAATTACAACGGAATGGTTCACCAATCGATAGTGGTTTTGGGATCTTCAAATCTTCAAACAAATTCGTAGCACGAGGCTACCGAACTTTGGTCGATTAAGATAGAATCATTTCCCTCTAAGTATGATAGTGTTGAGGATAGAATCATCACCCAACATTATCTCTTATAATTAAAAAGTGTTCCAACATTTCGACCTCTGTTGTGACTTTATTATCGAAGCGCACGATTATGCAAGCGGGAATCGATACGAAATTCAAACACGATATTTTGAAACAAGAAAATAACTATGATCAAGTCAAATACGATGATTTTACATCCCGATACCACTTACCCACAATTTTTGTTGCACTTTTTTTCCTGGCCGTCTCACAATTCTTGTTTCGATTTCCTAACATAGAAAATTATTACAAAAGTTTTATTTGTGGTCATCTCATCTTACACACAATCGGGCGGATCCGCGGGGGGCCGCGACGGCGCCCGCTCAAGTTGTATCGAAACAAAATTTTATATATGTAATTTTTAAGAAATTTCGTATTTCACCCCCTGAATATACACTTCACCTTCTTCTCTATCAAATTTTTTAGTTTCCTCTCGCCTCCCCGTAATCGCCCGGATCCGCCCATACCACAATTAACAACTTCCTAATAAACGATGCGCCAAGAAAATGGAACAAGAAAATGAATCGGTTTCAATGAATAAGTAGCTTAGATCCTGGTTGTAACCACTAGTAATTCAAATCAAAAAACCAATAATCCCCAAATTTGAGGTAGAGATATTTGATTTTTGAGTGCAACGTAGCCTTGGAATTTTAATTTGGCATGTTATAAATTTTTATATCAGCTATTTTTATTTGGATCTACTACTCTTTGCTGACAAGAGACAACCAAAATTGATATTTAAGGTAAAATACTTTTACAACTCTAAAATTCTAATCTATTGGTTGTTATTAAAATCTAATTTAATGCATTATATTTAATGAAAGAATATTAATAAGGTTAATCTTGTAATTTTCTACTTTTACGAAAATAAATGTCTCTATATATGGAGATATTTTGATTACCGAATTTGATTATTTTCTAATCTTTATTATATTAGCTTACATAAAGATTTGTAAAAGAATTAATCAATTAATTTTTAGAAAGGACAATGAAACAAAATCTAATTCATCATTCATCGAAATTACGTTAAAAAGTAGTGTAGAATTCTTCATTAAGAAATAAAGAATTATATTTCACGCTGTTTAAAAGAATGGGAGGATACATTTTTTTTGATTTTTTTTTTGTACCTTTTTCGATTAATTTGGATATCCATTCTTTAAATTATAGCCCTCTTTTTCCTTTATTGCAATTTTTGCTAGCAAGTAAAAAATTAATGACTTTAGAACATAATTAAACATATTAAAACCAATGTTTAAGATTCGTGTTGAATTTGTAAATTAACCATTCATGATTTATTTCAAGAGTGAAAAATATTCAATGATATCATAATTTATCCTTGTTGGAAAATGTTGGGAGATGATTCATTTTCTCACAATCAATTTAAACTAACTTCGGAGCCACGTGCACCGAATACTTCTTGAAGATTTGAAGATCCCAAAACCACTATCTTTGACCGATGAACCATTCGCTAGTAACCCATTTTTGGTATGTCTCCGAGGTTTCGTACTCGTTAGACACTCTGCATCCGGTTCAAAGCGCCGTAGACTACCCGCTCAAGTAGAAGACTTCGATATCTTGGACTCGGCAGAGCAAGTACCTGCAAAGGAGTCGGGAGGCCGAACTCAACAGAGTAGTTCACCGAACCTCGAGCCGATCTTCGAAGAGCCGACTCAGCAGGAGCATGCTACTGAATCAGAGATCAGACTCAGCAACGGCTGAACAGTCTTTTGACTGTCAGATTCTTTGAAGTCAAATCAGCAGAGTCAATACGAGGAAGCGAGAAGTCAGTTTCAGATCTCCTTGAAGTCTGTTCTGTCTCAACCACTTTCCTGAACCTCGACCAATGACAAGCAGCCACCTGTCCTATATCTGTTAAAGCTGCAAGTCAACAAATTTATAGAAATGGAGGGAAAGGACACTGTAACCATACTTTGAAAGAGCCGTTAGCTGCCCAAAAGAGAGAGACAAATGATCGTCGTCTCCAACGGATCTATCCTAATCTCTGCTCTTTAAATAGAGGGATAAAATCAAATTGAAGCTCATGAGAAACCTAAGACACACAAGAATACACACGAACTCAGAGCATTCAAAGAGCAACTCGAAAACGTTTAAGTCTTCCGCAAGAAGTTCAAAGAAACAATCTCCGGCGAAAGACTAAATTTATGCTCATAGGGAACCAAGCTGAATAGAATCATACAGCCTCTAGTATCCAAGCGACTGAACACGAACCCAAAGTTTATACTTAGCCTTTCGGTTCTCTAGAAGCCAATTTCTTGTTCCCTATCCCTCTAACCTAAGCTCAACCGTTTATATCTATAGCTTAGACGAAGGAGTTCACTTCCGAACTGATCCTTACTGTAAAGGACTCCTTCACTGTTGGAGAGTTTTTCGAACACTTAGTTTGATACCTTGTAAACTGAGACTTGCTCGCATAAATCTCAAGACCATTGTTTCGTCCAAGAGACAAACCGACCGAGACTATCTCGCATAATACATAGCCTCCTCGATCTTTCGAGACGGTGGACATACGGATTGGTGTATCCGAACCACTTTAAAATCGCCGCTGTGTTCGGTGTTCTCGTATTTTTTCTTGCATTGATTTACTCGTGCATACCGAAAAATATCTTTAAAATCATTCAACCGAAGTTCAACCAGAAACTTAATCGTTTGCACCCAATCTCTTTGAAACCGCTTTGATAAAAACGTTTTCCAAACTCAATTGAATTTGGGCCTACACATTTCCGCTGTTACCCACCGAACTTTATGCGAACGTTACTGAATTCCCGACTCTAAGTCGCCTAAGCAGCCACGGTAAAAAGTCGGGCTCACTCTGCCAGCGCGATTCGTAACAACTTAGCCGGGTTCGCGGAAGCTCGTTGCAGATCTGACACTCTCACGAAAAGGCTGACCGCCATTTAAGTTGAGAAATCGGTTTACAGTGTGTATTCACTCCCCTACACCTAAACGTTACTGGACCAACAATGGTATCGGAGAAGCAGGAGTTCTCTAAGATTCTTGTTATTGATACGAAACCGGTCTACTTGAACGGATCCGGAAAAACTTTTTCACCGCATATCATTCTTCATTCATATCATTATCTATCATGTTTGATTATGTCGAGAATCGAGTGTTACCCATGTTCTCGGAGAGAACTATGGTGTATGGCGGTCAAAATTTGAGGAGACATCTCGACCTCCCTCCACGACAAAGATGCCACCTAGCGAGGTTCTTCGGAGGACGCGACCTATCGTCTCCAACGGTCGATGAAGGCCGTCAGAAACCAGATCCACTGGGGGTTAGAGAAAGGAATGGGGCGACTGTGAAGAAGATACCTAAGGACGTAAGTCTCTTCACCCCTAACGAGAAGAAGCTTCACAATCTTTAGACCGCGTCGCGAAACGCCATACCGACCACTTCCGAGCGATTCTAAACTCCTAAGAGTTCGTGGATCGCAACCC